>CAJFCP010000116.1:296635-533582 GCA_904066005.1 Synergus itoensis | reverse complement strand
CACAGATATTGGAAAATGATGACAAGTAAGATAAATGGTTTCTTTATTCCAACTTCTAAATCTCCGGCATCAGAATTTAAAGTATCGCTTTTACTTTCAACTTTAATCCTTCACCCTCCCTGAACCTCACGCACGATTGTTAAATGATTTCTGAAAAATAATTGTACAATTCTCAGCAAAGCAACTTGAACTGCTATTATATAATTAAGTTCGTTGTCAATTACTATTTGAAATTAATATTTTTATAATTTCCCTAATTCAATTCTGAATTTAACAAGGTTAATTGAAGCGAAATTTCCTCTTCCTATAATAAATTTTCCACCTTATAAGAAAGAAAAAGAAAACATCGATATTTATGGTTTATTCCAGCAGTGATCGAAAGGCAATAAAAAGTTTACGTCCTTGATTGAACTATATAATGATTCCACAAATATCCTTAAGATCGATATAAATCTATAAGGAGAGTCTACATGTATATATGCTGATACATATCATAATATTTATATGAAATATGTCTTGTAATTAAAGAGATTTCGCACGGATTTTAAAAGTTTTCAAAATATTCATACGCATATCCAAAATAAAAAAAAAAGTAATAAAGTCTAATTAGTCTAATTAGCAAAATACTTGGAAGCAGAAGACCTTGAACCTATTGTACTCTTATAACTTTTCCTCATAAACAGGAATTAAATCCTATCCTTTCTCATCACTTGTCCCTCTGTTATTTAAATGATTTTCCTTCGCAATCTTCTGCATAATACATATAGGTATATGTATAAATATTATGTCTCATCATTAACATAAATGAACACCATGACCTTCATATAGTCGTTTGAACCTCGAGCACATCATAAAACATTAAAAGATGCAATAAGACCGTGTATGTATCTACTCAATGAATAACGGCAAAAGATTAAACTTTTAATGTTGTAATAGAATTTAGTATTTCGTAAATCAATCTCTTCGATTATAGTTTAGACAAAAATTGACTTTTGATCTAATGTTGTTATCTTAATACATAGATGTAAATGTTACAATTTTAAAAGGTGCAGCAAATGAAAATTGTTGGGGAAAATTTCTATCCACTTTTATATTCTATAATTACAACTCTATATAATATACAGAAGAATATTGAAGTCATGAATTCGGACTTTTTTAATTTTTAATTAAAATTCCGAACAAAAAAGAGAATACCTTTTTAAAAACAAATATCTGTAAACTCGCTTGAAATATTTGAAGTTAGTACCTATTTCAAAGTTAGTTAATAAAACTTGAAACTGCTTTCAGAAAAGTTGATGAAGAATTAAATTTTTTTCTTTTAGATAACAATTATTTAATTCCCCTACAGTTTCTCCAGGAATTAAACTTTTAAAATCAATTTTACAATTATTGTAAAGAGATTTAGTGGTCATAAATTTTCAAGCTCGCCATAAAATTCTTTCAGAGATTTTTAAGAATATATTTACTAAGTATATTGCAAAAACTTTTTTTTTTTCATTTTTTCAGACATACCAGCTGCTGTATCATTGCCTCACTTTTTGGACGCTGACCCAAGTTTAATGAAAGGAATTCAGGGGCTAAAACCTGATCCAGAAAAACATAAGACAACAATTTATTTGCAACCTGTAAGTATACGACAAAAATTCGTAATACATACATATATGTCGATAACTTTTAAAGAGGAGATTTTCTATGTGATTTTATTTCATTATTATTTTTTTTTTCTTTCAGAAAATGGGCATTCCAATCGAAGTTCATTCAAGGGTGCAA
The DNA here is from genome assembly GCA_904066005.1 of Synergus itoensis. Taxonomy (NCBI): domain Eukaryota; kingdom Metazoa; phylum Arthropoda; class Insecta; order Hymenoptera; family Cynipidae; genus Synergus; species Synergus itoensis. The sequence continues at coordinate 531,812 of CAJFCP010000116.1, read as the reverse complement.
ACGAATCTCATTATGCACGAAACACACTATAATCCGAAAATTGCAGCTTTCAACGGATTAACTTTGCCGATTATCTGGACCGATCTGGTAAAATAAAATAAAGAATAAAAATAAATCCATTTATAAAAGATTCACTGTAATTAAGATCTCTCTCTCTCTGTCTCTATATATATATATATATATATATATATATTTTTTTTTTTTCTATGCTTCTGAAGTGCTATAATAATTTTTATTTATTATTCTAGCTAATACCAGAGTTACCAAGCGATTTGCTGTGGCTGATTAAACTAGCCGTTAACATTGGTCCAAAGATAATGATGGCCTTCACCTGCATCTTGGCAATCACTGGCGCCGGCCTTGTTTCTCTCTCGATGGTAGGCACCCTTTGGGTCTTAAATCAACAACAGCAAGAAGAAGAAAATGGCAGGAGAGACAGTTGCGATCTCAGGATACCTTTGGGCTATGGTCAATACACAGGCATTCGTATCCTACCAGCCATTAAGAAAATAACATCCCGAACGGATCTCTTTGTTTAAATAATAATCAACCAAGAACTTTTTAGATTCTTTAACAACCCACGGAAGAATGAATGACGAAGATACAGTTTCCAGGTTGCGCTCTTCATCGTTCAATTACATACTAGGAGAAAGTGTCTTCCTGAGCTTATTATAAACACTGAATAATTATTTTTCGCCACAGGATGAATAGACACTCAAATTTAGTCAATTAAAAAAAGGTTTAATTATAATCGATAATTTTGACACTAAGTAAGTGCCTTCATTTATTGATGCTCAATTAGAATTGTTCGAATTTATCTTTTAACGCCAGTTGAAAGTTTTAGAAACAAAGAGCATGCAATCTTGCTTAATTGAGAACAATTTTAAAGTGTGTTATAGATAAGGTTGTCGCTCAACAATATTTCAATAATTTTAAGTAATTTTACGGGTTCGCTCAATTAGAATTATCACTTAGTTATATGTATACATAACTTATGTATAATTGCCATCAACGTAAATGTAGTGCAATATACACACTGCTACTTCCATTTTTTAAAATAGAAATTCTGTTCTGTTTCTAGAGAAAAATAGACAGTATTTTAAAAATATAAATTATAATCTTGCCAGAATTTTAATTTCAAAAGCAAAATTGAAGTGGCTTATAATTAAAACATTCTAATTGAATTATATAAACTTAGATACCTTGATAATTACAAGGGGTAATTCTAAAATGTTAACTGATATACTTTTGAAAGCCTATTTACTGTCTTATAAACCAATGAACAAAATACTACTGATTGACTGAGTTAATGTAATAAACGCGATACATACTATAAAGCCAGTGAAAATATTTATGTAAACTTTCTACGCTTTATTTTTCAAAAAGAAAGTGAAGACAGTTTTATTGACTTTTATGAACGATAAAATAAACACGAGCATTAACAAATTTTATTAAGCAAATTTCACATTTTGGATCTAGATCGTAGTTTTCACATTGACGACGATTAACGTGGACAATATTTATTAAGTGAGAACGATTTAAAAAATAATTTGTTAGATTATCATACAAATTACTTTTATCTGCATATAGCTTTCTTATGTGGGGGCGTAGCGTTACTTAATAAGTTTTCACACTTAGGCGTTCTTTTTACATTTAATTTAAATTAAAAGAAACAATGTATCTCTTTCTAAGCACCTGTACTTCGTGTTTTTTGTTTTCCGTTTCTCTTGTTTAAGGATTTATGAGAGTTAATTTTCCGTTTCTGTGTTTCTTATGTTTGTAATAATTTTGATTATTTTTCACATTTCAACCAAGCTCTTTTGATTAATTTATAAGTAGAGAAAAAAGAGAAAATACATATATTTATAAGAGCTTTCGATAATCAAAAAATAAAGGTGATCGAGTAAGCCGAGCGAGAAACTTTATTTCTCAGAGATAGTTGTAAACTTCAAAATTAAAATATTATTATTTTAGTCAATAAATTGAAATGCAGAATACAAATATAAGACTGATTGGGAATAAGGACCCTGATGTGTGAAACTGCGAGAAAGACGTTTTTTTTTAGTTTTATAGTGTTTCCATGTGCATCTTAATAAATTTTATTGTTTAAATAGGACTACATACTTGTAAACCTTACATCTTTCTTATTTCTCGTTGGAAATTTTATATCCTACAGAAATAAGCTCCTCTGTAAATAATAATTACAATGTTAATACTATATTCTATTTATAGTAGAGTGATAATCAGTTTAAATTATTGTTATATAGAGGCTTCGAAATTAAATCGTAATTTTTCGCATAAAATTTAAATTACTTCATTTTAAGAAAATTATTAAATTTTCTAATCCAAAAAGGTATAAACACAATTAATAAATAAGTAGATATTGTAAAAATTAAATAATAAAAGTTTATTTTGTACAAATTTACACACACATACACACACACGCGCGCGCGCGAACATACTTTCTTCACTTATATAATTTCTAGCAATCTATCTTATGGCCGATTTCTTCACCTCCGGATAAAATTTATCTTGCAGATAAACCCTGAATCCACCAATCAGAAATGGTTAAATAGAGTTTATCTGCAAGATAAATTTTATCCAGAGGTGAAGAAATCGGCCATTAATACTTTCCAGATTCTCATCAGGAAGATCTCACAGCTGAATCATTATTAGAGAATATGGATTCACAATCGTCTCAGATTAACACCTCAATTATTTTTATTATTCGTAGCATTGTTTTTTTAAAAATAAATGCAGCATGCGCATTTAAATGTGGTCAGAAGTTCCCACTAGAAAAAGCGAGAGGCATTTTAGAATTACTGAGATTTTGATAAACCTGTTCCATTTCAGGTCTGTCCTTGGCAAATTTGTTTGAACACCATTTTCCTAAGTGAATAATGTACTTAAAAGTTGGGAAATGAAATCCTGCCTTCTTATCCATTAACATTTCGATGTTGTTATCGTTCCACTTATCAATTAAGTCCTTCAAAAATTTACATACCGGTCTATTGTCATCATAAGCTGGTAACCCAGTTGCCAATTCAAAAAGTACAATTCCAAAACTGTAAGTGTCGATCTTTGTCGAAAGATTTCTGCCAGAAATGAAATCTTGGGGCAGATATGGCCTTGTTCCATAAACTTTGCTAATCTGAAAGGTGAGAAATATAATTAGAAATTAAATTTTTAATTAAAAGAAATTGGCCCTCATAAGTTAAACTTACTTTCATTGAATCAGCATTGGGTCCTTCCCTTGCTAAACCAAAGTCTCCGATTTTCGGATCAAAGTTTTTGTCAAGAAGAATATTCGCACTTTTGATATCTCCATGAATCAAAGGTTTATCGCCGATAGTATGTAAATATTGCAGACCTCGGGCAGTTCCTGTGGCGATAATATAGCGTTGCTCACAAGAAAGTGGTTCTGTTTTATTCTTTTGCAAAAGTCTGTCTTCTACAGATCCATTCGGCATAAACTGATAAATGAGACAAGGTGCTTCCCCAGATACACTATAAGCGTATAAAGCTAAAATATTATCATGAGGATGAGAGTTTAAAATCTTAATTTCACGCAGTGATTGTTGTAGCTGAGTGGCATAGCTTTCATCAGATTTTTCACTGCGACGTTGTATTTTCTTTATTGCTACATCTGTATTCTTCCAAATGCCTCTATAAACGATTCCAAACCCTCCTCTTCCTAAAGTATTTCGTTTATTCCAATTATCCGTAGCAAGTGTGAGTTCTTCAAATTGTGCGAGTGGTAAATTCGCTTCTCTGATTTCGCTTACTCTTTTAAAGGTACTGGGAAGATTTTGTAGAGCTGTGGAAGGTGGAATAGCAACTGGTGATTCAAGCAAAAGATTGTTTGAATTACTCGGTGGAAGAAAGGGATCTGCAAATATTCTAGGTTGGTTCAAAATTTTCAGAGAATTTTCAACGGTGGACTGTTCAAGTATAATTTTTGGTATAACTGGTTGAAATTGTACAGCTTGATTAAAATTCTTCGTCTCTATGCTCAATTCCTTGTCTTTGACATTTTTATTCAGTCTTTGCCTAGTTAGCTTTTGCAAGTTTCCTTCCCCCTGATCCAAAAGTTTATGGAATTTGGGCTTCACCAAGTGCTTTAAAACCTTCATTGCTTGGTAGTGATGCATTTCTGATAGAAGAACAAATAGTTCTTCGATTGTGTGATTAAATTGACTCCACATTGTTAGAAGCTCGTCTGTGGGATTCTTTTCATTACGAAGATTTAGAATGGTCTCGTATTTGAATTGCATCCAGGTCCCTAAAAAATTCAGAAAAATTGTTACTATAATAATATAATTTTAAATCAATTTTTCAATTTTTTTAATATGTAGTAGTAGATAATGAAATTCTTTTCTATGTTCTACAATGCCAGGGTGTTAATTTCAGGAGTGATTTCCAAATGATTTTTTTTCCCCTTAGAATTCATATTGTTAGAACATAAAAGGTGATCCAACTAGAGGCTCTTTTTTCAATAGGGTTTTTGTGACATAAGACGCATGAGTCGTTTCAGGCTATCATGTTTTTTTGTTACAGTATTAATTAACATTTTATCATGGAAAGACTTATGCCTGAAAAACGTTTACAAATTGTGCTAGAAACAATGGAACGGTTAGTTGCATTAGTTGCCACCAAGTACCAAGATCGTATGATATCACGCCCCGGTCGAAATGCGTGGATGAGTGAGACGTAGTTGCGGTCAAAATTTTGAAGACAATCATTTTTAAAACATAAATGTCAACAATTATTATTTTGAGTGATAATAAACATCACACAATATATTTGAATTTTATGAGTTTTTTTTTATTGAAAAAAGAGCCCCTAATTGGATCACCCTTTGCTTCTCTTTTTTTTCTCTAAAAAATAAATGAAAAGCCTAAAAACTAAATAAAAAAAAACATACAAACAAATTTAGATTCATGACGTAACCCCTGGAGTTTTACTGATCCGATCAACATCCATGACATCCATGCAGGATACTTTCTCTTATCATTTTGGTTAGTATAATAAGAAAGAGGAGATTAAAATATAATTTAATTACAAACATTAGCTAAACTTTTCTTTTCATAAAATACCGAAGAGTATAATAATCTATTCTATGGTAACATTTTTAATTGTCCTGAACAGAAATATGTGAAATGCAAATAAGTAATGAGTGAGAAAAAAATATTTTATTATTGTTAGGTTAGGTCTAAGCATACCTGCCAATTCCTCCCATTTACTATTTTCATTTAAAATTCTGCATAAATCCATCCGAACTAAGTAGCCCATTTCATAAATATAATTGATTTCATTGCAATTCGAATCGGTAGACATTTTTACTATATGTGCAGTGTGGGAGTGTGGCTGGCGGAATGTTGCACGTCACAAATGTCAAACTTTTGCATACGCAGCAGTAGCCCCAACTGGAGCTCCGTACTCTACTGCGCATGCGTTGCACTCGGTATCTGATTGGTTGCTATTCGCGCGTAATTTGAAATGCATAATATTTTTTAGCATTTCAAATTGCGCGCGAATAGCAACCAATCAGGTATCGAATGCGACGCATGCGCAGTAGAGTACAAGGCTCGATTTGGGGCCACCTTTGAGACCACTGCCTTGCACTTGTATACATAATGACCCCCAATGACAATGACGCAATGACAATTGATGACAATACAAAATGTGAAAAAATATTACAAATGACTCAAACAAATTAATACATAATCATTTTTTGATAAATGTGCTATATCTGCATAGAAAAGTGCCAGAAATTTTTTAATATTTTACAACTTGTGGAATAAGTAAGTCGCTTTCTTCTGTATTCCACACTTATTTATGTTACGTTAAAGACTGCACAAATGAAAAGTCAAAATCTAACCTATAAGAATTATTATTATATATATCTTTCTATTATGTCTATTATGAAAGGTAATAGAATGCATAGAATTTTTTGATTTTGTTAAAAATTTGAATAGACGATTATATATATGAATTTATGTACATGAGCTAAATTAATGGTGTTTGTTTAAATTTTTAGAATGAACAGCTCATCAGATCCCCGTCGTCCTGAGAAGGAGATTCGTTACAAGCCAGCTGTGACTAGCAGTCAAGCACAACCAGGAGATGATTTAACACCGGACTATATGAATATTCTGGGGATGATATTCAGTATGTGTGGCTTAATGATGCGTCTCAAATGGTGTGCTTGGGTAGCCCTTTACTGTTCCTGTATCAGCTTCGCTAATTCTAGGGTGAGCGACGACACAAAACAAATTCTCAGTAGCTTCATGTTATCTATTTCTGCAGTAGTTATGTCATATTTGCAAAATCCACAACCAATGACCCCACCATGGGCATCTGCCATACAATAAGTTAATCTTAAGTCACGAATTGTTTATATTTCATTTTACTGAAAGAAGCAGGTGAGACTTATAGCTCTATTTCCGAATTTTATAACAAATGTTTTTTTGCATTTTCTTGGATGAATTATAATTCACAGAATACATATTATGTTTTTACGATTTATATACAAAAACATGGGATTAATGATTTAAAGTCTGAGAAATTGTTGACTTTTTAGAAACTTACTGGAATATTTATTTGTAATTAATATATTACCAAAGCCAAATAGAAATGGATAGGGATATATGTATATGTAATATAAATAAATAGTAAATTTCAACTTTTATTACAGTCAAATTATTTCTGTGTTCCTAAAACATTGTGGGGGATAAAAAACTACAGACATAAATTTATAATTCAATTAAGAATTTTATTATTTATAAATTATTTCTTTTCTTTTGTTTAGTATCAACAGTTGAATTGATTTCTTTCTACAAGTACTCTCGATAAATATAATCTATAGCACTTACAATTTTCAATACTATTCGATATTTTAATTTTTCTAAGCGTAAGTTTGTAACTACACTAAATAATCATTTTTTTCGCGCTATCGAAAGGAGAATTTCCTGAGTGATATTCTTTTAAAGTTTATACACGTTTTTAGCATTTTTAGAAACAAGAGTTCAAACTACAGATATTTATTTATCATTTTTTCTATGTAAATCAAGTTAGGTTGAACAAGCGATTATCAGTTAATCCACTCAGAAATATTTATCAAGGTAGTTTTCTTTATACAAATAAATACAGTGATTTCCTTCCATTTTTCAACTTTCTTAAGTTTTGAGAAACCAAGGCTTACATTTAGAATATGGAAATATATTCCCACATAGCAAAAATATAAACAATTAAAATAATATTGCTTAATTTCTACATTCAATATATCCTTTTTATTCTATTTATTTTCAAAAAACACTATGTGTTTTTTTAAATATTGCAAGTGCTCCTTATTTCAAGTTTACTTAATTACTTTTATACAAAAGTTTATACGATATATTGACACCATTTACAAGACCTTAACTTTTTTTTCTCTATTTTTGTTTCCTCTAAACGAGAAGTTTGGTGATTAATATTTTTTAATTGTGAAAAAGAACATTGACTTTTCTGTAGACAAAATATTTGATTAAATTATGTACTTAGATTGTTAAATTTTAAGTATGAAATATTTTGCACGTTATCCAGTAATAACTTCACACATTTCGACTAAAATTTTAATCGAGTAAACAGATATTAGCTTAATATGTTTCATTTTAACTTATTCATGGATGACGTAATTTCACGAAATTCATTTTGACTAGTTTCTAATTGTTTTCTAATTATTTAGGTACTATAAAAAAGAATCCAGAAATAATTACATTGTAGAGTGGAACAATTGTTGACTGAAAGAGGAAATTAAACGCTACTCTCTCCTCGGCCGACCAAAGTAATCGGATAAACATATTTTTTTCGTTTGGCGTTGAAAAATGGAGAATTGTGTTGAGCTGTGCTTGGAGTAGGGGATAGTCCACGTAAAAGAGGTAGTGATGCATCGCCACTGATTGCCCCGGAATCAAGTTTTCTTTTCCATTCCGCACCTAAGTCAGTTGCTGGGGCCATTAAGCTTAGTTTTCTCACAGGTTCCTAAACAAAAAAATAGATTAGGTAGTAATAGAATATATTTTGAACCTCAAAAGGTCTTCTCTGTCAAGGTTCTATTCTGAATTGTATACTTTATACCTTTGTTTCGAATAAGTCCACATTAGAGCCACTTGTTTCGTTTTCTTCACTCGCAAAATCAATTTGTACTCGATGTGAAGGTGTGTGTGTTGACGAAATTTCTGAAAGGTCATCTCTGCAACAAGCAGCTGTGCAGACTTGAAGTTCTCTGAAATTTGTATTACTAGAATGTATTACTGTCATAAAAACTATATCTATCAATTGGAAGTTTTGAAATTTACCTCCTCGGCATAACGGAATCTCCTCTTCTTGGCACAGGAGGTGGAAGAGGTTTTGGACTCTCGTAGCTGGCTTCACTATTTCCACTACTGCTATTGCTGCCCAAGGTTTCTTCTCGAAGAAAATAATTTTTAGCCGAAAGCATAGCAAAGTGAAGATTGTTCTTCAGGTCGTCCGCTGCTGTTGATAAATTTCCCGGAATTTTCGGGGTTCGTCTCATTGGTCTTGGGGGTGGAACTGGTGATGGAGGATTACTAGATGCCTCGGATAGTGTTTCTGGTGTGGCTAAAGGTGCAAGTCGAGGCACATCCCAGTCGCTGAGACGATTGGATCTGTTGATAGATAGAAAACGATGTCAAAAGTGTCTGTTAATTAGACTTTGCAACTAAAATGAATCTAATGGTCTCTCTATGCAAATCAAGCGTGAGGTGATGTGAATTTTCGAAGCAGGTATTTGTTCAGGTGACAAGTAGATGATGAGATAGAGTAGTCAAAAATCTGTACCTGTTGTGAACCCTTAGTGTGTTGAGGTTTTACATATACAAAACAGTATGTATTGAAAACGTTGTATTACTTTATCGGAGAGTGGGCAAAACTAGATTAGAACATTCAAGAGAGTTCAGAGTATTCTACAGTTCTTGGTACATTTATGAAGGTATTAGTAAACTTAAATTGATATGTTGAATGAAATCACCCTGTATGAGTTATTTAGAAATTGATAAACCTTTAAGAAAAGTAATTAATTTTTAATTAACTGTTTCAGATTACATAATGGAAATAATTCTACACATTGAAAACATTAATAGCAATATCAGATGGACATATTATTTGTGATGAAGGTTTCGATAATTCTACCAATAGTACCATTACAGAAGTGCAAGATATCTTCAATTTAATGATCAGGGGTCTAGAGTTCTATAAAACAAACCTAGTATCTATGACATTTTTACCTGGATATTTGTTGCATCACATCAACTAATATTACTTTGTTTAAATTAGCAAAATTCATCAACGTCAGTTTACAGTTAGAAGAAATAACTTCAATTTTAAAATTGAGATTTGAAGTGGTAATCTTAGCAAAGATTGAATTAAGAAAAGTTCAATTGTCAAAATAATGAGATCAGAAATAAATGTGGTGGAATTAAAAGGTTGAAATGATTTCCTGAAAAATATCTTTACCACTTGAAATCTCTGATTGTGAAACATCTAATTTTCTTACAATTTGCTTTCGTTGGGCCTGGGAGTGTGTAAGAGCTCATAGCTTATAAATTCCCATGGAAGGCCTGTGGAATCAAGGCTGAGCTCCCGGCCGGCTTGAGGGAATTCGCTCGGACTCTGGAGAGAAGTAAAGCTTGTTTCCAGGCAGAGTTTGTGGGGCGGTGTCCCTGCAGTGACCTGACACTTGATGGGGCTCGATGTTGAAAGTAAAGCTCGCATTTCTTGTTCTATCTCGATTTCCTGGATATCTAGGGCTTCTTGGGCATTCAAAACATCGACCGATGAGGACAGTCGTTGAGGCTTCGCTGCTCTTGTCGCTGTTACAACCTGATCCACGTAGTTCAATGAACTTTCTTTGTATCCATCGAATGGAAAACTTCCGTATACGAGCAATATTTTAAATGGGATTCGGATCCATATAAACAAGATGGAATTTATGGCAAATATTAAAGATTGAAAAAATAATATTTTTGAAATTAGACTTCCTGATGGAAATACCTGAGATTCCTTCAAGAAGAAGAAAGTTCTGGGTAATAAGTTTGTTTATAAAGCTCTTAATGTCAGAAATTTAATTAAAATTGATGTGTCGAATCAACAGTTGTAAAGCACATAAAAGTTAGATAGAAGTATTAAAAACTATACTAGGTACTTTCATATATACAACATATATTTCAACAAAGTCGTTCCATGCAAGGGGTCTTTAATTTTTAAAATTATATTCCATACGCGACTTACACAATCTTTGAAGTTCTTCATTAAAAAGATTCACTTATTGAAGATCAAAAATGACAAATCTCTTGAATGCTTTTGTCCAAAGGACATACTTACCTTTATTTCGAGGGATATTACAGCGGTCTATTGTCATATAGTCAATCTAAATAAACAGTATTTCAAATGCAACCGACGAAAATAATCATTTTTACTAAGACGTTCACATGCCAATTATTCTGCTACTGCAATATCAACCACATAAATCATTACAAAAACGTATTATAAAAAATATATTAAAATCCAACTAGGTCAGGGAAGGGGTAGAATTTCTGGAAACACGAAATATAAAACTTCAGACATCGATTTAAAGAAAAATTATAGTGAAAAATATACGTATCTTCTTCAGAAACTGTATACGACTTCTCTCACGGCTCTTACGTGTCACTTGAATAGAAATTCTATTAAATATTTTTTCTAACGTGCGATTTTAAATGAAGTGCTGCGTTTGAAAGATGTAGTGATGTTCGTGAAGCAACAGTAATTTAAAAAGAGAAAATCGATAAGCAGCGTCACTGCGGAAAATATTCATAAAAAAGGATAATAAAAATCTGCAATCCATTTTCAGTACAATTTCGTATACAACACTCTCAAGGTAAATGGACCCTTTACTTTTTTTATATTCTTGGTTTATAAAATGATCCTTCTTAAGGTAAATAACAATAAAATAGCAATTTTATAGTCATTTATTGTCTCATCCTGCAAATTGTTCTATCCTTTAAAAGCTTTAAAAGACAGGGAGCCCTATTTTCTCTCTCGATAAAGGGAGATAAGTTTTTCCACAGTGACCTTGCTGATAGCCTATTATTCCTAATCAAAGTACCTTGTATCGCGGCATGAAGAGGGTGTGGTGGCATAGGCGTCGGCGTCAAGGTCTTGAGAAGTTGAAGTTTGAAGATGAAGACTGACTTGGTGATTGGACATCCTATGGGTTGCGACGTCTATGGTCGAAATTCTGGCTGCTGCAATCTCTCTGCACGCTGACACCTAATCCACACCACACACCCTCAGCCACTTTTTCGCAGTCTCACTTTATTCAGCTAATCATTCGCAATCTATTTTTTTTCCCTGTTCAATAAACTCCGTACCTAACAAATATCTTGCAAATTTTTTTTGAGTTTCGAGTTTGATAATTCCCTGACTTTTCCAAATTTGCAAGTCCTTCTTCCCTCTAGCAACTTCTAATTTAATCTAGGACTAGAAACACTTAAACAAGAAAATTTAAATCAAAATGATTTGTAATTGGTATAATAACGTTCGAGGTATGAGTGCTTCTGGATACTTAAAATCATAAATAAAAAACTAAACTTTGTTTACTTCATAACAAAATATATATTACAAACATTAAATTACATACAGAGGTAAATTATAAGTCTTATGAATGCATAATGCGTTTAAAAATAATAAACGATACAAAAAAAAGTGTATGGAAAATAAGGTGATAAAATAATAATTTTCTTGGCTTATTAACTGGAAAGGCGAATTTTCGTGATAATAAAAGCATTGAATAATTTCTTTATTTGGTAATATCAACTAATAATAAAGAAAATAATTTACAAATAAATTATACAGAAACCCTATACTCATGCGATTTTTTTTAAGATCGTTAAGACAGTCTATTCGAAATCTGTTTCTTTTAATCTATTTTGATTTTAATTATCTGCTGTGAAGCTCATTTTGAATGCAACAAGCAATTTAAATTTAAATTGGACGATTGAAAAAAAAATTACATTATTGCATGAGAAAATAAATAATAACACAGTATAATTATAAATTAAAATCAAAACACTACAGTAGTTACTTTACACTTAGTTTTTGGAAACTTATAAAAACATGCTTCATTTATTCATTTTGTGAGATCATGCACGAATGAATATATTATTTACAATGAATAGCAATAAATCACGGTGATATCTCACGATATTGACACCTATCAGATCACATTACAATTACTGACACCTCCCTCTTTAATTTGTTTACTATTTAAATAAATTAAATAAAATAAAAGCTATAGTGCCAATAACTGTAATTTGTCAACTTCCTATCTACCCTATTTCTAACTACAAATAGTCATCCAACACACATTGCGAGGTAGTTTTTTTGGCAAGGGTGTAAAAATACTTTCTACTTTCATCGATATCAAAATATTTGATCTAGATATACTTTATATCACGTCAGAAAATCGAATGAACTTTGCAAACTAAATTGACGAAGATTCTTGTCATTGTAAATAATTAAAATGACTTTAACATTAAAGTCAACTCTTTTATCATTTAATTAGAACCAGGTTGAGTCTCTTTTCTCTCGTGAACTTCTACGTCAACAACAATTAAAGTCGTGCTATTTGGCGAATCCGTTCTACTATCGAAAGAATTGTTTTCGATCGAATTGTAATTATCGTTAACATTATCTATAGGAATTGCTATAGAATTCGTTAGAGGCTCGTAAAGCCCTGGTTTTGCCGAGGAACTTCGGATAAGAGGAGCTTGTGACTTCTTTGCCTCTAGTAGCAATGCAGAGAGCCTTACCTTTTGGAGAGCTTTAAGCATGTTATCAGGCATGTGGTCTTGAATCATCACGGGACTAATCAGAACTTCGTCAAAGTCGCAAGGCCCAGCCCAGAGTGCCTGGTACACCGGCTCATGTTTCCCCAACACGTTTCTGAAATAAAAATCATTATGAGTATCATAGAACAAATTATATTTTAAAGCTTGAAACTGAAAGTTAAATTATGAATTGTGTCCGTTTAAATACATGAAATAGTTTAAGGCTTCTCGTTCGATCACTGAAGTTAATCAGCGTTTAGCTCAGTTATATTGGGATGAGGCTTTTATATTAGATCGAATTTATCAGAAAGAAATCAGTCATTTCTGGTTCTACGTTTAAATTCCTCATACATGCAGCATGCTTGCACAATACATATTTTTAAATTTCATATTAAACCAAATGTTTCTTTAAAAATTAACTTTTCTATTATTTTTAACTATTTCTTTATCTTTTTTGATATTGGTACATTTATCACAATTACAAATTTATTATTTTATCAACATTTATAGTTTAACTAAAAACTATTTTTTGATTGGAGAATCTATACGAAACTGGAATGTAACTAATAAAATTGAATTAAAATTTATTAAAGTTTTACCATCGAATTTAAATACATGCTCTCAAATGCACTATACAACAATATCATTCGGATTATTTCCCATAAACGTACCTCCAACGCGATTGATACATTTGCCTATGAATCAAAGGAGAGAATGGGTGTTAATTTATTTATCTTTGATTTTAAAAAACCGTATATAATGACAATAAATCATGATGAGCAAATGTACTTAGAGTAATGAAATTGGAAAATCAACTTAAGAATCAAAAAATATACTCACTCGTTCTTGTTTGGATGACGTCGTACTACATGGATGATTTTACCAGGTGGATAAAGAGGTCGATGAAGCGTTAATGCGACACTACAGTCACCAGAGACCACTGTTTGGGATCTTGCCAGATCCTTATCTCTCTGATATTCACTGATGCACCCTCCCGCTTCTAGATTTGCTGCTGATGTTGGGATGGAACCACATCCACAACACATAACAGAACACGTTATTGTTTTCCACTAAAAAATACAAATTGAATTCTCTCAAAATTAAAGCAAATATTTTCCAGGTTGTTCAGACTCATTTTAAAGATCGTTTCGAAGTCTTTGAAAAAGGTGTCCTTGACTCTGGAAGAGTCATAAGGGCTCTCACATACTAAAATCAGACTTCATATTTCTCTCTTCAATCAAGCGTGCCATTATCAGGAATACATGCCTTGGGGTCTACGCTTCTCTTGATAGCGTTGATGAGGTCCGCCCTCAGGCTTTCCATTTGTCTGAGTCCTATCCTCGGTATCACGTCTTTTCCTACAACTACGGACGTAATGAACTCCTGAGAATACTGTTGAGCAGGCATGCTGAGAAGTCCACCGGGTGGTGCGAAAGAAAAGCACACCAAGTCTGGGTACTCTTGTCTAAGTAAAATTGCTAAAATCGACGCAGTTCCGGCTCCCAGAGAATGTCCGACTAAGACCAGTCCAAACTCATGAGTACCTCGTGAGGGATCCTTTAATTAAAATAGAAAAATCCAAATTAAAATTGAAAACTGCCAAAAAAAAAGCACAGAAAGTAAGATATATACGATACTGACTTTTGCGAAGGCTTTTACAATAATTCCCTCCTCGTGAATTTTCTTTTGAATATACTCGGCGGCTTGAACCATTCCTTTGTGTCCTAACCAGTCTTCCCTAGGAGGTGATAATGGCAATACTTCACCCTCAGCATTTAAATCCGTCATTACGTCTTTCATACTGAGAGTCCCTCGAATGCTGACAACCACCTAAAAAAAGCATAACAAAGCTCTTTATTATTTGGTTATCTTAAATGACTTTAAAATTCTTTTTGTAGTTTCTGATCCCATCCTCAATCAGATTTATAATGTTTATAATGATATTTGTGATGCGAAATATTTTCATCTTGATTCCGTGGGTTAAATTGGACAGAATTACTAAGAGATTTGTATGCTGGCACGCACCTTTTTTTTCGTGTAATCTAGAGCAACGAAAAATGGAGTCTCGCCAACATCGACATGGAAAGTGGCATATATCACCTCAACTTCTCCGATTTCCACCAACCTTCTTAGTGCCGCGTAATTACATTGGCAGCAGTTGTCTTCAACCACAATAGCTTCATCTTCTTCGGCTTTACATGGAAAGCAGCAGCATCTTAGTCTGGAAAAAGTTGCTCTGAATATTTTAAGTGATATATTGAAATCTTTTTGAAGTCATTTTATATCCTTAAAATTTTATTCTCACTTCGATATTTCCAATTTACATAAACAGTGTTTATGACAGGATTGTTTTTGAGATATTTTACGAAACAGATCTACTGGTTATTTTATTACGTAATGAATATTTAATTAAAAGAAAAAAAAGAACAATTACCTAGTACAAAGTTGACAAAGACCAGTAGAATGATTGACGAGGAAGAGAGGCCATCCATAGGCGGCTAACGCAAAGTGCATATAATGAATGGCTGCCTGGAACTGTTCCAAATCACCATTTTCGGTCAAGGACAGGAATTTGGTTCTGGGTGTGATCGGCACTCCCGATTGGAACTCGTAGGTATCATTTTTTCCCTGCTTCACTATCAATTCCCGTTCAATCTTTTGAAACCTTCGCAATAACACTAAACCCGCCACAACATCCGACGGAACTACGTCCAAATCCCTGAAGAAATCGCTCAGTAGTTTAGCTATATCCGCAAAGGAGTTCTGAAAATATATTTCGCAGAAGTTACAAAACAAGTTTCATCCCTCTTATAACTTCTCTGCAACTCAATCACAAAATATTTAACAAAATTACTTTTTAAATTGTAATATAATTTCGAAATAAATGTAGCTTACTCTATTTCTATCGGAATTACCCATACAGCAAAAGAATATCCTACACCTATTGTCCCAACTGTCTTGATAGGCACGAATGACTTTTCTGAAAATAAATTTTATTCATTTAATTTCTTTATACATATAAAGAGATAATACATAATAATAACTTAAAGAAGCTGGATCCAAGTTCTAATTTCGCAATTCAATTTCCTCATTTTACGCAACAGATATTATAAATACATATGTAAATATTTTTTCATTCTGTAGAGCTACTCACTTTTTACGTACACAAAATTTAAATACAAAAAGTACTTTTACAAAAAGAAAAAATATCTAATTATAATATTCGTTGAATAAAATGAGGAAATCAAATTTTGAGATTAGAAATTGGTTTCAATACCCTTAAAAATCCATTACTAATTCGTAATAATTTTTTACACGTGTGTATTTGAGAACGTTAGAATCGAAACTCTGAGAGCTTCGTACGAAAAAATCGATTGTGCCCGATGTAACAATAGAGTGACGTACCGTTGTCGCCAATTTCTGTTTCTACTTCCACTGCGTTTGTAATACATTCTGTCACCTCTGGACTCTGCTTCTCGTAAACTACGCTGATATTTCTTCATTTTCACCCAGGACCTGCCTGCAGTATCGTATGTACACCACACAGTCACCAAAACTGATGCTTGGATACACCAGTTGAAAATAACGAGCACTACAAAAATTCAGTTTCAAGATGATAAAAAAAATTTACAATGTATACTTGAAACAGTTCCTTTCTTCCATGAATAAATTATCCTTCACTTGAAATTTTCTTTTACAAACTTTTATCAAACGTATAAATTCATGTTCATGGTGGTGCGAGAAAAGTTTCCAGAGATACTAACATCAAATTAGGAAGTAGTTTAAAATGATAAAATGATAATCTTATTCGTTCTAAGAATCAACTTACCTAACATGAAGTCCTTTGCCTTATCTATAGGACAAGATTGGTAGAAAAATGTTAACCAAGTCACGCCCGCACTCAGCCATCCTGTCTCTACTAGTAATAAAACTGTAATCAAACAAATTAAAAAGAATAGTTGAAATTCAATTAGATTCTCTTTGAATTTTGATAGCAGCATAAAATTTCGTGATATCACAAAACCTTTAAAGATTCCTTAAAGAGCACCATAGTGGAAAACTATCTCATATATTGTGTAGAAATGTGTATGTGCTGTCCTGGATTCAAAGCCTGGAAACTTTGATACAAGATACGAATATTAAAAAGAATAAAGATCCATTTCTTTCCTTTCAAAAGATTTCGACTTTGAGGATCATTAATCAACCATGTATACTGTAAGTTTCTCTTACTGACACAAGGACTTGCAATCTTTCTGTAATTGATCTAAAAGTGAATAAGGAAAATCCGAGCAAACTCACTGTTGTTTTTTTTTTTTTGTTCTTCGAATCTCTAGAGAACTTTTCTTTTGTTATGAAATTATCTTCCTTTGCGAAATTGGTAAACTACGACATGTGTGAGCCCAAGATCTACCGATTTTCTCAACTTCATAAATTTCTAAAAAGTTTTCCAACTTCCACCGCAAACATATAAATTTTTATTTATGGGGGTTGGATCAAAGTTCTAACTTCAAAATTCGATTTCTTCATTTTGCTTCATTCGATTTCTACATTTTACTTAGAATTTGGATCCAACGCCATTATGGCTCGAAACTTTCCAAACTTTTGGTAACGTTAGAAAATAATTTTCCATTGGTAAACTTATTAATTGGGTAGCAAATTTTCGCTAAAAATTTTTTTTACTAGTACTTCATTGTCTATCAGTGAATCAATGTACTATCAGAATGTTGAGATTAGATAGAAAATGCTGGTTACTATCAAAGAACAAGGGCTAAAGATTGGCACCCTACGCATCTACCAATAAATAGTACGTGATCAGAAACATATAGGTTGCACATCCGCAGAGACTTCAGAGAGAAATTTTTGGACCAGTTCCAAAATCTTTTTAGCTGAGTCGATTCTTTTCCTTTCTTTCAAGCATTGAAAGTTCAAAGATCAAAGGAAATTAATTTGTACCAGAGAAAGGTTGTCCAACCTACTTACGAGGTTTCGACCTACGTGCTTTATTTAAAGAAAATCCCTTAGTATTTTTGCCAGCCTTGATTTCCTAAAAAAGTGGCTTCATATTGAAGAATCTAAAATTGAGAATCTGCAAAATTAATTATGCATACTGAGACAATTCTGTTTTATGTGATGAAACTATTTTCCCAGCGCATAAATTTTCTGCTATTCATAAACTTGCAAGAAATGTTTCGTCAGATAATTTAATTCATTTTCCTTCTCTGTTCTTCTACAGAAATGAATAAATTATTTTCCCAGAAGACTATTTTAATTAATCAGCAGAAACAAATGTAACGTGAAAAAATAAATAATTACAAAGACGGAAAGAGAGAATAAATAAAATTTCGACAGCAACACGTGACTAGCAAGGTGAGCAATCAGCTAGAAGGGTAAGCATTGCGTGCAGGCGAAATAGATCTGTACAAGAAGAGAAAGATTTATTTTTTTAATCGAACCTATAAACTTTCCTAAAAGTTCCTCAGGACTCCATTCCTTTAACGCCCCAGTAATTGAATTTCTTATCTCGTATTCATTTATGCAGTTGGAAAAAAACTTATTTATGGCTTGACTTTTAAGATTACTAAGAAATATGACGTAAAAATGAGAATTTTATAATATGAGATACTTAAAATATTATGAGATATCGTAAAAAACATTAAAAGTCGTTAAGATTCCATAATATCCCAACAAATTTCGTAAAATTATTTAGAATTACTGAAGATTCCGTGAAATCCTTTCAAATTTTGTTAAATACCAATTTACGTTTTCAAAACTCCCATTAAAACTTAAATTTCGTAAAATCCCTTGAAATGACGTGAAATCTCTTAATAATTAAAATCTTAATAAACAGTGACGAAAAATTTCGTCTTAATATTTTGTAAAATTTTTGTAAAAGCGCTCATATTATTGCTAGTATTATCAGAAAATGAATGTGATTATTTATAAAAGATCCAATAAACCATATTTGGTTATCTGCCACATTTGTTGTTTTCTTTGGATCAAAGAAAGCGTCAGAACTGCTCTAGAATCCTCAGTAATCGAGATCCCCCAAGAGCGGTCGTTTATTAGGGTAAGGACTCAAGGGTGGGGTCCAAGTCTTATTAATATTCGTCCCTCGCGTCCCTCGCCCTTCAAAATTGGTGTCTGGCCAGAAAAATGGTTACGAAATTTCGTTCGTGAGTTTATTGACGTCGAGACATAAAGCTTGAGGAATCGTAATCTTGTGTTTCAATTTATTTTGTGTACGAAAATTACTTTACTTAATTAATTTATTTATTTTACTAACATTACTAACTTCCGTGTCTATCAATCGTAAATTCCCAATTTACTTTTCTTAGTCCAAGTTCATGTTTAACTCTACTTCAAAACATATCCAGCAACCAGCTTTATTGACTCAAATCCCTGTGATAATCAGATAATTTTCCTAAATCGGATTCCAGGCCAAGTGCGCTGGAAAATACAGTTCACGGTCATTTACGAGGTCTCATGAAATGTGAATAGGTCGCAAGAGAAAATGCCAGAAAATGTCAAGGAACTGATGGCAAGTTTTACGACACGTCCTCGGATGTCTCACTACTCGTATTTTTAAGAGAACGTGGAATAGAAAAATATGATAATATTTAGGTCTCAATTTTGATTACCAGTACTAAACCGTTAGTGATGGTAGCAAATATCAATTTATTACATTACATTGCAGCCCAATATTTCATGCACTTATGTTTTATGGTTTCCAAAGAGATTGGGTCACCGGTTTATATCTTGGTGATATTCTTCCAACTGTTTTTATATTTTTTCAACTGTTTTATTCTGATGTTTTCTCAATTGCACACAACTGCACTAACCGTTGACCCACTTTGCGTATAGCATTTACACTTGATTAAAGCTGCAATTTTTCCAAGCTCAGGTTTCAAAATAAAATATAAATCACATTTCTTCTATGTGATTTTCCATTATAATTGAATGTACAGTAAAATTGACTAAAGTATGTCAATGTAACTTGAATTTATTCTAGTGTACAGTTTTAATAGACTTTTGCCGTATCCTTTCTTGTGGAACAGACTGTATAGAAGAATAAAAAGAAAAATATGATACTGATAAATCTTTGAATTATATGAAGCATGTAAAGAACTTACACAGTCGTATATAAAGAAGATGTTGCATCGGAGCTCTCGCAGTAGTGTCCAGAATGCTTCCTCTAGTGGCCAAAAAGCAGATGGAAAACTCAACAGCCATGCATGATATGAAAATCGCCAAGTATCCGAGAATATATTCCCAGAGAAGAAGAACACAATAGGAGCTGCGATCCCATTCTAGAATGCCCAATATCACTCCTAGAATTATCACCCTGAAAATGAAGAAAAAGAAATATGTGAAAAATGTTATTTTACTCGTTGTGTGGTCGTATAAATAATATTTAGATTCTAGAATGTGAATATTCTTCAAGGGATATCAGATTACAGTATTCAAGGATACTATTTTCTGCATGTAAGTTTACGGAAAACTTTAAATAAAATTCATCTTGAAACCAATAGATGAAGAGAGAATATAGCTTCATATTTCAAGATTGCAAGACTTCTATTTTAGATATAATCGCAACCTCCCTTTATGATAAGATTAATATATATACTACTCAAGAAATTGGTCCATCGCTCAATGGAAATTGCAATATTCATGTTTCGATTAATTTCAGAGAATCCTACTGAGCAAATTCTCCTCACTAATTTCTGGTTGGTATAATAGGATCGTTGCTTTGTTCTTTGTGTTCATTCATTCCACACATGAGCATGAAACCACCATTAGCTTTTTGCGGTTTTGCTTGTCAATTCAGTAAGCGTGTAATTATACTAAACGTAGTTTACATTAGTTACCAATTCAGATGCGTTATTTTTGTAGAGTAGTTCGAATACAAGACTTTCTATGCAAAAAATTTCCTCCTTATATGTAATTTGAACATTCTCCCTTATAGAAGGAATCAAACTTTCTGGTCACGTAAAAACATGAATACTCTATGCGGGAACAATTGTCGTTCAAGATAAAGTGCTGTTTATTTATTTATTTTCCCATTTGGAATACCTGAGACCTCATCCCTTCACACCTCAAGATCGTGACTGCCTTCCATTTAAAGTGGATATATTTCTACTTTATTAATCCAAGTAATTCCCAAAAGAAGTAAAACGTTTATCACGGTGAGTTGGTATCGCATATTGGACGAAAGACCCATTAAGATGTATGAAAACGAGTTCAGTTTTTATCCTCTCTGAAGTAAGATATTTTTATGAGTCGATAAACTATACGTGACAGAAATAAGAAAAAATAGATAAAATGGTCTAATGGCATCACAAGGATAATTTGTCATAAAAATTGTTATCAATTTTATGAAAGATCCTTGGATACGTATAATATATATGCTTAAAACAATATCAAAGTAGTACTTCTTTGAGCTCTCATGGAAATACTGATTATAGAAATCGAATCTATTGTTGAAACAACTGCTTATGATTCGCATTCAAGGCTAGAAAATTTCCATTCAGCATTATACCAGGTCACGTGTAGGCTGCTGAAGTTCGAAGCATTCAAACGAAACAAATCAATCGGAAATTTCTGCATATTTACACTGATATAAACCGATTGACGAAAACTCCCTCGTGGAAAAAGAGGCAGTGAATTTTTATCTCTTGTTCAGTTTCTTCCGGAGTGCACATATCTCACATTTAAAAGCATTTCGAACTTTTACAGTTTGAATTTAAACCATCCGATTAAAGGATGGTTTAAAAGCATAAAGCTTTATTGCAATTTTCCGGAAATGTCATTCTTCAACGAACTTGACAGAAAAAGTATCATTCTTCTTTCCATTTGATGTTGTACTCGTTACTTCTCATTGCTTCCCATTTCTATGTGATTGAACACCATAACGTTACATGGAGTAGATGCTGTGTGGTCCGTATCGATTTATGTTCGCAGCTTCTGTACGGTTTCAAGATTTCATCCTAGGCAGTATTGTTTCTTGTTTTGTTGTCCTTTAACACACAATAGATTACCGAATCTAGATTCTAGAATTCAATCAGATAGTTTCAAGTAATTATTATCTCTTTGAATATAATTAATAATAAATTGTTTACAGTCCCCATATTCTGTTTCCATCGAATGACTTCAAAATATATCAAGATATGTATTTCTAATTATTGCAAAGAATTTAAAATATGTAATTTAAAATATTTTAGGAAATTGCAAAAGATTTAAAGAGATTTAAGAGAGAATTTTTGAGATTTCAAAATTTTTGTGATATCAAAATATCTAAAAACATTCCGCAAAATCTCTAGGAATATCAAAAGATTTCTGGAGTCTTAACAGATTTTAAAGAATTCTATAAAATCTTAAATCTCTTTAATTCTTTTGAAATTCCTTATAATACTTCAAAATATTTTTAAATTACTTTTTTATACTCTTACTTTTTTTATTCTTACAAACTCTTATAAACCCTCTTCTCTATCTTTTCCTTTTACCCTTCGAGGCTGCCAGGAACATCCCCTTCTGTCGTAATCATTTCGCAAACGAAGCAGTGAAACGTTGATTTCGAGTCTCTGTCAATCTGAATTAGTAAAAAGTTACTAATGAAATTGTGCCAAGTCATTTACTAATGCACTTCAGTAAGCACTTCTACTATGAATTAGTAAAAAAGTACTTTAGTAATCTCTACTAAAACTTCTCTTCTAATTCAGATTGAGAGTTTACGAGTTAAATTAATTAATGGTTGAGAAACTTAATTTCTGAAGAAGTTCCTTTATCAATAAAAGTTGTATTATCCTCTTTGGGTTTTTAATTTAATCTTTTCTCTCCTCATTTCGTCGTTGAACATTGATATTCTCGAAATAATATTCACTAATTTCAATTTCAAATTGTCACAATTACCATAATTATCACAAACGCAAGACTCGATCAATTCAAATTTTCCACTCAATTTTAATTATGACTTTCAGATTACAAAGACACAGCCTCGAGGAGTAATGAATTAAGGAACTAAATTCAGAAATTGGCTTGTATGAGATAGATCTTGCTTCAGAAGCGCGAAAAAGGTGGAATGAGGGCAATCAATATCAATGAAATCTATAATCTACTTCCAACATATTACCTAAAATTGTACAATCAACAAATAGATTTAATTACTAGTTTTCTTTCTTAACGAACTTATAATATCTTAAAATATCTAAAATTCTTTGAAAGTCTTTAAAACTATTTAAAATCAAATAAAATCTCTTAATAGAATTCATTGAAAATTTTTTAAATCCTTTAAAGTTTTTTTATCCTCTGAAATTCCCTAAATCTCCTGAAACCCTTTAATCTCTAAGGAATTCTTTAAAGTCACTTGAAATCTCTTCAAATCTCGAGCATCGTCGAGTAATTTCCTGTTAGTATAAAATAATAAAACAGGTTTAAAAAATGTTTCCTTAAAAAGAAAATTTAAAGAAATTAATAAATAATTATACCTATTGAAATTTCACTGAATTGAATTTAAAGAGTGCATAATAAAAAGTACCCTTCAGAAAATTTAAGATCGCAGCTCAAGAATTCGCATAGCTTCTTGGAATTGAAAGCGTTAAAAAGAAGTTTGAGTTGGAAAAACAGTTTTCCACCTTCGTGCACCTCAGTTTCATGGTAAAAGAACATGGGAGAGGCTAAAACTTGCATTGCTTTTCTTTGGATAGTTTTTATTTTACAAAAATAAAATTTTTCCAGACACGCTTGAATTTTCTTTAGTGTCGCACGTACGATATAGAAAGTACTTCTTTAGAAAAAAAGAAAAAAAGTATACTGCTGGGATGTTACATGTTCTATTTTCACACTCTTATTTTAAAATGATTTTAATACGTCGTTGTAATAAAAAGCTATTAAAAAAGGAATAATATTCGTTCGATCAGTTAGTTTTATTATAAAAGCTTGAAAGTTCGATTCAGTGAAAATTTTAAGGTCGAGCTTGTATTTCAAATATAATTCGAGTTGGGTGTTATATGGAGTATTGTGTTTTAATTGCGAATAGCTACATACTTTAATTAAAAGAAGCTTATATTTGCAATCAATTTGCGTCACACAATACTAAAATGTTTTTTTTTTCCAAAATAAATGATAATTTAACTGAAAAAGAATCAATCACCTTTAAGCTAGAGTTAATTCTTATTTTCTGACTCCGATCAACATACCTAACTAATCCCATTTCTTCCAACTCCTGGAATTGAGAGAAATTTACTGTAAGTGCCAAGTCTATATCATGTATCATAGAAAGAGAAAAAAAGGGAGAGAATCAACTGTATTCTTCATTTCAATAATATTTAATATTTATATAATCTACGGAGCAACGAAAAATATACAATTCGATAGAATTGTAAAATTTTTAATTTAATTTAATTTAATTTTTCATTTTTCTTTTTCATTTCTTTAATATTTAACTAGTCTAAATTCCTGGCTCTCTTATTCGGACTTGAACGATGCAAATAATAATTTTCCGATTTGCAGTTTCCAGCAAAAATAGAAAAATCGAATTTCCTGCATTAGCAAACTGATTCCGTTCTCGTAATGAGTTTACCAACACATAACCAGTTTAACAAAATTACCATGAATGGAATACTGGAAAATCATGACCTCTGACATTTACAGCAATTTTTCTACTTGAATTTTTTTAATACCAGTATACTCGGTTTCATTTTGCAGGATATTACTACTAAAAAAATCTTTGAAGCCAGTTATTTGCATTTTCAGCTTCAGAAAAGATTACCTTGGCCTTAAGTTTCAGAAGGAATTCTTTGCAACTACTGACATGATAAAATCTTTATAAGAAGCTGACAAAAGTGGATAGAAAGTCGTTAAGTCTTATCTTCTCTTTTTCCTATTCCCGGGTATTGTAAGGGTATTGAATTCAAGCTATAATCTCAAAGCTCGTTTTTTTAATTTAATTCAACAAATATTGTAGTTAAATTTTCTTTCGCTCTGTAGCACAACTCATTTTTTAAAAGAATGATGGATATAGAGCGAAAAAGTTCCTAGTCTTAATACTTTTTTTTGTAAAATAAGAGGAGATTGACTTTTTGAAGTGAGAGCTTGAATTTAATTCCCTTAATTTGTAACATAATGGAAATGTACTGGATTAGGAATTGTAACTACTGCAAATGAAGCACTATAAGGTATTTTCAGAAAATTGTGCTATATGGGAAGACATCATCACGGCAAGGTATATCCTTCATTTAGTAGCAAGGACTGAAGATACTACTTCGAATTTCCTGATAGAGAAGTAGGCAATCGGAATAGAAAGGAAACCCAATTTCCTGATGTGCTTTCTACATATATGTATGTGATAGCAAACATATGGCAGAACTCTATAGCAGAAATTATATAATGTAATAAGCAGAATTATCTGATGAAATTAAGGGTGTTCGATCGAAATTCTAACTTCAAAATTCGATTTCCTCACTTTACTCAACAAATATTATAAATAGATATTTTTTCACTCTGTTTGCATATTTCTATTAAAAAATTAAATAGCGTTACAGAGCGAAAAAATAACTTATTACAATATTTGCTGAGTAAAATGAGGAAATCAAATTTAGAGCTTAGAACTTAAATCCAACGTCCTTAAATTAAAGAACTTTCAATTGAGCGTCTGACTCAAATTCCTGTCATTAACTGATATGTTTGGGGTAAATTTATTTGCTATTGGGAAAAAGAGCTCCAAATAAAAAATTGATTAAAGGGTGTTTGAGTTTACAAGCCAAAACTTTGTTACGCAAATAGAGTTGAAAGCAATTAAAAACATTTATTGAAATGTGTATATAAAAAACTTTTTGAAGTTTTATGCACGTTTAAAGTCGCTCTATAGCTCTAAAGCTACTGTGTGCAAGTTAGTTAACTGCTTTATCCATCGCCACAATGATGCTCTGACCGGATTAATTAACTGGCTATTTCCACGATACAATATCCTCTAAGATTATGCAGAAACTCGTGATTGTTTCATTGCACGAAAACGAAATTGAAAATCTTTCTTCATAATTATTCAGAATAATTGCAATTTTTAGTATATAATTACAAGAAAATTTTTCATCTAAATTCTGTATTTCGGAATGTGCTTTACTCAAGAACAATCACCAAAGTTTGCTACTTCCACTTTCGACGAGTGTGCATATCGCCTTCGCTGATAAGCTTAGCTCACCTGTAAATGGTACAGAATAAATGAGAGCCAAGAAGAAGCAATTTACAAACGAGAAGTTTTCAGAATGAACAAACCAGAGAACCAAAGTTTAATTAAGTTGAAACAGACGCGGGCGGAGGATCTAGATAAGACGATTATGGAATCGTTGTAAGGTTTGAC
This sequence comes from Synergus itoensis, assembly GCA_904066005.1. Lineage (NCBI taxonomy): Eukaryota > Metazoa > Arthropoda > Insecta > Hymenoptera > Cynipidae > Synergus > Synergus itoensis. Next base: position 505,592 of record CAJFCP010000116.1, on the reverse strand, counting down.
TAAGTGAATCAAATGTAATGTATGAGGTCACTCACTGCTGGCACTAAATTGCACCGTTGAATGCTTGAGAATGTTGCCAAGAGTTCTGCATAGAAATGCCTTCAATGAATTCTTCTAATGATATCTCTTTGGAATAATTCTCATCTTAATTGCATATGGTATGCTGATCTTTTTCAAATACTCAATAATATGTACTTGAAAGTATTATTCAAAGAGAAAGAAGGATTTTGAAGGATTTTAAAGAATTTCAAGGGATTTTATGGATTTTCAAAAGATTTCAAGAACTTCCAAGACATTTTAAGTGATTTGAAGATATTTCAAGGAATTTGAAAAGATTTCAAGATATGTTAAATGATTTTAAAGAACTTTCAAAGAATTCAAAAGTTTTCAAGCGATTTAAAAAATACCATCAATATCATCAAAAAATCATCAAATGATATTCTTACTGATATTGTATTTTACTTTATTTTATGATGATTTCAAGTAAAGTTTAGAACTATATAAACACGAAGAAGAAAATTTATGATATGGTTTATTAAATGCATTCGTTGCGCACGTGAATAACAAAGCAATTGGAAATTATTTTTAGAGACGTCATACCGTCATACTACCTCATTGTGTTGAATAAATGTCAAATGAAAAGAAGAAAGTTCTCGTATTTAAAAATTAGCGGGCAATCCTTAACGATTTTTTTTCATGCCGTACGATAGACGTCAATCATGATGAAGTTTAAAAATGTCCACATGCTATTTTTGATCTAATGACGCATTCCCCTAAAAATTCTACAATTATACTTTCAGCACGTTTTAATTCCAAAGTTGCTCGACACAAAAAATAATGCAAAAATAAGTCCAAATTTTCCTTTTATACAAAATGAACTTGAACGAAAAATTCTTTTTAATAAAACTGTTTGATTCGGATATAAAATCCAGAATTAAATGGATTCAAAAGATAGAATTTTTTCTATTCGAAACTTTCACCAGGCAACTTTGAATCTTCCAAGCATTTGTCATTATTAGAGCACAGAGAAATGGAATGAATGAACTAACTGACTCAGCAAAAAAAGCGCAATCTTAGATTTAAAGACCTGAAAAGTTCAGTGTTGGATGTTGATATCAGCTTAAAATTCGGTTCATCGCAGGAGGTCAGGATGTAGCCAGGGCAGATAGGGTCATCCTTGAATGATTCATAGGCGTAAGGCGCAGGGGAGTATGTAATGACATTCACATGAGGCAAATACACGTTGCACAGTGCACACGTTCATGGCATAATCGATCCTCTAGAACTACTACCTACCTTTTACCCTCCAACACATTTTTCCCTTACCCCTCGAAAGCGTCAAGCTGGCTCGCGTATATATTTTCCCCCATCCACCGAATTTCCAATTTATTCTTTTCGTTAAGAGCCTATAAAGGCGTTGGATCCAAATTCTATCCTCAAAATTAAATTCCCCATTTTATTCAACAATAATTAGAATTAAATATCTTTTCGTTCTGTAGATGTATTTTATTTTAAAATAGAAATGTACCTATAGAGCGAAAAAATGTTTACTTTTAATATTTTATTGAAATACTCTTTACATCCTGGTATTCCAAATGTCAGTTTCCTATACGAGAAACACTATAAACATATCTTTTTTATAGTTCTGAGTTATATACTCAGAACGCAAAGGATGTAAAAATGTAGCAATAAAATGTACGTTTTTTAATAAACCAAGAGTTCTGTGATTCATGAAGCACAGGAACATCATTTCGAAAGTTATAGGAAATCTAATGTAATTTATCGCTTTTCCAACTCGTATTTTGTGAACCAAGTTTGTGGTCCACAATTTCACAATATCGGATCAATGACGATAATTTATGTAAATAAGTGCAATTAATTATTTGAGTAGCTTATTCATTTGCTAAAACATTCGTGTTAAACTCGCATAAAATAATTATGTGGTTATTAAAAGTAATTACAGGTTTTCTATGGATACGTTCATTGCAGTATTACACGCAATGAACGTTAAATTACATCTATGTATTAAAAGGGAAGATCCGGATATGCAAATGCTATTTTAGGTGTGGAGATAATGAATCATTCTTACTTTTTAAAATCTTGAAACGCGAAACTGTCACCCAATTTGAGTAATTGCTCATTATGCGATAAGAATTTAACGGATAAATATTTTTGTCTGAATAATACATTGTAGATAAGAATGTAAATATGTATAGCCATGTGTAAGTTGGAAATGCTGAAGGGGAAAAGCTCTCTAAGATCTGGAACCCTAGTTTTTAATTTTCAAAGCTATAAAATTCCTGATCCCTCAATTTCCTATCTTCTTACTCTTCTGGATTTTATTCGACGGAGTTAAAGAAAAAAACAACTTACTGAAGGAAATGCAGGAAGCCGTTATAAAATCCGGAGAAAATTAAGTCATCACTTCCAAGTAGCCAGCGTCTACCAAAAAACACAAGTCCCGGCATTTTGGATATGTAATTTGCATTTATTGGTTGCAATAAGTTTCAGATTTTAGTCGAAATCGTCACATCATCAAGAAACAACACACCCACGTGGGAACATATGAAGGAAGCGTACTTGTCTTCCGCAGCCTCGTGCGAACAAATACATTAAAGTCTTCGACAATCTGTGTGAATAGACATGGACCGAATGGACGAAACGATCGAATTTCGAAGGAGAAACGAGAACGGGAGCCGGTCATTGGACCTCTGTACTGGCCGGTTGTCACAGTCTTCAGAACTTAACTGAAATCGTGAAATAAAAGTCCCTAAATATATTCTGCCAGATAAGATGTTTGTGCAAAATTCGCCAGCCTTACATAAATTGAAAACATACACTATATGATGTATGAGGCAGGGTCGGATTTAACAATCATATTAACTTAATCCGAATTGTAAAAATAGAGACAATTTCAAATTGAAATTTTGAGAACTCTTTTGAAATCTTTTGAAATTCTTTTAAAATTCCTCAAAATCAACTGGCAGCTCTCAGCTCTATTCTAAAGTACAGGGAGCGAATACAAATCCAACTAATAGACGAAGAAAGAATATAGCTTCAGATTTCGAAAATTTATTTTTGATATTATTGCAACCTCTTTTTTATGATAGGATTGAATTTTTTAAAACTCAACTTCCGGGAATTTAGGACTTGAAGTAATCAATTGGAGAAATTGGATTGGGTGCAGATTTCACTTTCATCGTGGATACAAACTGAATTCATTCAGAAAAAGTAATGCGAGTGAGGATCAAATTTTCAATAATAGTCTCAAGTTTTCAATATAAGATCTCTTGAGCTATTGGGGAAGAGTAAAATAGGGAGAAGTTTCTCCTGATGAAATACTCCCCTCTTAATCCTTCCATGATGTCTAATCTCGTAAAGGCTTGAAGCTCATCATTCACTCCATTCAAGAAACGAATTTAAAAAAAAAAGTAGTAAAAAAATTATCCAGGATTGGATATTATTATTTAAAGATTCAAGACACTTAATATTTTACGAAATAATGAAAACAAGTTATCTCAGGAAAAGGAAAACGACATAACTCGCAATGTAGATAATTTGTCCTGGAAGGCCAACTTTATTCTATACGAGAGCTCTCATATGCTCTTGAGGCTTCCACACCAGAAATTTTTATGCCACTCGAGGACTAGTCTTTTCTGAGGTCAGAATTAGAACACGAAACATGAACCAGAGAGTTAGAACGCAAACTATTCTTCCATCCCATGTGTTATTTTTAACAAAAAGTATTTGGTCAAGTAGATGCCTGAAATTCTTCAGACTTCAGACTCTAGTTAAGACGAAAGTCAAATGAGGAAGGAAAATATAATGAAAAAACGGAGAGATTGTTGATACATTTAAGAGGGATTAGGGCAACTGTAAAATTTACTTTGCTTTTTACTCAAGAGTCGGACGTTAGAAGAGTGAGTTGAGTTGAACCTGGGGCTCTTGGCTGACTTTCAACAGTTTGCTTTCAGATCCATTATGCGAATCCAACAATCTCTTAAAAATGAAGGAACTTTTGAATAAAGTGCTTTTAGTTCTTCGCGCAAATTCGTCGTAAAAATATACAAGCCATCAAAACATTGTGTATTAAACGCATTTTGAACATTAAGAAGTTTTATTCTTCTTCCCCTTTGAAATGTAACTTTAAAGACTATGAACATGTTAAATAAATTTTAAAATATAATCTGATAAAAGCTAAAGCAAATTTGACTCACCAAATAAGATGTAGAAGGAATAAAAAACCGCCGGGCACGATAAGATCGTCGCTTCCGACGCTCCATCGTCTTTGGAAAACCACGATCCCCGGCATATTTTCTTTTCACTTTTCACAGGAATCACTACGTGTCAATAAAACTTATCATTGCACGAGATTTCTCGAGGACGGCCTCTTTCCTTTTTCTTAATATCCCGGCTTTGCAATTCTTGAATCCGAGGCTTCGACCAAAGAACATTTCTTTCATCGTTTCCATCTCTAGCTTCGAATTCATAAATCCTGAAAAAAAGTCACTGATAAACAAATGCAATTTAACTCTATCATCCCATTTTTTTATTTTTCAAACATCTAATAATTTTCATTCTCTCTCTACAATACGTTATTAACTTTTTTACCCTTTTTTGAAACTAAAATCTTGCCTCTACTTTATTTTAAAACGCGTATCTTTTCCCGCACACCTGACTATGCAAAATCGTTGTTTATGAAGTATTCTGTCACAACTACAAGAACAACTACAAGAGTTTGAGAAGAAAATTATTCTTGTCGTCAAGACAAAAGTGCTTCACAGAAAATAGAACCGCTGGGCTTGCAAGATAATGTGCATTTATTGGACAATTGCAAACTGTCTCAAACTCTTTTAATCACTTTATACTCTGTCGCTTTTTCCGGGTCGTCAACCCGTTAAAGCGGATGTGATTCACTCACTGGGAAAAATAAATGTTTTTATTATTCTTTACCGATGAGGAAAATGTTAAAAAGTTGAGATTCGAATTAAATCTGATTTTTGAGAAAGACAATTTTCAACGTTCTTTTTCCATTTCTTTACAACAATCAAAACTAAATTTTTTTGATCAATAAAAATATACTGCTTAATTAAGACGATAACTATCCTTTATATAACTATTTTGAAAGAACACAACAGTTTTAGTCTAGATTTCCGTCTTTTTAATATTGTCAATTCTAATATTTTCTAGAAAATTATTTAAAAATATGTCTCTATTGCAAATATTTAAAATTCTCTGTACATAGGAAAACAAGTTAGCAAATGACTAATTCAAAGAATGACATCTAGAGTTCTTATATAGTTCTAGTAACTCAAAACCAGTTTGAAAAGAAACGATAAGATTAATTTTATTCTTTTCTTGCTTTCTTAGAATAAAATCTAAATCTGATATTACTGCTGGCAATAATTCTAGTCTTTCCATTATTATTATTCCAATTCTTTTTCTTAATTCTAGAACTTTACTCAATTTCGCTACAACTATATAAAAACGTTAAATAAACAATAAAAAATAAGTACCGCTAAAATTATCAGCTTGTTTCTCATTCATGGTACGGTAACAATTATCACGAAAACGTTAATTTCTATATGTGTTACAAGGGAAGCACGCGATATATTCCAATCACTCCATCATTAATTATCCCATCTGATTTCAACACAAAGCTTATAGCGAGATTGACAAGACGGATTTTGGATATCAAACAGCGACGCTTTAAAAAAAGCGGAGACGCCTTGCACCCGTCCAAATATTAGTCCTGTTTACCGAATTTTTCAGAGTATTTTTCATGACTTGGGAGTCGCTACCGACACTCTTCGAGCGAATACGTCTCTTTCATTTTTTTCAATTGTCTTTTTTTTTCGATTATTAAGAATAATCACTAATAGTCGGTGTCCCACGTGTCGAAGCCATCGCCGGCGACGTCGACGTATTAAAAACTACGTCCGACGAGGTGAGCTACCTCGAGCACACTGATGAAACGACGCTCAACGTCGCGGCGCCTGCGTTGCAAACGTCGGTATCCCTCTGTGAAAAAATCTTTCCCACCCCCTCACTATAATACTATATATATGAGCGTGTATATATGTATATATATTTTGCAGTCCCACATGTCCTACGCACAAAAATTCGGGGATGCACGCAGCACGTGATAGGAATTGGTCCGTGATTTAAATTCTGAAATAATGTAAAAAAAATTATTACATAAGATGTACATTTTTTTTAGAGTTTTCAAAACTTGAATTTATTGCGATAAAATTATTGTTAATATTATGTTGATTTAAAATTTAGAGTATTTTATATTTTATACATGCCTGAAACAAAGGACTTTTTATTTTAAAATAATTATTTAAATCCTATAACATCTTGAAATCTTCTAAATTCTTTAAAATATTGAAATCTTTTAAATAAAAAAAAAATCTTTTTGAATTAAAATTAGACACTTACTTCGAGATATTTTAACATAAAATTTGTATAAATTATCAGAAGCCTAAATTATTGACAAAGGAGCGCATTTTTGCGCGCTTATGAGATTCTAGTTGAATTTAAGGAAGAAATTCTCGCTAATCTTCCATTCATTAGTATCATAATACTATTTTTTCTTAAATCACTTCCTGAACTTCAGTCGTGAATCATTATTAGAAAAAAGAAATGAGATCTCGAATTATATAACTGTCTGTCTGCAAACACCAGACGATATTTTTAATACTCCAGACGTTCCGATGACCTTTTCCAATAGGCCACAATTCATCCGTTTAGTTTTATCTTCCATAATTGACCAAGGATGAAAACGTGTAAGATGTCTGTTTCGTCATGTTTATGAATAGTAATAATTATTATCTTTTTCATCAATTAATTTTTAAAATTGAGAAAAAGTAACCCTAGTAAACAGACTTCATTGTGTGAACTTTAATTAAAATATTTATTTGAAAAATATGCGTTACTTGAATATGTATACAATATAGAGGGTCACGAATTTCATTTTTCAACATACTTTTCTCATAAAATAGTGGTATGTGGAACTGAAAACATTGTTCATAAATTTCAGTTATTGAATATTAACAGTCTACATACGAAATTTCATCATTAATCTATCACTAATTACGAGCTTCATCGTAATTACATTTATACCAATCAACAGTTTCTTTTAATGCCTTTTCGAATGGTGTGAACGAAAAGTCAGGTAAGAAGCTTCTCAGCTTTGAGTTGTTTGCTGTTTTTTTGTATTGTCCATCAGCTGCTGAAGTGTCGAATACAATTTTACCTTTAAAATTAAAGGCTTTTGCCAAAGACTCTGCTAAATGTGCTATTGTTACTTCTTGGGACTCATCCACTAAAATAATTCATTTCTACATTAGATTCAATATTAAGTTTCGATCTTTCGATAAAAACCTAGTCAAGAAAATTTACCTGATAAAATAATAGGTTCGACGGATTTGTAATTCCGCAGAACCCAAATGATTAACTTAGCTAAGTCTTGGCTATAAATAAACTGTCTCAAAGGTTTTCCAGTACCCAAGACTTTAAAGACTTTGTCTTCAGTATTGCCTAAAATCATAGTATTATATACTATTGGTGAAGAAAGACTGTTTCCTTATTTATAGCATTCGTTTAATATAATGATTACCATCTTTTATTAGGTCGTAAAGTCTTCTCATAAGCCCAGGTATGACATGGCTAGCATCTGGACGAAAATTGTCATGAGGTCCAAATACATTACAAGGAATAACACTAGTGTACATTCTACCATGTTGATCATGATAGCCTTTGTTCAAAATATCGATCATTCTTTTGGCATAACTGTAGCCATAATTGGAATTATGAGGTGGTCCATTGTGAACCTAACCCATTGAATTTTTATAATTATCAAGTATATTTCATTAACAAGCTTCATTACCCTTCAACAACCCTTTAAGTCTAGAACCAAATTCTTCTTCCTTATCTAAACACATTATCTAATAAATAATATTTAAATACTCACCATGCTTTCGTCGATGGGATATGTAGTTTTATCAGGAAATATACAAGTAGAAAGACAAGATACAACTTTAACTACGTTTTTTTCATTGGACGTTTGCAAAACATTATCATTAATTTGCAAATTCTTCCTCTGTGAACAAATAAAAACTTAATGTTAAACTATTGATTCAATAATGTTATAATATATTAAGATTAATATAGAAAATTAATTATAATTACCAAAAAATCAAGATTGTACTTCATGTTGTAAAACAAACCACCAACTACTGCAGCCAAGTGAATTACGTGAGTAGGTTTGTATTTTTCAAATAGTGCCTCCGTGCTTTTTTTATCACTGAAATAATTTCAGAACTGTATTTAACTTGCGAGAGCATGTTGTAATTTCTTCATCAAATAAATGATTATATTATAATTATTTAAATTATTTTCAGTTCGAGTGAAAAGCGTTGCTTAACTTAGGTGACCGAATGAGAAGCCAAACAATTTCATGTGTTTCATATAAATACAATATATTTTTAAATTGAATGTTTTAAAGCTTGTAAATAAAGACAAATACATACCATAAATCTGCTTCCTTTGAACCAACAAAAATCCATTTTTCATTTGGACAACTCTCATCTTTGATAACTGATTCAATTGCTTTCCCAACTAACCCGGTTCCACCGGTCACCAGTATAACTTTTTGATTTTCTGACATAACTCACTTTAATTGTAAACAAAATCTTTCCTTTACTTGCTAATATGATTTACTATTAGATCAAAATGAATAAAAATGAAGGATCAAAAGTTTATGTCGTCGTTTATACCAACATAAGCAAATAATGCAAATAATCTCCAATAAGCCTAACCTCTATGGTTATTACAAAAGCTTCAAAGCACTATCTCACGTTTTCAACGTGTAAAACCACTTCTAAATATTACATATAAGACACTAAAAGATTAAAATCTCAATATATGAAGCTATTTTTTTTATTTTTAACGATTATATGTACTGAAATATGATTAATAACAACTTTTTTCACATAATTTGTTGATTGCATGCGTAGATGCGTAGTGTGAACCCCGCCACAAACCGCCACAACAGTGCTAATTCGAGGGGGCAGAGTTGCCAGGATTTGGCGACTAAATTTCTCTTAGATCTGAGATTGACGAATAAACACATTGCGTTAAAAAGATAGACCAATAGAAATCAAGGTCAAGTCGCCAATTTGGCGACAAATCGCCAATACTGGCAAGCCTGCGAGGGGGGAGCAGTGCCCCTTGATGCCCCCCCAGGCTACTTTTCGACGGCCCTGAGACTGCTCCCTGACTTTCCGTTTGAGAAATTCTGCCATTGGCTGAAATTTGAATCGCGCGCCAAATTTTGACCAATGGCAGCACACATTGGCTTTTCGCTAGAGAAATACTACTATTGGTCAAAATTTGGCGCGCGATTCAAATTTCAGCCAATGACAGAATTTCTTGAACGGAAAGTCAGTGAGCAGTCTCAGGGCCGTCGATAAAGTAGCCTGGGGGGCATAAAGGGGCTCCCCCCTCGAAATAAAAAATAAAAAATATTTCATACAAGAACGATGGATAGTCGGCTTTAAAACCACTGGTAGTTTATTTAATTTGTGCTCTTACAAGAACTTGTGTTAATAAACTCCATTTCAACACAAAATGTCTGGATTTGACGACGACAATCCCTTCGGGGATAATAAGAAAAAGGAGATAATATTTACTTACAAACTTTCTTTCGCATTTAATTGATTAAAAAAACTCTTCATCTGTAAATGATATAGCGTTTGAAATCTGAAATATTCATTTCAGAGTTCGGCAATGGGCATTTTATCACGTAATTTTATCAGGTATTATTTTATTATTTTATTATTTTATTTTATTATTATTATATTATTATTTTATTATTTTATTTATTTTATTCAGGTATTATACATATAGTGACATATATATGGAATTTGTATTTGATGTACCTTTATTAATCAGTATAGTATTTACGATTACATATTATAGTTGAATTGTAAATGTTCCAATTTCAATTAAATACAATAAGATGAGATTTGAGATGTAAGAATTTCGAATATGTACTACAAACTTTTTTCTAGAAATTCATTTAAAATATTTTAAATGAAAATTACAATCATTTAAAATAATAACATAAAAAATAATGCCAATATGTTCCTACATTTTTCTAATTTTTTCTGTTATTCCATGATTTTATTACTCTCATTCTATGACTTGTGAAATTGTGTTTTTTTTTTTCATCCAGAGCTGAGTTTTTAATATTAGAAATGAAATGTAATCTGTTTTTTCTTAATTCTGAATTTAAACCATGATTCTGAAGAGAGTCTAAAAATACATTCACATTTTTACTTATTTGACTAAGTATACATATTTTATTTATAATTAAAGTATTGCAAGAAATACATATTGGCAAATTTGCAGTTCTATTATTTTGAGTCAATATCGCAGAAGAACTTACAGATCAATGTCTCAAAACAATCGTCTTGTTATCGAAAAAGTAATAAGTTCTTCAAAACTCTGCGATACTGGAATATCAAAAAATTGAAGACAGGAAGAATTTTCTATTAACTATTTTCGCATACTATCATTATAGATAAGACAACAATTCACATGGTTACTCAACCTTTTCATAAATCGTGCTTTTTCTACCCTGTAATACTAATTTCATACTTTTTTCAAACATTGAAATATCAAACAAATTCAATTTAATTATAAGTTATCAAATTAAAAATTTTAAATATAAGTCTCAAAACCATAAAATTATTTTCAATAAGTAAACACTGAGTAAATAATAATTTGTAATGCCTAAATGAAAGACTGTATTCTTAAAAACGTTCATTTTTCGCTATTATTAATATTTCTACTTTTGTGAACAATCTGTTGCATCTATACAATCACGAGTTTATCACTTCAGTCTTTCGTAGCCTCGCCCTTGAAATCCATTTCTCATGTACAGGGAAAATAATTGCCTTTAACAAATAACAATTGAATTATCTAAGGCATAAGTCGTTGATCAGGTAAGTTTATAAATCATATAAATAAATTGATGTATAATAGAATATTCTTTCTAATAAAGTGATCAAAAGATCTTAGACATGAGTCTCGTCTCTACAATAAATATTATACCATCGTATACACATTCTAATACAATCTATGATTCAAAACTATAAAAACTGAAATTTACAGTTGAATCCAAAAAAATTCTCGATTTTATACATAATCAAAAAGAAATTAAAAATACAAAACTGAAAATAAATTTAAAAAAATTTATTACATGCTTAATACATACATGAAAATATTGAAAATGATGTTTATGGCACTAATCAATATATAATTAATACCTTTATCGAGTCTCATTTGTGCAACTTTCAAGTATAAAAAATATAATTTAAGTTTCTATTTCACTTTTGAATTATAATTTACTTTATTCTTCACAAAAAAATGATCATCTATTATGCGATTATCGGTGAAATAAGTCTTCTAGCGATCCACAATGTCGAAAAAATTCAACAATCATATAAATGGCCCTATCGTTCATATAATATTTTAAGTTCCAATTAGAGATAATTTCTTTTAATTTTACGTGACAACAGCGACTGTAACTCATTTGCAATTTGCTATTAAGTTACTTAATCGACTTTTTCTAAAAACATGTTCTTATATATTTATAAGTATGCATAATGCATATGTATACTTTAACGATATTATACTGTGCTTCGTAATAAGTACTAAATGCTTAAATATCTCTGATTACAAATAAAATACGCCTCGACCTGATTAGAAAAAAATATTGTTTACTTCACTTCTTAAATAAATATGTATAAAATGGTACGCTACCTCAATTTTTATCTTACAAAGCAATAATTAAAATTTTTAAATAGTGAGATGCTACTGTGCATACTTGGATCAACATGAAAACAATTACACGCTCTTCGGAGGCTAGGAAAACCACAAAAACCTACAGTCTACATTTACAAATAGTTTAAACAACATAGTTGTTGCTTCAGTTACCGGTATTTTTAGGTGGGATCTACATGCTCTACTAGACACTTGAAGTTTGACATTCAGTTGAAGTTGGAGAAGTCGGTTTTCAATTTGATGGAAGGTGCAGGTACTTTAAGTTGAGGTTTAACTGCCTCGGTTGATCTTGAAAGCCTTTGAGCTTGTAAATGACTCAGACGAACAGCATTCTCTAATTTTGTTTTTAATTCTGTTGACTGTGACATTAGAGTTTTGAATTCCTGAAATAAATACATTATTCAATTCAAATTAACACAAACTCTTATATAAATTTTTTTTTTATTTAACTATCATCATAGGTTATTAAATGTACCAATACTAATGATTTTTTTGCCTGAAAGTAGAATTATATACATACCTGAGGATATCTCGGCCCGATTTTATTCAGCCACTGAAAACTCTGTTGATGGAGACTGATTTGGTACTTGGTTCCATGTTGTAGTTTATCTTCCTCCAGAAGAAAGTTGATCAAAATCGGAACTAGAAGTGTCAGCATCTGAATGCCTGTTAAAAATAAAAGAATAAATTATCTACAATTAGGTAAATCGAATTTACAAAGCATCGTAAAAATGAGAAATAAAAACTGGAAGTGCAGTTAGACACTTATCCTGAATTTCAGAACTAATTTTACCTTGCATTAGTTCTCCTGATTTGCGTGAAAAAGTAGATAAAGATATTGTTAGGAAGGGGTTTATTATATCATTAGAAAGAAAATATGTCAAAAAATATATATAATATTCTTACGGTTAGCAGGTTCAGCCAAGGCTATGAGTCCTTCAATCGTCGTAATGCATTCCAATGTAAAGGATAAATCCGAATCGTTCGTGACTTGCTTGCTCTGTTCGCTATATAAAAATTCCACTATTCGAGGTGCGAGAGCTTGAATGTAAGGCGTACTAATGATACGTTCCGGATGCATGAAAATGGTCCTCAAAGTTTGAACGCATTTCAATCTAATCTGTAATTTAATTAATTAGAATTTAGGTTACACATATTTTAAAATTTAAAATCAACAACCAGACTTTCATTATCGCATACCAAAATATTTTCTGACTGAATTGCTTGTCGAAAGTGATTGATGCAAGGAAATTGCAGATTGGGTGCGCTTACGACTTCGGGCAAAGCATGAAGAACAAATACAGCAATTCCCAACATCATAGCAACCTCATCCATTTTCGTTTCATCGCTCCCTAAGAAAAAAAAATACGAGTATATAACAATTTTGGGATATAAAGATTGTGATTTTGATTTAGATTAATGTTTACCAGTTTTTGCAAGGTCAATGATTTTAGCGAGAGCGCTTTGCAAAAGAGAGGTCCATTGTTCCTGACTTCGAGGATCTCTTGCATATTTATTGACAGTGAGAATTTTGAGACAATGTAGTGCACCGTGCACTGGTGTTTCAGATCCTGTTCTGATATCATTATCTATTCGAATTGCAGTTTCTCTTATTACGCCTGTTGTCAAGAAAAGTAAAGTCGGTAGAATTGTTGAGGCTCCTGTTAAAGAAGAACATTATTTTGATTTAATAGCTTCTGTATTAATAATAAATCCAGCAATAATTATGTATACTAACCAGCTGGAGAACAGAGATTAGGAAGGACTTCCATCACAGCTAGAGCAGAAGCAATGAGTTTTCCACTTTCCTCAGAAGGTGTGTATCTTCTCTGAGACAAAATAGCCGTTGTTCCGCCTGGGTTTGGATTTAATGCGGGTATTTGTCGAACCAGAAGACACAAACAAACTTCTAACACTGCAAACACCAACGACTTTCCTGGAATAAGTTCGCCTTTTTCATCTCCCTCTCCTAACAAATCAAGTTCTAGGATTTCCTTTGTTTCCTCATTTTCTGGAGAAAGTTCTACTCTCTTTACTGTCTTTCTGTGAGCAAGATCTTCTTGTGCGGATTTCATTATCTGTTTCAATACTTCCATTGTCATTATTTGAATGGGATAAGTTTCACGAGTTAACAATAATCTGAAAATAGTAGAAATATTAGGTTTTGATTATACAAATTTAAAAAAGAAAATAGATTATAAATTTTCTTAGTACACTCACCTATGGAGGACATTACAAAGTTCCATTGGCAACGAACGATCAGTCATTAAAACTTTACGAGCCCACTGAGAATCAAGTAGAGTGTATAAAGCACTCAAACAAGTTTCTATGTTTTGCGTAGATTCGGAAGACCTTGGACTACAAAGAGCTTCCATACATATACCTTGAAAAAGTAAACGTTTAAAAATATGTTCCCTTTCATTCAACCAAATTAAATTTTTTATGTGTATTTATCATCTCACCGAAAAGTAAATGGAAGCGTTCAACATTTTTACTAAGTTTAGTCGTCGAAGATGAAGTTGTAGATGGAATGTTATTGTTATTAGTTCCATCAGAATTCTTAGTATTAGAATCAAGAGACTCGTCCATTTTAAACTCTCTAGCATTCAACCAAAGAGTCGCTGCATACAGAATTGGGGCCCATGATTCAGAATAAAAAGGACGCGCAGATTCCATGGTATCGGTCGTGTAGAATGCCCCGCCATCATGTGGTAGTTGACTTGAAAACTCTGCAATAAATTCTGATTTGAAAAATTGAAGGATAGTAGACCCACCTCGATATATTTGCAGATAAGTTAACCACAAAGTTAGCGTATCTGCAAACACTTAGTGGAACTGACTTGAATTTGATCAAGAAATAAATCTTAGATTTGAAATGCAGACCTGGAGGTAAGGAAAGTAAAGCATGATCCCGTAAGGCAGCCAACCAATACTGACTCAAACTCAAAAGCTCCGGCTGTACCAAATTCAACAAGCTTTCATTCTGGAACTCAAAATCTCCAAAACTTTCTTCGTCATTTTCTTTGCTCCGCTTGGCAATTCTAAGTGAACCTTCTCTGTTGCTCGGAGCAGATCCTTCATTTATCATAGCCACAACGTAAACCTCCGCCCATGCTTTTAAAATAGCCAATTGCTCCAAAGTTGACAAACTTTCGTTATACAATTGTGGAAGCGTGTGGCCTTCTCTTAATTTTTCAAGAGATGAGACTAGTAACTGATGAACGCGTCTAAGATCGTTAAGGTCCCTTGCTACCCCACTTCCGATCCAAGCACTGCAAGCTTCACAGGCTGCAGCCGTTACATGAGGAGGTGTCTCAGCAGAAAATGCTGGTCGCAATGCAGCTCCAACCTGACAAAATATTTTACTATTAGTAAAAGTACATTTAGACTAATAGCTTATTTTTAGTATAATACTCAAACTAGTTAAATTAGTTTGAAAATAGTACCTGAGCTTGAAATTGCTCGAGTAGAAGATGACCAGGAAATTCTGGTTCTGGGACTTTAGCAAACTTGTCGATGATCTCTTGCAATGTCTTAAGACCTTCAAGGCGAAGAGGATCGCAATCACTCGTTGCTGCCATAAAAGCCATTCTCACCAAATCGGAGAGATGCAAGACTAAGAAATCACCTAGAAAAATATTAATAATGATATATGTATTTAAAAAGAAATCATTCTACACAATTAAATTTAACAAGTTATAAAATGACCAGTACCTCTGCCTTTGATTGATTGCATTTCTTTCGCTATTAACAGATCCAGATGGGCTTGCCTATCGCTCATACAAGCTGCTACAATACGACGAACGCACTGAGCAGCAAAAACTCTCGTTGGCCATCTTGGAGTAACAGTTTGTCGTTGTTTCGAAGATTCGTCAGCGTGAAATTCTGCTTGATCGTCATCTCCTTCTCCATCCGCGTTTTCATTGTCTGCGACTGTCTCCTCAATATTCACATTCGGAACTTCTTCTACTGTACTCGCCTCTGAACGAATAAAAAGATAATAATTACATTTTCGGAAAATAATAAAAATATTGTAAATATATTGGAAAGAACCTGTAAGATGAAATAAAATTTACCTGATGCAACTGTGAGAACATCCTTGCAAAACGACAACCACTGTGACAAATTCTCAGAGGCCAATATTTGCAGCATACTCGTTAATGTGTCATGGATATCCTTAATTAATTGACTATCGGTTTCCGTATCCAACATGCTAAACAAGACACCTGGAAGGCCAGTTTCGGTAATTACAAGACCTTCAACTATATTTGTGTCTCGACTTTCGTTCGCGAGGGTCATTGCATGTTCGCAAACTTCTTTTGCTTCTCGTTGGGCTAACTGTCGAAGACATGATATCGCAGCTTTGCGCAAAAGCAAATGATTGCTCGACAACGTCCGCTATAGAAATAAATGTTAATTAGATTGATTTATATTTCTGTTCAATATCTTTTTAAGGAGATAAAATCTTACACATAAGGTAGGAACAAGGGATGAGAGATTAACGTGTCTTGGGGCGAATAAATGCAGTTGCTGTAAACATCCTGTAGCTTCAGCCTGCACAAGAGGATCCTGATGATCTTGCATAATAGCACAGGCGCATAAGAAAGATGATCTCGCCATACAAATAGAAGATGTATTTCCTGCTCAATACAAAGAAATAATTATTAGAAGGAGCAGTCAATTTTCAAAAGAAATTAACCATATTTATAAACTTGCCTTGAAGTTCTGGCCCTATCGTCGTGATGAGAGCCGAAAGCACTTTACCAATGCACTGATGAACGTCAATGTAAGAATGTGGGACATTTAGTAAGAGTGTTAATGCTAAAGAAAGAGTTGGTTCAACATAGCCCCTGAACATTGGTCCACCAGAATCAGCTATCAATGCAAGTGCGTGTAATGCCCATACCTAGTAAGATTTCAGTATTGAATAAAATCGCACCGTATTTATTCAGGAGGGAATCATTTGAAGTATATTACTTACTTGTACAACAGGAGACGAGTTGTCTTGTGCGAGTGCAAGTAAAATACTGACACTCGTATTTAGATGCTGACTAGATCCCATGCCTCCTACATATTTATGAAGGCAACCCAATGCCAAAGAATGCCCTGTTCGACTAACAACATCGCGAGCTGATTTCAGTCTATCAAAGCTAGTCTGTGCTAATTCTGCTGTGAATTTAGGATCAGAAATTACTTGAGCCATTCTTCCTACGGCTTCACCAGCCGCCCATCTCAAAATTGCATTACTACTAACCAACGTACTCTGCAAAAAAAATACAGTTTAGCAACACCTATTTTTAATCTTAATAAATTTTTTCTCATTATTTTATGCTTATTTACTAACAATAATAAGATTCGTAGCAGATTTTTTAACGTCCTCTTGTCCAAATCCTGTTTTAGCCTCATTGAGACCCTTCAATCCGCTCAGCACAGCGGTGAAAACATTCATTTGAATAGCTTCTTGCCTTCCAGACTTTGCATGTTTGATGCATTCACTGAAGTGATCCAGCATTTGCAATCTGTGCTTGTTTGCGACGCGAGGAAAGATTTGACCGAATAATGCAACGGAAAGATCGATAACTGCGACACCCAAAGGTAGGGGACCAGGAATTGTATCATTCTGAAATTATAAATTTATCAGAATACAATTTTTAGCTATATATATATATATATATAAATCTGAATGTCTGTTCCGAAAAGGTGTCCACACTAGTAGTGTCTTATCTGATAACTTTAAAACGAATAAAACTTACAGGGGGCACCGGACGATACAAACAG
The DNA here is from genome assembly GCA_904066005.1 of Synergus itoensis. Classification (NCBI taxonomy): domain Eukaryota; kingdom Metazoa; phylum Arthropoda; class Insecta; order Hymenoptera; family Cynipidae; genus Synergus; species Synergus itoensis. The sequence goes on along the minus strand of CAJFCP010000116.1, from coordinate 487,961 downwards.
CAAGAATTATGTTCCAAAGCTCCAGAACCAGCTGCACTATTGGGCTGCAGCTGAAATATAAACAAAAAATTCAGAACATCATTTTAGAAACGCAACACATCTAAAAGAATAAAAATTAATTAAAAACACAGCAGACTTTCAAAAGTTTGTACTTTAGAAACCAAGAATACAATTCAATTTTGTAGAAATTTTCAATTTTTTGACATATTGAAAACAAACAAGCCAAACGCAACATCAACTAATTAAATATAATCGCTTCAGTCAAAATTATAGGAAGTAGATTAGTAAAATATATAAGTGAAAACATGACTAAGTAAAGAAGAACAAAATTATAAGTAGCAAAAGTATAACTAAACTTGTTACTTTTTCGACCTTCAACGAAGAGAAGTACAACTTCAACTTAAAAAGAAGTTGCACACCATGCTACTCACATGTTCCCAATCTGCTCTTCTGTTTGGTTCCATCTAGACACGAATCAGTTAGTGTTAGGAAAGAGAGTAGAGAGTAGATAAAACTGTCAGTTGTCAAACGAGACTATTCTCGCCATGTACAGTTTTTGTTCAATCCAGCTCACTACGAATTTTAAAGATTATTCTATGTGAACAACTAACCTGGTCTTCAATCGTTCGATGATCAGTTTCTTGCAGCCAGGTTCCCAGAATAACCGAATCGTTAGCATGACAAACGGCACGCAGCATTGAAGTTGTAGTATTTCCTGGATTTTCCGTCAAGGTGAATTCCGAAACCAGCATTCTAAGTAGATGGGTATAAGATCCTTCAAACGTTTGAGGTGGCAAAAGCAATAAAGTTTCATAGAGGCGTAAACGCACCATGGCTGCTGGCGCCTTCAGTTGTTGCCCATAGCTTTTTAGTACAGTGGACAAACTGAAAGACATTGTACAAAAGTAAGTAGAGTTAATAGTCGTAGATGAAATTGTGTAAATAAAATACCTACTTTGTAAGCATTGCTAGAGCAGATTCGATAGGTGTGAGTAATCTCCTTGTTATGTCTTCGTTCAAAAGTTCTGGACAATGCAACAGAAAACTGTGCATGGCAGATAAAGCTCCGGCTCGACCTTCCAAAGTCACTTGCCAAGTGAATGCATCTCCTCTCGCTTTTTCACTTTCAAGTTCTTTACTCGATCGTGGGAAGGAGTTTCTCCAAAGTAACAACATCCTGGGCAATAAGCCTTTAACTACAGCAGTGCCTGTTTAAAATTAATATACAACTTAGTTTTAAATGAGTTCGAACGACAGTAAATCATTTTTTATATAGTTCACTCACCTAAAGTCATAATTGCTCCAATCAGAAGCCAACCTGCATGTGTTCTATTCAAGGATAAACGACTATTTTGACTCGCACTTCGTAATAACTCTTCAGCGGTGTTGAAAATTATCTGGAAAAAGATTTGTATTATCAATCTGTCAGAAATGAATATTTTCTGAAGATAAGTCAAGTTAATTCATATACCTTCCCCTTCGTGTGAGGAACCCCGAGTGGTGATAATCGAACGCTTCCTAAAACAGCTGCCAAAGCACTACTGTATCCTGTAATTGCCTCTGGAGAACTTCGCATGTTCTCTATTCCTTCAACACAACGATCAATCAACGGTGTTATTTGACTCGGAACAGCTACGCAGATACAGCGCAAACACCACGCTGCTGCAAGTCGAGCTGCCTGGCATGGATGAACCAAAACTGCCATGACGGTATCAAGTAAATCTGAAATTGTTATTTAAAGTTTCCTTCATTAGATTTACCATTTTTTCTAACTCTTTTATTTTACATTATCAGCGAATCCAAGCATTTAAAACATCTCTTCCTGTACTTTTATTCCTATCAAAAATTTAATTAACCTTCTAAAATCAATTCTTACTCAAAGACTGATCTGATAGGAGATTCGACGCGGTTGTACCTAGTCCCAAAATTAAGTTGCCCATCTCTTGCAATGCACAAACCAATAAATGTTGACTAAATAAGGTCTCTTGATTAAAATCTTTTGCATTTTCAGGACTAAAATCTGCAAATAAGAAAAAATTACTTATAAAATTTTGTAAAGTGAAACTCTTAAAATAAAATTAAAATCAGATTTAAAAGTGAACCTTACCGATGGAATTCATTTGTTTTAAAATGATATGTGCAATTTCTTTGCAAGCAGCAGCCTGAGCACCTTCTCCTAATAATTTTCCAATAGTACCCCGAAGAATAAAATTGATACACTTCCTCGAATAAACAGCATCGACATGAGAACTGGCTGCTTTAGGATTCGCAACAAGATCCAAGACGTGAGCAACTAAAGCTCCGATGTTTCGTTCAAGCCACGTGCCGCCTAATATTTGAACAAAAACTACATAGGCCTGAAAATGATAAATTATATTTATATAAAATATCATAAATATAAATGAATATAAACTAAAAATATAAAACTTATACATACATGAGTCACTCCCACTCTGACTTCTCTATTCACGCCAGAACTCCCTTTAATTATTTCGCCAGTTCCTTTCAAAAAACCTACACCACCTCTCAAAAATCCGGACATCAAGATATTTAATACTTCTTCTAGTGATATTTGCTTGTTTGCTTTACTTTGAGAAGCTGCAACATAAAATTCAAATTTTTCATTTTATATCAGTTTTTAATCTACAAGACCGTAGTTTCAAATTTAATTTTCTGTACAAATACCTGAAGGATTTTGTCCCTTGGGAGGTGGAATTTGAGTCACTGCGACAAGTGCACCTAAAAGTTTAGCAACCGAACATCGAACTTCGTAATTCGATCCTTCGAATGCACGAAAGCAAAGGGTGGCAACACTTTCAATTTCCGTTGTGTGTAAAAATGGCGCATGGTTCAGCATTTCAAGAAGACACTGTGAGCCAAAATTTAATATATTTTAAGTAAAAAGTATGTTCATTTTATCATTATATTAGGATAATATTAATTTAATACCTTGGCGGCCGCACATCTGACAGCCATAACTCTATCAGTCAGACACTGTCGGCATACTTTGTAGATTTCTTTATGTACATTGGTAATTGCTGATCCCATTCCAGCGCAAACCTTTTCTAGGGTGTGCATGATTTCGATTCTTGTCTGTGATTCTGCCGAGCGGAGAGATTTGATCAATATCTGAACTGTTTCTTCATATGATCGACCCATCATTCTTCCTAATTTTTCATACATACATCCGACACAACATATTGCAGCCCTATAATATAAAATTGTCACATGTAATCAAAATTACCATTATCTGACGTCTAAAATATTAGATTTTAAAATAAAAATATCCTTACAACTTCGTTGGCAGGAAGCTCGGGGAATCGTCTTTATTTTTAAGAATATCATTGCATTTGTTGACAGTGTCGAAAAGCAGAAATGTATCTCCAACGCTGAATAAAGTTGCAAGACATCGAGCTATAAGTCGACGAGTTGGAGGTCCAGGAGTTCCTTGCATGTGTTTGGTCAACTGTTCAACCAGTTTCTGTTGACATCCTTTGATGTCATTCTAAAAAAAAAAAGTATAAAACCGTATTTATTGCGGTCCTTATAAACTCAATAAAAGATTTTAAGAGTGTGATTATTCCTTACTTTCTGAGCTGCTATCAAAACTTTTTCCAAAAATCGCAACCACTCAAAAACAAAAACTGGACGTTTGGCTTCAGGAATTTGATTAAGCGCATCTTCGTTAAGAGTCAAACTGTGACTCAACTCCATCATGGTTACTTAATAATGAAATTCTTATCTGCAACAATAATAAATTAAAAATGTTTAAAATATATAAATAAAATAACTCACGTTTATGATTTTGTAAATTGTATCATTAAAATCAAACAGTTCAAAATATAATAAAGTAATAAAGATGAAGCTGACCTCGTTACATTTAAAGTACAATTCTTGACATTTAAGGAGACGAGACTGCAAATCTTATTATCAATATTTAATATGGCAGATTATTTTTCATACTGCTTGACTTGGAACTTACGATAAATATTTCCTCTCGTCAAACTTCAGATTCTTCCTAATTGGTTCATATTTGTTAATTTAATTTATGGCATCCTTGAAAAATTATTCACAGAAACTGCACGAGAAATAATTTCTGAATGAATAAACATTTAAAGATTTACTGCGGTCTATTTTGTCGCCAAAAATATAGTATGACAAACGTGGAGATTTATCTTGAATATGTGGTCATTGATAATAACGAGTATCCAAGACAAGAGGGGATGTGAATTATGTTAATAAATTGACTAAGTTACGTTGATAATTTAATCGTGATGTAGGTGTAGAACTAATCACAGTCCAAATATGTCAATATGTAATCAAAAATATGTCAAACATATTAGTGAACCACATCGAACTGTCGCAAACTCGGAACTGGGAAGTTGGGAACAATTGGGAAGCAGAGTTACCAACGCGGTCCCCGAACTCTACTGCGCATGTGTCGCGCTCGGCATCCGATTGGTTGCTATTCGCGCGCAATTCAAAATATACTAAAGGATATTTTTTATTTACAGAATTGGCATTTAATTAATTTTTTTTTTGTCAAGATTGATTAATTTCGGTCTAAGAAACATTTTCATAAGTTAAAATTCCACTATTTATAATGAACAATAATTTTTAATAAATGATATTTTTTAGCATTTTGAATTGCGCGCGAATAGCAACCAATCGGATGTCGAGCGCGACACATGCGCAGTAGAGTTCGGGGCCCGCGTTGCCACGTTAGGAGCACTGCTGGGAAGCAAACAAGCCCGGAAGATGTCATAATAATCTGCACGGCCATTTTGTAACTAAATTGCCGCGAAAATACGTACCAGATTAGAAAACACTTGTGTTTAATTTTTTTCATATTTCAAGATATTTTGAAGCGAGAAACATTATTAAATTGTATTATAACATTATAAAATAAATACTTGTTAATATAAAAATACAAAAAATGAATCAATATGCATAAATATATGTACAAAAGAAGATAAAAAATGTATGTATTTCATTTTTATTTCACAAACAATCGATATTTTTCGATTCTTATATCCATCATTGCTACCAACCAATCAACCAACAAACAACTAGACAACAAGGAACCAAAAAAACCAAACCAAAACACGACATACCACGAACATACACATAAAGAATCTACTATGGCGATGGCCATGGGTGTCATAATGACAGTTCTGTGACATGTAGTGAAACTAAAGTTGTAAACATAAAACAATGAATATTAGATCAAAAGTACAACTTATAACAGTTAGAGGTACGTTATAAACTTTGCACTATGCAAATTAATCATTTGATTGGCAATTACGATCATTTGTCAAACACTGTATACAATCGCTCCTCTCCAAACAATATCCAGAAAATATCGATAATTGTCATTAAATATTAACTGCATGCTTTAAATAAATATGGCCATCGATTTTACTATGAGCGTCGGAAACTCTTTTCCATAAAATCTCAATTATTTTGATCCCGATTGTCTAGCTTGCTCCAAAACAGTCGTGGAATTTGAATAATTTTTTGTCACTACTATACTGATTGATAAGCACAATCAATTATTCTTGACATGATATTTAAAAAAAAAACATAATCACTACCTTGAGGACCTTCAGTCAGTATATCCTGCTTTTCGAAAAATAATATAATTTTAGGTTATGTTTACGAATCCAAGTATATTATTTGCCCTTTATCAGCAAATTCCTTCAAGAAAAAATCGTCTTTGACCAATTTTTTTAAATCGATCATTCTCAGGACTATACTTGCATTTTGTTTATCATTCTGATTATGGTGTACATTATATTCTTTTATTTTCTATAAAAAATATATTAGAAATATTAAAAAAACACTTTCTTTTCTCCGATTTAAATCAGCATACCGAGAAATCTGAATTGCATGTTTCATATTACTTTCCAAGAAACAATAACGTGATGAGGCATAATTTATCATGACTTCGCATACAATCATTAATCACATATAATATCTCTTCTATTTCCCACCTATAAATGACTCCCAACAAATGAAACTAGAAAGATAAGATTTTTATTATAATTTATTATTCCGTGATTTTATTAATTTTATTTATTGAATAAAGGAATATTAATGTTTGATATATTATTAATTAATTTCAGATTTTCATATGGACAGAAGTGGGGTTTGATTTTGCAATTAGTTAAGTAGAACAATTAATTCACCATGGAGGAGACGTTTTTCAATTCTACCCCTCCATCTTTTTCTAAAATTGCTCCAGCTTACTGGAATTACTCTGACCATGTTATGCTGGACGACCTAAAAGTGGACAGCAACTTTATTTGGTTGCTTTGTTCCTTGGTATCAGCAATCTCCTGGGTTATTTATATAGCGTATTATAATAGCAGAGTTATTGCTTATATCATAACGAGATTGTTGAATCGATTTGTGATAAGGGATGGTTACGTTAAAGTTGGTGAGAAATCATTCCTCAATTTGTTAAATGTCCATTAATAATATTTTAATATATTTCTACCTATCCTATATTTTTCAGGTTCTTTTACTTTATGTGCGTTGAGTGGAAAAATAATGTTTAGAGATATAGCTTACATTACGACTGATTATAGTTTAAGAATTCAGGATGGGTGGTTGATTTTTAGATGGTGGAGAAGTTACGTTCCAAAAGATGTTTCCGAAGGTAAATTTCTTTACAAAAATAAGTAGAATTATACACACACATATATAAATCCGAATGTTTGCATGTTTCGTTTTTAATACCCAAAATTTTATTTCAGATCTCTCGCACTCTGATACTCGTTTATCCGTCTTATTGAATGGATTCGAACTTCATGTTTACAATCGCTGTCAATTCTATGCACAATTAGAGAAAACATTTGGCCTTACGCCGCAAATGTTTCACGACATAGATATACATAATTTGAATATCGACGATCGTGATGCGGAGTCCATGAGTAATGTTGCTAATGAAAGTCGGCAGCAAATTAATGCGATGGATGTTTCGAGGCACGTTGATAATATAAGGAGACAAGAGGCCCACGTGATTGCCAGAACGTGGCGGGACCTCATACCTGTTATAAAACTAGACATTTGCACAGTGAGTCAATTAGATGTTAGTAAAGTACATTTTTGTGCTAACTGTTCACTATTTTTTATTATATCAATTTTTAGGGTCGATTGGTGTTCGGTAATCGTCTAGTTCCAACGACTCTATCAATAACAGTAGAAGAAGCACATTTCGTTTATTCGACGAAGCCTGCAGCCTCTCGGCATGATCATTTCATGCATTTCACGAAATGCAAAGCAGAAAACTTTAAAGTAATTTTAGCACCGAGTCCTAAATATACGGGAATGGTCGATGATCCCCCAAGATACATGGGTGAGGGTTTTGTAGTCTTGAGTTCTAATAACATGGAGTTGTACTACTACATGGACGAACCTGGATTCGTCCCAGAGCATCCGGAGATGATTAGACTAGCAAATGGTGATATGGTTGAAGCTATGCCTCCGATCTGGGGAATAGATATCAAATGCGGTATGTTATTCCTGATACATATATATTATTTACCTTCTTCAAAACAATATATCTAATGTGTACTCTTTTGTTAAATATTCTAGGTAAAGGTACCGACTTTAGTTATGGACCCTGGGCGGACAGACAAAGAGAACATCTTTTTAAATTCTTTTATCCTAATGATTATCAGTCTCTAAAAGTCACAAAATCTCCGATTCCGGGAGAAAAGCGACAAGTCCAGTCTTTCGATATTCGCCTTTCGACTCTGAACGAAGCGACGATTGATATATTATTTAGTAAAAATAGAGAAACGAACGCAGTTCACGTAAACGTAGGTGCGGGGTCGTATTTAGAAATCACAATGCCATGGATAGTTTTACAAGACGGTTACACGACAAAAATCACCGGACAATTGCTGCATCTAGAGGCAACGACTAGTCTTCAGTATCGTAGTTTGGTGGAAAGCGAGACTTTGGAGTTCGGTGTTAAGTGCCATTATCCTATCATATGGAACGATCATCAAGAGTGGACGTTAAACTTAACGGGCTGCAAAGCGACTGCGAACCTCGTCTATTCGCACAAGGAATTCTTTCAGGTACATTTGTATAGATAACGCAAATTTTAATTGAATTTCAATTTCATGTCACATTTCATTTTTTAATGGCTTTTAAACTACTTTCAGGATATGATCAACGATTGGGCGAGCAAATCACGACCAGATATCTTGCACTTTGTGCCATACACCTGGAAAATTAGCCTTTTAATGAAAGAATTTGAATTGATAACGATCAGCAACGAGTACAACTGGATTGACTGTTCCTCCCAGAACCAAGAGAACGCACACATAGCTTTTTGCGGGGAATTCTTTGATCTCTCCTTCGATTTGCCCTTTACAGACTTCCTCCCAGTGACGATCCCCTTACGTTTTTGGCTTCAAGGAGAGAGTGTAGATCTCGCCTTTTACCTACCCGAAGTTAATACTAATCGTGTTATCCTGCTGGCTCTAAATAAAAATGCAAAAATAATGACCAGGGACGGTTCCTGCAAGCCAATATCAGAACTGAACAAAGGAAAGAAATGGAGAAATGTCTGTCAGAGCGGATTAGGCTGGGTGGATTGTTGGTCTGTTCCAATTGTTGCTGTAAGCATCAACTATACTTATCATCCTTGTCCGCCATTGGGACCAACGCCACAAGCGAATATCACTACACCAGAAAAGGAAGAAATTCTTCTTTCTCCGATGAGAATACCTAGGTGCAGGAAATCGCCAGGACTTCAATGGGCACAAGATGGCAATCAAAAGTTCGATCCGCAGACCTTAACACCAGATAAAGTCAGTCTTGAACTGGAAATCGGTCCCTCAGTACTCATTTTAAACGGGTCTTTAATAAAACACTTCATACATCTGAAAGAAAATATATTCGGAGATTACCAAGCTTTCACTGACATGCAGCAAACACGAGGTAGTTCGACGTCGGTGCCTACCGAGAAAAACAAAGACAAAGATGCTCAGAATAGCAGCGTGGAAGCTTCAGTGGAAGACGAAGAAGCGAAAGCAAAAGCTTTCGATCCCAGGGATTATCGGCCTCTAGAAGTTACGGTTGGAATCACCATGCATGATATTCAGGCACACTTGATCAAAAACTGCAACGAAAGTGATCCACCATGTCCTATTATTTTATTAGAGAGATTCGGATTCGAGATGAAGAAAAGTTACAAGGAAACACAGCTTCAATTGTTGCTCTCACCTGCTATCATGTTACTTACTGACAACGTAACTAGGTCTGGAAAAGAAAGACATTTGAATCAAGGACATCTGATGCTAAGTGCCTTGCAAGTCAGGGGTCACGCGATGTTCAGCAGTGAGGGCAGAAACTTGGACCAGGAGACTTTGGAATACGCGTGGATGATTGAGGTCCAGTTGGGAAAACTAAGTGGAAAAATTAGTTCTCCTCAGTTGCACCATTTGATCACGTCTCTCGAAACTTTCCTGTTGATGGCCAAGAATTCGGAAAACAGCTTAAGACCTCCTGATTTACCGCACCATTGTCATCATGGTCTTCCACCACTTCAATGTCCTGATAGCAATCCTGATAATCATTATAGGTATGGTTCTAACTTTAAAAATTCAACTTAACTAGCTATTTGATTAAAAACGACTGAATTTTTTTTTCAGATGTCCGAGTTCAGAAGATATCAAGTACAGAATGACAAGGGTGTCGATAGATGCCTTGGACTTGTATCTTCAGGAGTCAGGAACAGCTACTCAAATCTGGGTGTCACCGATTCGTGTTTCCACCTGCAATTTGCACGGACAGCAAGTGAAATCTGGAGTAACTGGTGTACTGCCCACAATATTAATTCGACTATTTGTCTCTGCATCTGGCCATTTTGCTAATACTAGTAACACGAATACCACTGGTAGTGGTAGATCGCACAACAACGCAAGTAGCCGAATGTCAGGTAAATAATCACTTTTATAAAATACTAAGAGAAACTTTATGACACTCTATAAAATTTGATTGACACTCAGTTTTACCTATATAGATTTTATTTGTATATATTTGTAAACATTCTATTAAAAAATCGTTCTTCAAAAACTTGAGAAACTTAAATATTTCACAAGCAAAAATGCCTACAATAAAACGTAGAAATTGGCAAATAAACCCATCGCTATTTATTTTTAGGCGATGGATCCGACATTTGGCTCGAAGTAGGATCCGTTTCTTTAGGTCCCGTTGTCATCGAAGCTGCAATCTCGCTTCCAACACCAGAACACAATCTTCATTTAGTTCAGAACAAGTACTTGAAGACCCATGACGAATCGACGAAACGACTTTGGTTTCTTTGGCCACAGGAAAGTGGAGTGAAGCCGACAAAATGCGGATGCATAGGTGGTTGCGTCTTTTTCGGCAACAATAAAAATGGCCAGAAATTCTTCAAGCCAAGTTATCACGACCTTAACGACGGAGTCAACATAGCCGCTTATAGGTCAGTAAATTCTTACCACAAGTTTAATCAATACCAATTTCTTTATTACTCGTAATCCAGTCGTTGACGAAACTCATTAATCCTCTGTTCTTGCTTTTTAATCATAAGCTTATACATTTCAATTTGTTCTCTGAGGTTGTCTATCATTTCTTTTATTTCCCAAATTTTTTCATCCTTATCTTCTTTAGTCGAACAAGTCCATGAGTTAGCTGCTGCTATTTCCTCTGTTAACACCTCTCCGTATCGAGCCTCTTCTTTTATCATATTTTCTGTTTCCTCTATATTTGTTATCATTTCTTCAAGTATTTCTTCTTTTTGATGAGGAGCATTAAGCTTTCTCTGCTCTTCAATCTGATCTTCATCTTCCTGAATGCCTGCTTCATACATCGTTTCTTCAACTCTCGAGAGTATTTCGTTCCACTTCCTGGAATAACAAGAAACGGTTTTAAAATAATCTTTTAATTAATTTAATTAATTTCGGTGTTTCAAGGGCGTTGGATCAAGTTATAAACTCAAAACTCGATTTCCTCATTTTACTCAACAAATATACCTAATTAGATATTTTGTCGCTCTGTATATTTACTTTTTTTAAAAATCCAAACCCCCTTAAGTTAATTTTACTTTTGGTTCAGACCTATAAGCTTCACGAGCTTTATTATACTCTGCTTTTCCAATATTTATTTCTTTATAAACCTCCGATCGCATGCTTTCTAGGATCTTATTCGCTCGTTTCCTTCCTCGTTCCAATATTTGATGTCGGTCTTCTATTAATAAATCTAGAAAAGTTGATATCATTTCTCGTGGATATATAGCCTGTAACCTTCCGATGTCTACGTCAGTTAATGGCTTTGTAATCATTAATTGCCACATTGATTCTGCCGGTTCGTCTACTTCACCCATACAACATTCTGGTTGAACCGCAGAAGCCAACATTTGTTCTTCCATATTCGCTATAATTTCTATACGTTTCCCTTCTTGTTGTCTAATTTAAGAATTAATAGAGTTTTTATTAAAGGAAATATAAATAAGCTTTATTCAAATTTAATTACCTTACGATAAGCTTTTGTCTTAGTATCTGCAACAGTTTTAATCTCTGTCGATCGGGTTTCAACTCAAAAATGTATTTCATCTTGGACATCCTCTTTAAATCATCCGCTAATCTACTCAAAAGAAATTCTACTAGTCTATTATCCCCAGAAACCTCTCCTTTTATTTCTTCGTCAATCTGCTTTAGGATTAGATCAATAAAATCTATCTCATCTTTATCTCTACCACAAGTCGTACTTAGTTTTTCTGGCAGGTTTGAAATGTCACCTTAAAGAAATTATTCTTACATTCAAATAGGAAAAAATTTAGACCGAATTTTAAATCAGGCAATATATACTTCCAGTTTATAGTATTATAGTACTTTTCTTACCGGAAACCTTATCATCAATATTTCTAATATAAAAGTCCTCTAATTGAGATTCAGATGGATGTTCACCTAAACTCGTAGAGATTTTTTGTAATTTCCTTAAAGCCTTTATGTGTTGAAGTTTTGATTTGTCTGTCGAACATGGAATAATGATTTGTTCCTCAAAATCATCTTCTTTATCCATATTCAATGCAACAAAGGCATAAGTTCCTTGGCTATCAGGGAGGCAACGTATTGCAACGTACGTTCTACCATCAGCGGATTTTTCTTTAAAGTCTTCAAGACCTTTTTATGCAAATAAATATAATTTTCTTATTTTCTTTTTAGAATTTGAATACGTCATAGAATACATATTAAAAAGAATTGATCTGGATATTACCAACATTATCGTTTTCCTCTGGAGTAAAATCCACATCAGAGTAATGAAATCCAAAAATCGAACTTGTAGAAGGTAGAAGACCATCTGGAGGTGGATTTAAAAATGGTTCTGACAGTTCCTTTTCCTGCATATTTATGATTAATTGCCACAAGAGTATATTTCGACTCCTTTTTTGGGCTAATCCTTCCACCCTTTTGCCACATAATTTCTCCAGCCATTTTCTGCAGAGCTCCTTGTCTTTTTCATTTACGATTTCTTGATAATGAGTCTTTGTCATTGAGATAAAGAGGAAAAAGTCACGATCCAATATTTCTTCGGTCTGAGCAGCTTCAGTCATAATTGAAATTGTTTTACACTTAACTAATCATAAACTTAAGGCAAAGCGCGATGTATTTTATTTCTACTTTCATTTTTGAATGGAAGAAAATATGTAAAAGGAAAATTGATTCATTTTAAATTCAGGTTATATGGACTTGTCAAGTGTCAGATTAATGTCAGATTAACGATTAACGCAAGGATAATTAAAAAACTGAATGCAAGAAGATTGATGTTCGAATTTTGAATTTAAATAGCAGTATTCTGTCTTTTAAATTCAATTTAAAATTATTATATAAATTATTATAATATTTGAATTAATGTTCTCTTTCAGAATTTACGAAGCAGGAAAAGATAAAGGATTCGGTCAGTCGATTTTACACGAAGGACAGTTAGTTTTCCATACTCCGCCTTACAGTTTGCAGGACGTCACACTTCAAGATATATGTTATCCTTCCTCAAGTTTAAAAGTTCCAGGTCAAGAGGGTTCCCAGGGTTCTAAAGTAGGTGTAGAAAGGTCAAGATCTGTCATGGATCACAATAAAGATTCAAACATCGAGGAAAGTACAAGCATGAAGCTAAGTGCAACTTCAGCTAGTCCGCTGGCTGGAAGTTGCGATAGAAAATCACTAGGTCGTAGGTTTTCTTACACCTCCAACAGGTAATTAAAATTACTTTTGAGATACTCTTTAATATTCCTAAGACCAAGAGAAAATTCTTCTAAATTGCATTTTTTCTTCCAGAGGATCAAACCTGAAGGACGTCCCTTATTCTCGGTTAGTGGACGCAAGTCCTATCACTCAACTACCACTGAAATTGGATTCAGATTCAATTTTAAATACTGAACGTAGTAAATCGATTTTGAATGTTCCTGAAATAGAAGCAACACCAAAGAGCAGTGTTTCTGATTCAAAACTAGCTGTGGATTATTTTAGTGTTCAAGAGACTGAATCCTTGCAACAAAGCAGTAGTCCACAATCGTTGAAGATCGTAACAACAGAGCCGAGTCCACTATCCAGTCATTTCAAAGGAACTGAATGCGTTAATGTTTCTGACTCACATCATTCACTCTCTGCAAAATCAGATTCTGAAGAAAGACTGAAGCAAGAAGTTCAACGAACGGTATCTATGTCTTCAGAAAACCATTCTGAAGCATTTTATTCAGCTGATGAAGACATTAGTCATGGTTTGGGAGGTAGTCGAACTCCTAGTTTACGTCAGTCCATTATAGGATCCGGTCCAATTCTAACTCGAAATGATAGCATGAAAAAGAAATTTTCGTCAGACTTGTCGATTGTCGAAAGTTCAGCGAATGTTAACCTTCTTGTGACCGAAAAAGCTCATACACTAGAAAGAACAAAACCGCAATCTCTTAATGCTCGAAAAAGTCCGAGACTTCATAGCAATACTAGTTTTAAAAAAGAAGCTGAAGCGACTGAAAATGGCATTCTCCAAGATTCATCTGACAGTCATTCTGTTTCCTCGACGAGTTTTATATCGGCAGTTTCTTCACAAGAAGATATGACCCTGGTTAATTTGCACATGCAGGTTAATAAACCTATCGTCGACTCTCCACTTTTGATGTCCAGTTACGTTAGTCACTTAACTCAGGTACTAAAAATAGTTATCACTTAATATGAATTATAATATTTTTAAAAATTATCATCAGCATAAAGGATCGACAAAGGCACGTGCATGACATTCTAGTTGTAATTATAATATTGTAAAATTTCATTTAAGGTTCGCTGTAGTAATTGGAATCAGTCTTCATTACCAAGTGGAGGCGACGCTTTTAGAACTCCTTTGTTTCAACCAACCGAAGATGGAAGATTAGTCTACGTCGGAGGACGTTATGTTCCAAAATATGAGACTGTAACTGAAGGGTTTACGACGCTTAAAATGATTACACGTAATGAAGGATCACCGAAAGCATGTTCCTCCAACAAAACTCCGACCCACCCATATCTCTGGGATAGTTCCACCTTGATAAGTTCTGAAGGTAGGAAATGTTATAAATTAATTAACAAACCGACAAGTAGAATCTAGAATATAATTTTTAATTGTCTTCAGGCGAAGATGATACAGCAACTCACGACGAGGAAGAACTTTTGGCTGTGCAGCATGAAACTGGATCGCGGACAACAGTCATCGTGAAACTCAAAGGCGACGTTGATATCATGATAAGTCCCATGGTTTTAGAATCACTTCAACGGTTCATTGACTCGATTACTCCCACTCTAGCTAATTTGCACCCTCTTACAATATTGAATCACGTCCATAACGAATGCATTGGAAAGGTCGAGGATGCAAATATCTTGAAACAGGATCAAAGTTTGTCCTACTGGAGTCAAGTTCAAACTAGTTCAAAACGATCCACAGCGGAGAGAAATGTTAAAGGCGATAACGGTAAAGTGGCTTTGCAGACGAGTGTTTATGAAGAAAGCATAACAACCCAAATACAAGGGAGTATTACTTTACCAAAGGTAAATCAATTCCCTTTATCAGTTTTTATAATCAACCCTTCTAATTTATTAAATTTTATGAAATTTATTACAGATGAATATCACCTTGCTTCAAGCATCAGTCGTAGAAGAAATAATTTCCTTCTCTGCACTCGACAACATTCGAGATTTGACTTGCGTCTCTTTGTTCGCGATTTGTTTTGATGAAGTAACAGCTAGATTTTACCTCGGAAAGCAAGCACGAGAAGTGGTGCAAACATTCCACAAACCGGCTGTCCTACCGAATCAAAAGAAAGTGAACAAAATTACGAAAGCTTTTTTGCCTGGTCACCGAACGGCTGCTGTTGTCGCGGATATTGGTGGAGGAGAAACAGTTTATATTGAGACATCAGAAAAACAACAAGAAGAGATTATAGTGACATTAAACGTTGGAAAAGTCCACTCTCAATTACGGAGGCTGAGGAACGAATCATCAATTTTAAAAGATGCTGTGATAACTGCTATACCCGCACACTATTCTAAAGTTTTGTTTACGTGTACAAGAATTACTTCCCCCTTAAAATGTGTCGATTACTATCTTCAACAACCTTCAGATGAAAAGGAGAAGCAAGGTGTAAGTAAAAGGATATTAATTTCTTGTTCTTCCAAAGTCGTCACTGGATGGAGATGTATCCAACTTTAAATATTTTAGATATCTAATTCAATTTATGAATACATTTTTCTTCACTGTAGAAACAAATGGGTCCACCGCAAGCAACTGAGGAGTTCACTATGGGGAGTGGAGAAGACAGACTTGGATTTATAATGTTTGAATGCGGTTTTGAAGGTATTAAATTGAAGGTCGCTAAAAGATCCCAATTTGAAAAAGGTGAAAATGGAACTGACGAAAAGAAAGTCGAAACCGAAATCTTGTATAATGATAGCGTTAAGAGTCAAGATGAATTGGATAATACTGCACGTACGTATTTTTTTTTAAGAAATTACAAATATCTACATATTTAGAAAATTATTAAAATTATTGAATAATTTTGTATTTGAATATTATTAATTGTCCATGCAATGCAAATTTTTGCCATGTTTATAATATTACTAGTGAAATAATATTTTTTAATTATTTACATATTCGATTGTGTCATTATAGCTTCAACTGCAGAGACAAACGAAGGAGATACAGGACCCTCGACAACACCAAGTACAGCTCAAGCAAACACGAGTGCGACGAGTAATAACGCTATTACAAAAGCAACGAATGGAAACACAGTTTCTTGCGTTATAGAATTAAGAACTGTGTGGTTTAACTTTGCTGCTCCACCGCGAACGCCTATTACTAGAAAAATAGATTACACCAGATTAGACTGGAATTTGCTCAGCACGGCTTCCCCAGCCATAAATGCGTGGATGAATCCGAGCAACAGATTTGCGATTCAAATAATTAATATGTTCAGATCCATGTACAGAAGATCGACTGCAGTTGTTGCCTGTTTGATGGCTGAAGCTTTAGACATCCAAGGGATTCATATGCCTGCAAAGGTAAATGATGAAAACAATGAAACAATTTTTTAATATCAGAGAAGGTTTTTTAATTATTTTTAAAATTCTTGTTACATATTTTCAGAGTCGATATGGAAGATTAACACCACTAGCTAAAACTCTACAAGAGGACCCATCCTGTCAATTATGTAGCGTCTTACAAAATTATGTTTTACTCTCTGACATAATCATGATTGAAGACAATCTCAGAGAAAGTGACTTGCCACTTTTATCGACTCTTCGACAAGTATGAATTCTAAATCTGATAACTATATTTTCAAGACGTTTGTTTTTGGATAATTTTCTTGATTTATTTATTGATTTCAGGGCGTGATAGTTCTAAGCAGACAATGGAAGAATGTTCTCTACACACCACTTTTGCTCGAGCACAACTACAAAACAAAACACGTTAAGCCTCTGAACGTTACTTTCGCAGTTTCTGATCCAGATGAGGTAAGGACATTCACTTTATGTCCTAAAATGTGTAATAACCCTCTCAAAGTTTTGGAAAGAGACTAATTTCTTTATTTTTCTAAACGCGTTGAAAAAGAACAATTGGAATTCTAATTAATTGAAATTGAAATTCAATTCTTTTATGAAAAAAACTTAATGGTGCCCCTAATCTCCTAGGATTTCATCGAGCAATATGTAAGCGAGACGGATGAGGAGGAAATCCTAGATAATGAGAGGAGTAAGGGTCACTTATGACATTTATTAAAAGTCTATAAACTATAAACTATACTTTGTTTAAACTCATTGTGTCCGCTTTTCAGTATCACTTGGGTTCTTTGACCCTAAATATTGGCAACACTTAGACTCGTATTAAAAAAAACTACATGTTTTCCATCTTTTATTTCATGGTCTACGGGAAAACTATGGGGTCGTGTCTTAATCCTATTTTTCGTGCTTATAACACCGTGATAACACCTCACTTACTGACAATGACGATTCAAAAATGATTATAGCTAAATTGCAAATAAGAAAATTAAAACCAATCATCCCAAGAATTAGATTTGAAGTAAAAAATTAAAAAAAAAATAAAATTAGATTAAAGAATATCACTAACATAAAGGCTTTAGGTAAACTAGTTCCTAGTATGGAAAAGTAGCTTTGCTTTGCTTATACACAGGAAAATTTGCTGACGGACGGTGAAGGTAGCGCAGGCGACGTTGACGATCAGGAAGTCACGGACGAGTGTGCTAT
This sequence comes from Synergus itoensis, assembly GCA_904066005.1. Lineage (NCBI taxonomy): Eukaryota > Metazoa > Arthropoda > Insecta > Hymenoptera > Cynipidae > Synergus > Synergus itoensis. Next base: position 470,172 of record CAJFCP010000116.1, on the reverse strand, counting down.
GTTGATCCATACCGACCATTTGCACAAGCACATCCACACTAAGAGCGGACACGATAAAGCCTCAGGTATTTTCTATATCAATTATAATTTAAGAAGCTTCCTTTGCAAAGATATTACAGAGTATTAAAGCAGAGAGCATTCAAACTTATTACATCATTCATTAAATCACAGGACAGATTTTATTGCTTTTTCATGTACTTAATAACAAATAGATGCTTTGTGATGCTCCTGTCTTGGCTAATATTTAGTTCTGATTATATCATACGTTTAGTTTAAGTTTAATCCTGCCATCACCATTTTTAAATCAGTAATCTCATGCAGGGTTTTAAAATTAATATTCGGTGATCATATTTTAAAACCTGATTTCACATTTTTAAATACAAGTCATCGTTTCATCTGAAGATCATGACGTTTGTCTACCCAGATTTTTTTCAAGATCATCGTAAATCTTGATTTTTTGTGGCTGAAAATCATTCTGTCGCTTCCCTGTGGATGCTAATGAATAGTTTAACTTGTATATTCGTAACGAAAACATCTTGGCTTGCTATGGGGTAACTAGGTATTTGTGGTGATGGTTTGACGGTTCCGGTAAGCTCTCCTCGTGGGAGAGATACCACTCCCTTATCAACACCGGTTCCAGGCCCGGATTCACTAACCTCTCCCTCTCCACCAGTAGCTCTTTCAAAGAAAGGAAGATCGCTGCAACCTACGCAAGTGCCTGTTAGTACTCGTGCCAGTATTGTCTTTCCATTGCTTGCAAGTGGAGGATTATTTAATCAGCCAAGAGAACCTAACATCAGTAAGTAACCATCACTTTCCAATTTCCTGCTTGCACTGACTTACCATAACTCATTGAACAATTGGAATTCTCATTTTCCAATAAAGACGTCTTGTAAAATAATTCCTTAATTGATTAGGCTATGGTACCCTGCGAGAGGAAAAGACACCTCAGATTTATGTCTCACATTCTCATCAACTGGGATCCAATCCAAGCATCTATTCTGGAGGTGGTCATGGTAGTCAACACAGCACTGGAAGTCTGGACCAAATCACATCACCAACTGGATATAATTCAAGCAGACCAGTTAATGCTGGCGAAGATTTGTACAGTTGGATGGCCAAGCAGCAAGAGTTTATAAAAGAGAATGACAAGGGACATCTCAAAGGCAACTGGGTAGGTATTTTATTAATGAATTTTTCTACTATGAAGCATATCGGAAAAAATCATTTTAAAGAATACAGAAATAGCAATTTTTAAACAAGGCCTTAATCTTAAATCTTTAGGTCTTTCGAACCGAGCAAAAGAGCGTCAAGGTATTTTAAAAAATTGTAAACAGTTCCTGTCTACTTGTTGACTAGTATGGTAAATTTAATTTTCTTATTGCTTTGTCCTTTTGGTTATTTTCCATGTCAAATGTTTTAGGATTCGAAAATTAACACGATGACTACTGACGACACTGAAGACTCAGATGTCCAAAGTGGCCCTTTCCTGTACCCAATGAAAGATTCTTTGAAACTACTGGATGCTCATTTAATTTTCGAACCTCTTCTGTCATCTTTGTCTGTGATGCCACAACAAATGCTCTCAGCGATTGGTTCTAGCAACATGAACAATGTTTCGTCCTTAGACTCTCTAGGATCAAACCTTTCTCTTGTGGGAAGTATGGAAACAATGAGAATCGATATTGTCGTCAGTGAATTCGGAAAAGTCATTGACAAAAAGAAAGGTAACTGATATACTAACATCCTGATAATTATTTTAATACCTATCAAATTTTTTATTTAAAATTATAACACCACTAGCAGGGACTAAGTACCCAACGAAAAAAGGAGCCGGAAAATTCCATCTGGACATTCCACCTGAAACCCCTGCTTTTCTATGCGAGAAAATTGGAATTGATATTGATATCAAAAAGATGGCTGATATGGCTGTGGACGATATGATCCAAAAGCAAAATGTTCTATACATCTCCAGAGGACAATTAAAAAAGCATACAAGCACTGTTGTGAATTTCAGTCTGAACATACGTTACATAAGTCAACAAGTCAACATGCCGCTTTTGAGATTGCTCCACCAAATCAGCAATATGTATCAAAATTTTAAAGAAACACAACTGGAGTTGAAAGAACAGCAACCTGAGATCAAAAGGAATAATACTCTGCTTGTCAATAATGTCGCGACAAAAAATGGATCTTCGTCAAGTAAATATTTTCTAAACATATTATTTATTAAATATTTTCTAAACATATATAAAATATTTTTTAAATCCTTTGAAATCTTTGAAGTCATTTGAAATTTCTTAAAGTTCTAAGTAACGCTGGATAAATTTCTGTTAGGTTAAAAATAAATCTCATTCTTCAGAAATAAAGTTTCTAATTTCTTTTTAGCATCGGACCTCCAAGAGCAACTTCTGTTGAGCAGTAAAAAATCAGAAGAGCCTCTGCTACGTAGTAATTTCGATCCAAACCAGAAAGTAATATCTCCTTCCGCAAGCATCAGATCACGTCCACAGAGTTTCGCTCAAAAATTACGTAGCACTGGAAAAAGCGTGAAAGGCTACATTAATCTAAGTGAAGGTGTTATTACTCCGAATTTTGGAGCAAGTCCGAGTGGTTCTGGGTTGGATAAATTTAGCATTTTGTCTGACAAATGTAAAAATTCATCAAAATTGGCGCCACGATGCTGGAAAACGATTTACTACCTCCTGGATTTGTACGCCACAAGGCCGGAAACGAAAACGGTCGCTCATCGATTTTCCGTTCCTGCAGATACCTCAGAAAATTATAAAGGCGGAAAAAAGTACGAAACTTTGAATGAAACAAAAGACACGGATATAGAGAAAGGCATGAATGCTGAAAGTAGTTCCACTCCTATCCCACCTCCAAGAGAGCTTAGTAAGTATTTGAATTCTTATATTTTTATTTAACTTGAAGACGCCAATTCAGGATGTGATTATTGTCTTTTTAGATCTAGTTACCGGCGAAAGGACAAGACTGATTATTTTCGGAGTAGCTAGGATTCATAGGACTAGACTATTAGCCACTTTGAGTGGTTTGAAACTCGAAGCGGAGATAACGAGCCTTCATGCCAGTTTAACTTGTCGCAAAAAATCCAGACCCGCGAGTCTCGAATGTAGTTTGACAGGACAAATCGGCAGGACAATGATAGTTTTACTAGAAGGCGTAGCACCTAGTCAGCAAACGGTTGTCAAAGTTACTGTAGGAAAATCGCAAGCCTTATACTCTAGTGTGACTAGAAAGCAAAAGGATAAAAACAGCGGCTTACTGACTGTGGGTGCTGTAAACGTTGACATTCCGCAACATCCAGTTGCTCTTCATGGAATGATGACCAGGGGAAGCAAACAACTGTCTTCAACACTGCAGGTACTGCAGTAGTTGCCAGAAATTTTTATAACTTATCCTATCATAAAAAGAGGTTGCGATTATATTGAAAGCCACATTCTCTATCCACCTACTGTAATTTTAAAGATTGATTAAGATATTTTATCGTAAAATGAATGACATTCTAGTTTCCTAAATTGGTTGAATATGTGGTTTTGAATATTTGCTGATTAGCTATTTCTGACTTTAGGAACTGAGAGTTACAAGAGCATCGTCGAGATTATCTCGAGGGCAACAGCAAGAAGAGAACGAGGGTCCGCCAGGAAGTCCACATCAATATCCTCCAGCACCTACGATAGATGTTGAAAAACCTCAGCCCGTTTCTAGTTTACTAGAACCGATTGTCATGCAATTTCATGTTATTTTACAAAGTCTGAGCATCACTGCTGCCTTACTTCCTTCTCTGCAAGCTCAATATAAAATGGACAAGGTTACCAGTTCTGGCATAACAGGTAGCAAGGCCAAGTTTACGATTGATTTGCCTCAACATAGTTTGAGCTTTACAACTAAATTGCAAGTGACAGAAGCAAACTTGCCTTCCGAAGCGAGTGTCGAGCTTCCGAAAGTTCACGTCTCTGCAGAATATATTCAAGACGGAAGCAGCAGTTTCAACGAAAACAAACTTGCAGGTGAGTCTTGAGATATTATATTTCATTGCTACCTTTCGGCATTTAATTTTAAATCCTAATTTTTCTAAATTCCTTTGTAAAAACTTAATTGTTTAACTTTATTTTCTTAAAGATGGAGTTGTATTGAGACAGGGTAGTTACCTAAGCGCAAAAGCAGATATCGGAGTCTTCGAACATTCTCTGTCGACTGATTTGTTGAACCATTTGGTCTTTGTACAAAAGGTGTTCATGAGAGAAGTAAACGAAGTTGTACAGAAGGTATACGGAGGTGAGAAACCTGTTCCTCTGTGGCTTGAAGATGAGGAACCTACAACCACTGCTTCTTCTTTAAAGAGAATTTTGTTCACTTTAATCATTCGTATTAAGGTACATTATATCAAACCTTAAGTAAATTGTTCTATATTTCTCTTCTACCTTATTTTTGATAACCAATATATTTTTTAGAGAATTCAATTAACTGCAACGACTCCCACTAACTCTGCAGTGCGACTAGAAACTGGAGCAGTAGAATTACAGCTTTCGAATCGCGTACAAAACGTTTCGGGTTCCACTCATATGAAATTATTCGGCAAGGCACAAGTAGACATCAATCTTAGTCTAGGGCAGTTACTAAAGAACGTCATGTTTGAAGAAGCTGAGCCAGAGTTTCAGCAATTTGCCTTTTTCAATACAAGAGTCGGATTAAGAAATGCTTTTCAGGAGGAAATGGCAGAGGGCGAAGCCAAAGAAGTGGTTCTTATAACACTGAAGAGACCTTTAATTTACATTCAACCTGTTGCAGTCGACAAAGCCATTTTAGTCTGGTTGAACTATAAGAATGCGTACGAATATTGGAATGAGAAGAGGGCGAATTTGAACAAGGAAGTGTTGACTGCTACTCAACAAGTGTTTGAAAAAGTTCCCTTCGGACAGTTAACGAGTCAACTAAGCGCTCCTCACTTGGGAACTTTGTTTCTTCAACTGACCGTTGATGATATGGGAATTTGCATTCCTTTGAATTCACTGCCACCTAATAATTGGGGATTGAGTAGAGGACTTTATGATGGAGAATCGAGAGGAGCTGTTGTAATTACTTTGGAAAACACGAGTATTTCTGCTTGTAGTAGTGGTAGTCTTGTTAGTAAAGGAAGGTCAGTGTTTTCTAATGACCTTTATATATATATATATATAATTTATATATTCGAATATATATATTCGAAAGAGTAATCTTGAAGAAAAGCATTTATTTCGTTTTAGATTCGTTGGCCTATGTTTGAGATTTGCAGAAGATTTCGAAACTTCCTTAGACGATTGGAAGCCGGATATGAGTGATAATAGTGTAATGAATCTTTGCGTGGTTTCTGAAGGCACCTACGAAGTCTGCAGTAGAACTATTGCTCAGAAGCAAGACAAGTCTGGTAAGAAACTGGCTGTTTTTTGTTTTAAAACTTTATTTTATTAATTGATGAAAAAAATGCCTATTATATATTTAATTGATTTTTAGATAATGCAAAATGGCTATTGAACGTACAATGGCAAATGGAGGGAGTCGATATTCATTTAGATGTGAGTGTAGGTAAACAATTGTCAGCTTTAGGTCATACATTGACCATGCTGACTGGTTCCGAAGAAGATGATGCTCATGCTTCGATGGATTACGACAGTGACGATGCGGACCAACCTAATAATAGCACGAGCCAGGTTAAGAAAAAAGTATGGTTTATTTCATTTTATTTTATTTTCTTGTCGTGTGGTGTCTTCAATCTGGTAACGTACTAACAATTACACTGTAGTGCATGTGCTTTATATATTTTGAAAAACGTAACCAGAAATATGTATGTGGCTATTTCTAATTTAAAATCTAAATTCATTGAGAAGATATTAACTAATTTTTCTTTATAGGAGAGTATTCTGATGAAGAAATCAAAAAACTGGACAGACAGCTTACCAGCGTTTGTCTTCGATCCATCCCTTGATGCAAAAAAACGATCAAAACTAATCGAGAAGGAAATGAATGAACAAGCAAAAATAATAAATGATCTTAGATCTTTGGGAGCATCACATGGAACGATTGAACAGGAGATGAAACGCTTGCACGAACTGGAAGCTATGGTTTTCAAAGATTTTCGAAGGTATGATAAATTCTTTCGACATATCTTCAGTTACTTTTGTGTCAAAAGGATTCTAATGGAAAATATTTCTTCGTAGGGACATGATTCAGAAATTAAGAAGACAGTCAGTAAAAGCTTCTGGAATAAAAGGAAAACTGGGTTTGGGTAGCAAGACGAATGCGTATCGTTCCAGATCATTTATCGTTCCATCGCCAACTCCAGAGCATCAGCTGGAAAGTCCAGAGGATTTGAATGCTGAAATTAACTCAGCAAACTCTGCTAGTTACGAAAGTAGTCCTAGAAGTGGCCCCAGTCGGTAAGCTTTTCATCTAGCTTTTAATTATAAAGATAAAATTTACTTTAAAAGCAAATATAATTCCTTCGTTCTTTGCAGATCTGCATCTCTGAGAGTCAGAGGACTCAGCGGACCAAGAGTAACATTTAGCGACACTCATACGATGTGCAGACAATCTTCTTTACCCAGCGCAGGATCAGAATTGAGTTTACCGGAAGGCGAACTCGACTGGCCAGATACTATTGAAATTGAAGGTGAACAAGTTGAACTGCGTAAAAAGCACAGGGATATAAGTTGCACTTCTAGCTACGACAGTATGGAAGGAAGGTGAGTGAACTTTAATTTCTACCTATTATATAAGATATTTGGAGAATATAGTTCAAATTGCATTCACTAAATTAAATTATATTTTTTAATTTTAAACTTAAAGTGCACCACTTCTTGATTCCTTCGGAAGAGAACAAACTTCGACGACATCCTCACCACATATCGTACCTCAAAAACCTCAGGAGCCTAACATAGACTTCGAACTCGACGTTAAAGTTTTAATAAATAGTGGAAAGTGTGTTCTGCATACTAAAGATCCAGCAAGAGAAGATGAACTAAAATTGTAAGTCTACGATTCATTTATGTAATTGTATAAAACTCTTGTGAAACATATATTCTGATTAATTCTCTACTTCTTTAGATTAACTAGAATGAAGAAGGAGCGATCTTGCTCTGGTGGCACGTTCGAATTCCAACCAAGTAGTCCAAGCAGCAGCAGAAAACATTTAAGCAACAAGGAGAAATCAAACGCGACGAGTTCAGCGAGATTAAGATATCTACATCACACGAGTGTGCCTTTAGTAGATTTGACCATTTTTCACATTCCAGGCTTAGATGTAAAGGTAATAAAAAATATCTGAATTCATTTTATAATAGAGACTAATAAATAAAATTTGTTTGCTTAGATACACTATGAATCGAAGACACTTCCTGAAGAGTCAATGTCTCCACGAATAGTTGCTGATCATAGTATATTAAATCCTTCTGCATCAAACTTACTTAAAAAGTCTAGTACCAAAAAAGCCAGTCTCTTCGCGTGGATGACGCTTCAGAGCATCCCAGAGGAAACTATTATCAGTCCTCATATCCTTGAATTCTTAGAGCAAACTCTGGAACCTATTCCGAGTAAAACTTCGTTTCATAGCGGAGGGCAGACCAATGCGATGTTTCCTCTGGAAAATATGGATAGTTCTTCATGGGCTGTCTCAGCTGCGAGTGGAAACTATGTATATTCTAGCTTCCCAGTAGACGTAATCGTTTATTTTCATATGCAGCCATCAACTTTCAGGTAATTCAATTTTCTAGCATAAAAAAGAGGTTGCGAATAGATTTCCTTCGAGACTTTCAGTTTGTAGAAGCAGTTTTTATGACAGGGTTGTTTTTGAGACTAAAGTCAAATTATTGACTTGAATTTTAAATTTGAATTTTGTTTTAGATTTTCGTGCCTGCCAGTCTCAAGAGTAGAGTGCATGCTACAACTGCCATCACTTGACATTGTATTTTCGTCGAAGCGAGCTGAAGAAGAACTGCCAGAATTCAAAGAATACAAACCCAACAGCTCTCAGTCTGTAGGAAAAGAAGCTGGATCAGCTATCGGAGGACTTTCAGTGACTGGTTGCCTTGCTGATTTTTCAGTTTATATATTTCACCCCTATGGTGGTGGCAAAAAGTCCGGGCTGAAAGAAGCGCAATGGTCGCCGTTATCAGATAGCGAGAGAAAAGACTCCCTCAGCATCAACGTAGAATTCGTCAAGTTTCATTTGTCGAGAAGCCGCAAACTCAATTTCCAGAATGAACAGCTGAAGAAAGCTGATTCTAGTAGAGCTGTCATACGATTTTCAAGTGAGTATCATTTTAACGTCTGAAAATTTATTTCTAAAAAGATTTCCAATTTTATTCTATTTATTTTCTATCCATATATTTATTTAATTTTATTCTAGCTATTATCGACATTGGATCAGCATCGTTTAAATATGACATGCGTCGATTGACTGAGATTTTAGCTTTTCCGAAAGCTTGGTATCGGCGAAGTATAGTGAGACGTTTATTTCTCGGGGATTTGAGTAGTAGTACCGCTTACTCCGAGGGAGATGGCACTCCTCCTTTAAATCAAGAGGAAGCTGTGATGGGAAGTTCATTACTGAAACATCATGAGAGACACGGAGCGGATATGCTTTCTAAAAGTGCACCTGAACGAAGCCCTACTCTAAATAGAGATAAATTAAGACTGAGTCTGGAAAATGACATTCCTAAGCACACTAGACTGAAAGGTATTTAATAATTGAATATTTTAAAAAATAATTCCTATTTTGTAGAAGTAATTTTTTAATTATTTGTATCACTTGTACCTATTTTTAGACATCGGTAGAGGTTGGAGCTTCACTGCCGAAAAACAGGCTCCAGCAGAAGTAAAAATGAGGGAATCAGCTTGGGAAACTTTAGTTCTTTTTGCAGTGAACTTCACTCGTTTGAACGTTCACATGAATATGGGTAACGTTATGGGTAACGTCTCTTGGATGACTAAAGATTTCCGGTCGGACGGAAGATTGTCAATTGGTAGTACAGGACACAAGAATTTGTATATAGGTGTTGGTCTGGGAGGTTCTAGTTTAGATGCAAAAGGTGGAATTGTCGGTGGTATTATTGAGCTGAGCAAAATTGATACCTACAGTGAGTTCTTTCATTATATGATTATTCTATTTGCATCTTTAGTTGTGTAATATAAAACTCAATCAATTGTTTAATATGTAGTACACATTCGTGAGGAACCGGGAACAGAACCGGATCATACAGTAGGCTTGAAGCTTTTCGCACTTGAATTGCGTCTGGACTACATGGGAACAAGTGTTTTAATGTCCAGAGTTTCTTCTCTGGATGTTACTCTCAGGGATGAATGGAAAATCAATAGGAACAATAGTGGTGACGCATTCATGCCAACGAGAAGGTATTTTTTTTATTAATCTTAAGTAATAATACGTTATAAACATCCTTAAGAAAGTGGAATCAATTTTGATTTATATTTTTAATCTAGGCCAGCGATCATTTTCATGCACGGTGACTTAGGCTGGGATCAGTTACAAATCATGATCAACAAATCGACTACTGCAGATCTTCTGAAAATGTTTTACAAGTTGGACGAGTTCTTCAGTCAACAGTTTAAAAGCAGTAAACGTGTCTTTAGCTCATTGCAACCACGACATCAAAGAATGAATAACAACAGTTTCCGGAAAAAACAGCAAAAGAAGAAATCTACAAACGAAGGTAAAGACGCTTTACACATTTTTGGACTAGTTTATATCTCTACAAATAGTTTCTAAGTAGTGACTTATATTGATATTGCGTTATACATATTTTATATTTTCTCTAGGTCCATGGACGATGAACCAAACAGCAATTTCAGATGCACGGCATCATCGCCACTGGCAACGAGTCCTGGCTCAAGTAGCTGGCTTGCAATTAGGTAGCTTGAGGTTCTCTTTGCCTTCGAATGGAACAGTTCTTGGCGGCACGATGGAACTGCACGGATCAAACATTAGTCTCGCTTGTTTCCATGGGATCAATTTCAAAAGCAAAAACTGGGCACTCTTTTCGTTGAAGGAACCATGCATCAGTTTTGCTACTGAAGCTCAAGAAATACCAAGTGTGGAATGTAAGAAGAGTTTACTTTTTATCCACTTTATTTTTGTATGAATAAATAAATATAAATATAATATCTAAATAATATAATAATATATTATAATATATAAATTAAATATCTTTAAATTTTTATCTTTTTAGCTCCGAGTACTTGTGATGTTCATGTAGTGCAAACCTTGACGATCAGCCTCGGGCAACAGCAAGAACAACATGCGAGACACCACTCCATGGCGACAGTTTGCAGACTTAGCAGAAGTGTCCTATTCCCTCCACAATTCAAATCTTTGCAAGAGTGGTTCCACTATGCATTCGCAAACAGCGAAATCGACGGTGAGAAAAATAATTTCATTGTATTTCTTACAACTTTTCGACGAATTGTCTTATTTAGTTTATTTATTACTTATCATATTCAGTTATTTGTATTATACAATTCTTTTGTTGTTACAGTTGATCGATTTCCCTCCGTGGAGAGGGAACGAACAGATAGTACTTCTGAAAATACAAATCCTGTTCGCGGAAGAAGCACGTCTACGGCTTCCGGAAAATTACAAGAACATTCCCATACGAGGGAAGTAATATTCGCTTTACCATCCTTGCAACTTCACTTGAAGACGGAACACCTACAAACCGCTAAGACTCCCGACGTCATAGGTATGTTAATTCTCAAAAAAGAAATTTAAGTTATAACAGAATACACTGTTTCTCAGTCTTACTTAAACTGAATTCTTTCAATTTAACTTTGCTAAATTCTACAGCTTTTGTATATTTATTAATGAAATTATCTTCCTCTTCTATATTTTACTCTGCAATTCTCCTCTCTGTATTTATAGGACTGCCTAAACATATTTTATATAGTAAGTACAATGGAAAAATGAGTTACGTTCATTTTTTCTAGAATGTGGAACAGCTAAGTAGATTCTTTCGTAGTTCTAAGAGCGTGAAAAATAGTTAACAATAGGCTTGTAGTCTATTTTGCATGATATAATAAATCCTCAAATTTTTAGGCGGACTTCATAAATTCGTTTATTTTAATAATTGGTCTTGATCACTTTAAATTCAGAATTCCTTTTTTCAATTTATATTCTGAAATACTCTCTTTTTAAAGGTGAGAAGCCATTGGTGGAGTGCAGTTTCATTACAGAATTCGAAGACCACATTTTTGTGACTGTGGATGCAGAGGCTTTTTTCTTTTTACACGACCTTATTACATCCTATGTTAAGGAAAAAGAAAGAGTGGTAAGTCTTTTTAAGAAAATTTTGTAGTTTTATTGGAAATTTAATATGTAAATATAATTTTTTTACAGCATGCGATGCAGAATTTTGGGGCAAGAGCGCACAGTCCTGATGTACAAGAAAGGAGAAGTGCGAGTGCGAATACAAATACTTCGAGTGCTTCGACGTCGGCAAATTCTGAAGACGAGAAAAAGCGAAAGCAATTCGACCCTGCAGAAATGTTCATCAAAGACTGGCGGTCGTACAGATGTAAAACTTGGCACCTTGAACCCACTGTGCGGTAAGAAATTGACACTTCAATTTTCAAATTCTTAACGAAGAACTTAAATCTTAAATATTTCATGTTTAATTCTAAAAATATGTTTTAATAAAGCTTGCTGTCGTGGGCTGGGAAAAGCATAGAGCCTTATGGAATAGACTACATCCTTCAAAAGTTAGGCTTCTCTCACGCTCGTACAACAATTCCAAAGTGGATTCAGAGAGGTTTTATGGACCCGATGGACAAGGTACTTGCGGTTCTTATGCTGAGAATGGTGTTGGCCATTCGTGAGGAACCTAACGACGAGAAAGAGCACAAAAAGGAAAAATCGTGAACGCTCCCTGCTGAGGTCTGTAGAGGAACCTCGAGAGGAACTATATGATATCCATTGTGATACACGTCCAAATATCGAAGAAATTAGGTGGAGCAACTTGTTGTTTGGATATCAAAGTCATACATAATAGAATCAACGACTGTGAAGCTTCGATTCACGTATTTAGTGTTCAATATTTATAATTACTTATACCAAGAAGAATAGACGAGACAAAAAGCGTACATATATCATCGAAATGATAATCGATTAATCGGAAAAAGTATCGTAGTTGCCGCCGCCGCCAATCAATAGTCGTCGATACGACGACCGACCACATGGATTTCTTTCGTGATGCAGTTGCGTTTTAGATGAATGTGATATGTTTCAGTGCAAATTTCATACTTCTAGGGAACGAGTAATTTGTGTGAATTAGTGATGTCTGAATGGACCAAGTGTATGTCAAAAACCACCTAAATGTGGCTCACCGCGTGTTTATTGTATTATTATTCTATATGTCACAAGTACGTAGTGAATTCTGAATGTATATATACATATATATATATATATAATGGAAAGAGAGTTATATTTACTACAACAGTGGTGATTGTAACTTATAATCGGGACCTTCCTGTTGGAAAGATTTTTCAAGTATGTATATTAAAAATTTTTTCATCAGGATTGAGAACCGCGATGCAATCTATAACATGCACATGTAAAAAATTGAGGTGGTGCTACGGTTTATATGTATAGTAGCGTAGGACATCGAATCGTTTTTTTATATGTTTAGTTTAATGAATTAGATACGTATAAATGATTTACAGTTCGAGGGAGAATTAACTTTCATTGAACCGCTTTTGCCTTCTAGCGTGTCGATTGTATTCGGAGACTTTGTTTTTCCAAATACTCGGAAGTTTATTCTTATTATTCGAAATTCAGTGCTTTCATCAAGTTCATTGTAAAGGTATTTTATTCTATGGTGCAGCTTCCATAAAAAATTGTGTATAAATTGTAATGTTTAATTATTTTGTTGATAATTTATGAAAATAAACGGAAAAGCAACTTTTATGATAGATTGAGTACTTTCATATAAATATCGCAATAATTTGCCTAATAATAACTTTATTGAGTATAATGTAATGATAATACATTAATAAATATGTATTAGGTTCAAATATATTACAATACAAAGTAGAGCTTAATGCACAAAGGCACTGGATGTCGTTATCGCATAATTAATAATAATTAATGCCTTAAAAACGTATTGCAAAAGAAGTGCGAAGACTAGTAAGATATTTCATATTCCATAAGGAAATTTTTTATTACATTAAATTAATTTCCTTGATATAACTTTTTCCCGGCAGAATTCTGGATATAACAAAACAAATTTCTTTAAGCTTTCAATTTTTTGAAAATCAATGATGACAATGTAGTAGTGATAATTTGTTTAAATAGAAGTTACTCTCTAGATTCTTACGTGCTTTTTCATGTTGTACTAAATTAACGTATATGTACAAAGAGCCGGAAACCCGTTTGTTTCTACAAGAAATTACAATACTCTACAAAAAAAATTGTAGAAACAAATAAGATGTTTTCCTTCCGATAAAACATCTTCCTTTCCTAGTAATCACTTATTTGCTTAATTATAAATGCAATTTTGCTAACCGTGTATTTTTACAGTTAGTTTCTTTTTTGTAGGTTTTCCATAGATTTTCTTTTATTAAAATTGCTCAGGATTTACACAGCATCCATGGCAAAAATTAAATTTTTATTGCATCGTTTTACCTTAAAAATAACAATAAATAGTACATTAAATGTCAAATACATTTGGCGGTAAAAAAGAAACTGTGATGTCTTTATTTCTATCTAAAATCTAAATATTTAGTGTAAATTATCTAGAAAAGATAATTCCACTAAACTGTAATGTGATTTATTACTTTAGCACTTTCCCAGGTTCTGGTCTTCAAAATGAAGTAAATTAATTGTGACATAATTTCTATAAGTAAAACTGTGATTTGGTGTTTTTTTCTGCAATAAATGTTTAATAAGAATTTTAAATCGTCGAAAGATAAAATATACTTAAAAGCTTGCCGTAAAAAATGCAAGATTTCTTAGTTAATATTGCAAAATGTACATTACATTAATAGTTGACTATAATTCTATAAATTTATATCTATTTCTATACAAAGTGAATAATTTCAATACGTTATGTACCTAAGGAAATATATAATCTATGTATATTTCGCGCACATTCACGATCATAGTGTTATTCTACATATAATACATCACATGATATACACAAGCATCCTGATTACAGGCTTACTCGGACAAATTCATATAAATTCTGTAATGGACGGCAGAAAATATTTCTTCCTTTACTTTGTTCAAATCGACAATTGTAGCTTAGTGTGAGTTATAGAGTTGCCAGTATTCAACATTTTCAAAAATCACAAAATTTGAACTTTTCTCAAGAAAGTGTATAAAATACTGATTTTTAATCTGCTTGTACTTATAGCCAGGAATAGGAAAATATTACATTGTGATCATTTTGTTCTAGAGGAGAATTTTGAATGTGATTAATAATTGAAATTTTTTTTTAATCGTGCAAAAGGAAGCTGAAGAAATAAAAATGTCAAACTGGCCTTATGCGACTTATTCTTATCTTATTTTTATCACAGTGATTATAAAAAATAGTCTATTGTAAAAGCAGGATTATACAAAAACAATATAATATATATTTACAAATTGGAACTTCAGATTTGAATGAGATTCAAGTTTCTCAAACTTATAAATGAGTGTGAGTGAGTTTTAGCCAACAGCACAAGCAAATTTACAAACCAGTAAAATGGTGAAGATCTAAAAGATTTCTCAAATCTCCCCTTGGCCTAGAATATTGCACGGATCACTTAAAATTAGCTGCCAAATACTTTAATTTTCATTTACCCTAATGAGTGATATGATATTCTTAAACCGAATTGCTTGTACTGAATACTGTACACTTAAATAAATATTTTATCTTCTATAACTGTACATAACGTCTTCGATGTGACGTAACAAATTTCTACACCATTTGGATCATTCAATGAGAAATTGAATTCGAGACGATCTTATCGCCATTTGCGATAAAGTGTCTAAGAAAACCGAATTTCTAATCCTAGAAATTCGGCAGAATAAAGTTCAAATATTATTTCAAGAATTGAAAAAAGTCAAAGTACTTGAAATATAAACTTTCTAAAATTATGCTTGGTCTGTTTGAAAGTTAAACGACGTAAGCTCTGCACCGTAATAAATCTACATCTATATTTATGTTTACGTAACGACGATAACATAACGTAATTCTGTACAAAACTTAATATGTGATTCATGCAGATTTCATATTAACGTTTTTCAATGCATTTTACGCTTAAGAATAAAGTAGAATATTTCAAAGGCACTAAGGCTCTTTCAACCTTTCTACTGATAATTTCGATGCACTGGATTTAATAACCTGCACTGAATATGTATAAATTCCTCAAGAATTCCTTCTTAGGAAAATCTTCTCACTCGTCACAATCTCGATAAAAATGCAGAGTAAACTCGAGGTAGTCTCCCCCATGTCTATTCTTGCAAATATTCTGAAACATAATTGTCATATTTTATGTTTGACATTTAGATAAATCGCTTGTCATTGTATATTTACTTACATCTTGAGGTTGAACTGTGGGCACTCGAAACCTGAGCGTTCTTCGCAGATAGTGAGCAACGTCTAGAGAAAATGCTTGATCGCCAGGTTGATTGGTGCTTTCAGTATACTGAGTTTGTAGTGGTATGGAGTAACTCCACCCACAAACCATAGCTTCATCAACAGCTGCATTCGATGGCATAGGGCACTGTTGTACAATCTGCCAATACCATGGCATTCCCCTTTAAAAATAATAATTTTATTAAAAATTTAAGATTACACTTTGGCATTTTGGAATCAACAGATAGAAGGTTTCAAAACAAAATTAAGACTTACACAAAATGCAAGGTAAGATGAGTATCTGGCATGTGCTTCGATAAAGGAATACTACAGCTGATATTGTTTGCAGAATTTGGTGCTGTGGGTGAACAGTATCTTTGATCAAGAGAAGCATTAAAACTTTTTGCCACGATGTGCAACTGAGGTTTGGGTTCCGGAGGCAAAGAACCAGCTGCGTTGCTCGCAACTTCTCCCCAGTCTGAGCCACTTCCAGCTTCTCTTCTCGATCTCTTGTGCAGATACTTATAATTATTCTGAAAAATGTGAAAATTAAAATACATTTTAAAAGAAAGAAATTTTAAAGAATCAATACCTTACCTCTTTTACAAGAGTCTGCGTGCTCGGATCAGAGGGACTTATTCCGTTTTGCAAACCTTTGCTTAGCTTCCTCTTTTCCTCATGGATACTCACTGGTTGCTCTAAGTGATCAGCTAAAATTTCGAAATAGTTAAAAAAAATAGATACAACCTTATACTAAAATAAAGTAACTTACACAGAGATTTCTTTTCTGGTGGATGTTCTGGACGAGACTCTTCCAACTGATGAATTTCAGCCGTACAACAGTAAATCTGTAAAAAAAAAATGTTATATATTTCAATTTTAAAGAAAAAAAAAAAGAAAATCTGAGAACAACTATAAACCCTCAACTATTTCTCACCTGGCAGGGACTTTCAAGTTCAGTAAAATGAAGAGGACAATCTGCAGGCCTTCCCAAAGGAACTGGTCCTTTATTTGTCGGAGGAGCATCTACATCGGAACTTTGATCGTTTTCGTCCACATTACTAGGAACAGCCCCAGCGACATTTTTACCCAACCAATTGTTTGGAAATTCACTGTATCGTAAAAAAATAAAACATTAATTCCCCACCTCATATTTACATTTAGTATTTACAATCATAATTCCAAGAATAAATTATAATCTTACGCTTGCCTGTTCTTTTCATGTTTGTTTTGCGATCCAGAATATCCGACTGGATACCACGTGATTTCTTGTGAATACAATTGTTGTTTGGGATTCGGTGGCTGCGTAGATAGAGCGTTTTTTAATATCGAATGACCATCCACCCCTCTCGTCAATGTACCATGCCTAGTATAAGGAGATGGTGTACTGTACAAAAGTGGATTGAATCGAGAGTCGTAAACTGGTGTCGTTTTCGAAGTAGGAATATGAGCTGGTGCAATTGCCAAAATTCCACCACCTGCTACAGCCGACCATTCTAAACTACTTCGCTTCTGATACTCTAGGAAATATAAAGTTGCCATCGCGACGAGACTGAAAGAGATAATATTCAAATATAATCATTCAATCTTACTTGATAATCAATAAATATCTTTTTAAGCTTCTCTTCTAAAAACTTACCAAAACGCCATGATGAGAATAAGAATAACAATAATGATCTGAATGAATTTATTGCTGCAAAGAAGCTCCTCGTCCCTCTCGAAACGCTTGGATTTTCCTGGCATGGAAGATTTTGTATTGATGGAGGAAGAGTACTTGTTACTCGATATGCTAGATACTGTACTAATGGAACTCTTCAGACTATCTCCTCTCTTCAGCTTCGCCAACCGCTTGTTGATTCTTTCCAACTGGTCTATTCTCGTCTCTAAACTATCTGTCACCTTACAGAGTTCCTTCACCGCCCCAACGTTCTCCATGAAGATTCTCTCCTTGTTGACCACCAGAAAGTTTTCTATCCTTTGTCCGTTAGGAAGAACAATGTCACCCGCTGGTAGAACAGCTTCCGGTAAAATCTGTTGTACTTCTTGCGCTATAACTCCAGTATCTTCTTGTGGTTTTGCACCTAAACCAGAATGAAGTGCAAATTCTGGTGCGTATCGATAACGAACTACTCGCAGTTGCTGCACATTTCTCAGCTGCTCACGAGTATCCACTTCTTGAACATTTTGCTTTGCTCTTGCGTCACTGGGCTGAACTATGTGTCCTGTGACCTTCATATTCCCATGAACAACAAGAGCTTCATCAGGACGATCAGTATTGATTCCAACTCGACCTGCATGATAAACACTATCAGGGGCAGCTCCTCGTTGCCAACCACCTTCTGCACCAACTCCACTTCCTTCAGACTCAAACTGTCCAGGATTACTTGCCTAATCAATAGAAAAAAAAATTGCCCAATTATTTAACAGATATAAATAAAATAAAATAAATAGTTTTTATTGTATTAAAGAACTTACTCTCACGATTATCCTCTCAGAAGCGTGAGCTACGACTTGATAACTTGCTTGGTCCGCAGTGTGCGCATGTAAACCAACTACCAGATGAAAATATCTCTGATCTGGATTCGGTTTTCCCTTCTTCCTCATATTATTACTTGTCGTTTCACTAAAATGCAAACGGCCTACCGTCACCTTGGTGACGCGTTCGCCACCCAATTCCACCCTGAAACCAGCTCTATTTTAGGGTAATGAATGAACTAATACTAGTTGACGCAAACCTAGCGAATTTTGCAAACAAAACTGCCAAAACGGTATTCATTGTATTCAGAAAATATAAATAAAAATAAAGTAAATTAGATGGTTTTAATCAAAATCAAAGGATTGAGATAAAATACAGAAAAAATAGAGAAAAGAAAATATAAAATAAGAAATGGGTTCTTTACAAAGTATTATTATACTCACACCACAGGATGAAAGGGTTTTTTGCTTCTATCACTCTGACTCTGTTCAACCCTGATTGTTTGAGTTGGAGATTCTACTTTGACGCCATAGAAATGAAGTTGAAAACTGCTAATTTTTTTAAGACCCTCGCCAGTCCTGACAAAAACAGCTTCTCCTTGAAGCTGAGCATGACAGGTAATCTAGAATTTTAGGGAGGAAAATTATATAAATGGAAATTAAGGAGCAAACTTTGAAAACAAAATTTTTGGCAAAATAATTTACTTGAAAATGGTTTTTCTTCTGACAGACGAACGCATCGTCAGAATTGCTAAAGTTGAATCCCTTATCTGCGTCCACCCTGTAGTGTGGCACAGGGAGTTCCTTAAGATTGTGATCACAGAGAGCATGCCAAGAAGATTGTTGAAAAGGATGAAATCGAATACACTGATAACTTGCATCTATGTAACTACCGTCGCCAGTGACTTCGTCTCCTTCAAGAACGGTGCTGTTACTACTACAGCTTCTTTCCACCGCACCTAACTCTGGTTCCTATTTTTCAAAACAATTCCAAATTAGTCATAAGTCATAAGAATTTGGAAGAGATAAATCTTAAGATTTGTAAGATTACCGGTATTACCTGTTTGACGTGTATGAGACCATCCTGACTGAGTTTTCTCTTTTTGGGTGCCGATTGGAGCGACGAATACAAAGTGGTAATACCAGCACTGGGACTATGTTCGTGTGGCAAGGGTACCAAGGGCGTTCCCAGCTGCTGTTGATTTGGAAGAACCTGAGTGCTCGGCGTCAGGAGAGGCGTCAGGACTGGATGCGTCAGCAAAAGTGGATCTGGCGCCGAGGCTAGTGATCTGGGTGACGAAGGCAACAAACCAGACGTGTAATTCGTCGTGTTCCCTTGGTGATGGAGGAGTATTTCTTGTAAAGCTGCTTTTTGATCTGAAATCAAATTCAATGTTTACCACCTAATTACTATAATGAAAAATAGTTTCCAACTATATCTCATGTCGTATTGTACATTTTTACAACGCTATAATAATCTCGTTTCAAGTAAAAAATCTCAAATGAGGTCTATAATTTTCATTTCAAACCTTCAAGATTTTAATATGATATATTCTTAAAAATTTTAATTACTCTTAATTCGGACAGAGAAAAATGTAAAATCCATTATTAAAAATATTAAAAATTAAATCTCAGAGAAATGGTCAATGCGTCGCATCAATAATAATGCTATTGTAATTCTTGAAATTGAAATCCTTTAAAATTCAATTTCTATTTTCCCTGACAGCTACTAGCATTTCCCTGACATTTCTCTCACATGTGGCCATCCTGGTTTTAGATGAATCTCCAAACACTAGAATATTTACGTAACGCACACCTACGTTACGAGAGACGAGTCAGTTCTGAAACTATAATATAAGTTGTAACAGGTGAATGAACTTACGCGGTGAATGTACATGTTGCGAGTCGTGATGTCCGGGTGGCGAATAAGGAGGCTCACTACCACTGTCTGGCGGACTTTCTGGCAATGAATGACTGCAACGAGATCATTGTTAAATAAAAAGTATCATACAAAAAAAGAGCTTTAGAATTTTGTTTTAGACAGGGTGTCTACTAAATTTTGCCCACGAAATTCCCGGATTTTTTTCAATTCCCGGACAATTCCCGAATTTCCTTAAATTCTCGCACAGTAGACACCCTGTTTAGAAAAAATTGAAGACTTACGGATGAACATAGCTTTGAGGATCCTTATAAATAGTGCCGGAAGGCACAGTAGTGGTACTGGAAGTGCAGGTTGTTGGAACGGTATGATTTTGTGTTATCGGGGATGGTAACCTGGCCGGTGGTTGTTGGTTTGTCGTCGCTTCCACGCGACCTCCATGATTGGTTGGTCCGCCAACTTCATTATGTGCAAGAGTATCAGCGAAGTATCTAAAACAATATAAATTTTAACTAATTGTTTGATATTACTATTCCATAAATCCGAAAAGCTAATCAGATCTGTTTTATCGGAAGTTTGTAAAAATGATTCCATAATTAAGTACGAAATGCTGAGCTGCCAGCAAGCACACATGGGATTTATAAAACACAGATATCACTATCGCTAGTTCGCTTATAGCTAGAAGTAGTCAAATAACGTAACGTAATGACGTTACTGGCATTTTTCAGAAAAAAAGAAAATGTGAGCTTTAATCCGCCCACGCTAATGCAACAAACGACTAGATTTAACGGCAGGAAGCTTCATTGTGTACAGTGCACACGATTGCTTCCGGTATCTCTTACAAGACTCTGATTTGCATTTTAAGTCATATATGTAGCGGGCAATCAATTTTTTTCACACAGATAATACGCGGAATTCCTCATTTTTTTAAGGTCAAGGTAAAGACTCTCTTTTCTAGTTTATATAGGTATGTTTGTTTATCTTTTATTAAATGAAACTATATTTAATGAATAATATACTTTTCAGAGTTTCATCAAATTTCAAAGTTGTGTTGATGTGTTGACGCCAAGAGGATATGTTATTTTGTACCGGACTTATTACTTGGTCAGTGTATGTGAGCCCTTAATCTGTCGAGTTACACGACGAATTACTAGACCTAATGTAGCGGGCAGTGATTCCATCAATTCTATCCAGTCTACAACTACAGTCGCGTCATTATATCATTACACCACCTCTTGAATATACAAATGTGTGCAATGTGCATCTACTGTACTCAATACATCACTCTGAGCTCTGGTTGGCTTGACGACTGCATTGAGCTGCATTCATCTCGATCGTACTGCATCCAAATAATTTATTTTACCAAATAGTCGTTATTCATTTTAAAAATAGGAAATAAGTTAAAATAATAGACAATTTATCTTAACAATTTATATCTTATTATGTTGGACAATAATAATGATCCCTAGAAGAAAACTTTGTGCCCGTCCAGAAGATTATAGTAAATTAATCATTGCAGTATTTCATTGATTAGGTTTGAGACAAACAAAATCCACCTACTCTAATTGAAAGATTTGTTGAATATATACTAATATTAGACAACAAAACAATTAATGTTGAAAGAAAATCAGAAGTAAAATTTCAAATAAAAGTGAGGCTGTCTCGAGTTGGAGATCATTCAATTTAGAAATTTAGTGATCGCATACGAGGGTTCGCAGGAAACGCGTGCTCATTCAACGCAGTGGCAAGCGCATTATCTGAATTCGTTAATTAGCATAATTGCACTGACAGGAACTCGAAGGGAGAGAAAGACAAGAGCAGGCAGTTGTGTGTCAAAGAGCAGTGGTTATTCAACACATGACTTTTGTTTCAAGATTCTTCAAAACAAATTTTTGAATCTCGAAAAATTATCAATATTTCAATACCTATAATTCCGATAATTAATTTATGTACTCACGTAGCTGGTTGCTCACTATCGCTGTTGATGAAATCTTCCAGTTGTGAAAAATCCAGTGCTTCATTGTCTATGCCACCAACGAAATCGCCTCGTCCTGAAAATAAAAAACAAAAAACAATTTTTAACATAAAAAGTTAAAGAAATTCTTATTTCTACATATGTAGCAATTGATAATGAAAAAGATATAAAATTTACTAGGCATTTTATATCTTCTGGTTGAGTAATCAGGACGCCTACTTATTCCAGGTGAATGAATTCGTTTTCTATCTGATCTACATTCAAAAGAATTTATTTAACAAAATTAATCTACGCTTATAGTTCTTACAGTTTTATAAACTTTACTTTTATTGCATAAAAATGTTAAGTGCATTATTTTTAAAATGTTCTGTATACTGCACTTCGTTCAGTGAATACAAAGTAGTTGCGGTCAGTTTTAGTCAGACATCTGGACAGTCCCATAAAAGTGATGGTAAATATTCATCACATTATTTCCTCATTTCCACAAAATCAGGGTGTCCACTAAATTTTGCCTACGAAATTCCCGGACAATTCCCACACGTTACCCGCTTCTAGAATCATCATACAATACACAGTGGATTGCAACATGCAATTTGCTCCATTGAAATATTACAATTTATTTAAAAATTAGCAAATTTGGGTTGCAAAGAATGCGTAAAAAATAAATTTCAAGGGAATTCAAGTGATTCTATATGTATATGCTATATGTATAATATATTTCTCAACCAGATTTTCTCATACTCGACCACATTTATATTTATCTATGATTTAATTTTCCTAAACGTATTCCTGATTATTGAAATTTTGCGTAGGTAACTTCACTTTATTACTAATAAATGCAAAGTAAAATGCAGTTGCAGAATTTTTATTTTTGTTTATTTATAGCTGAATGCTCATAAACGAGAGTACAATCTATAAACCAAGCAACATGGTCTGTGGTTTTCAAAGTGTTTATGGCATTCGGATAGTAATATATTAGCAAATAGCAAAGATGTATTCAATACACGGTGTAACCTGTGAATGTCAGCTTCGGGGTCTTCATATAAAGGTCTCAAGAGCCAAGTCTTGGAAGAATGCTATTTACAGCGTCTCTTCTCACGTAGCTCTTTATATTCATATGTATGAACGGAATATAACGGGTACACGCGTGTACATAAACGTGCATACTCACAATCGAAAGTACATATTTGTCAAGAGAAAAGAGTATATTTCGAATCCCTTTTGTCCTTAAAACTTGACGTCAAACAGTTTCACACCGTGTTATATATGTATATAATATATATATCTATCTATCAACAGAACATTATTTCATATATGTACGTTCAAGTGGGAATTTCCCACAAATATAAAATTATTTTTCGGATATATACATAATTAACTTAATTAATGAAAGTAGAATATTTGGGGGAATTAAATTTGAAACGTCAGTTATGGTTCGAAATCTATTTATTCCTGATAGACCATAATTGATTCGAAGCTAATTAAAAATGTACTTTCTTTATTTTACTTCAGAAGAAGTGTATTTTAATGCATTTTTCTAGTCAATAGAACTTTTAGAGAATTGCACTCTAGGCTATAAATAGCACGTGTACTATTCCAACTTTCTCCTGACCTCGAAACTGGACAATAAACAAAATAGGAGTGTGAATCCCGGTCGAGGTAATACCGGCAAATTGTAAATTCTTTTTTCCTCTCCATAATTGTGAAGATATTCTCAGATATTTTCTCGAATCTTTGAAATTGTTCTACAGAGAATCTCACATCCAATTTTCATTCCTTGTAGTTCCATCGTGCACCAATGCTGGCATTTGTAGAAGAGGAGAAAGTGCAGATCTGTTTTATAGACAAGAGGGAATTTCACGGATGATTGAACTTCGAAGACGTCAAAGTCGAACAAATTACTATGGATTTTGCCAAAGAAAGTAATTGCTTGCTATAGTGCGTGCGAATTGCATATTATATTGCGAAAGCAATGTCAATTTACTGTTTATAATCAAATAATTTACTGCTCATTATGTCCCGATTCCCGCAAAGGAATTTCCTATTAACGAGTATAATAAAATGTACACATGTCACGATTGCACACGATTGTTTGGAGAACTTTTTTAACACTCGGTTGAGTCTTAAATATATTTGTGTTTGATACTATATTTAGGCCACTGTGAGTAATTCTCATTCCCATTGTATAGTAATTTGCAATAGCAGTCATACACATGTGCGTGACGCACTTACTGAACATATAAGTGTTATATCGCCTACCTTGGTCGCTCTTAAGCGTTTAAGTGTTTGACTCAAGTGTCATAACTCGCCACTTCCGGTCAAACAACCACGGATCTAAGGGCAATACCAAGACTTCTGGTCCAGATGATTCTGAAGTTTTAAAACCTGCCTTTATAACTTTTCCGATTAAAATTCATACACTGTAACAAATTTTCGGAATTTTCCCTAACAAATCTTTAGGAAAATTCACAAAATTTGTAGTAAATAATATTCCCAAGAGTTTGCGGAAATTAGCAATAATAATAATAATAAATCCAATAATTTTACGGAAAATTCCCAAAGAAATTTTTTACATATGTTTCTCTCTCTCTCTCTCTCTTTCTTTTTATCAGATGTCTTTCGTTTTCTGGAATTTCCACAAATGAGGAAAAAAGTCGAAAACATTAACCGGCTTCCTCTCTAGCATTAAACCACAATTCCCCAGAATTTAAATTACTATAACTGACCTGTACCCAAATTAGAGTAAATCAATCATAGTTAATCACATCTACTAAAAAATGTATCTTATATATACATGGGAACAACGTGCGTACAATTCACTTCTGGTAATCACAATTACTTTTCAGTGTAACAAATAAGCACATATATGTGTATATTACGTAATAATTCCAGTTTCCATTGGCCTGTTCGTGCATGAGAACTACGATTGAACGTAATTTTGCCGGCCCTGACCGTCTAGCGAAAGAGCAGTTTTATGATTCAGTGCGTAATTATAAGTTCACGTGGTAAACTACTTTCACGTTATAGTGCAAACTTTAATCACGAGCCAGTTTTGCAGAATTTCAAAAAGAAATCGACAGACTACATGCTAAAAAATTACAGGCTAAATTATACAATACACGGTATACAAAGTTCAAATTCACATGAGAACATACATATATCTTATATAAATATATAAGCTGAATGTCTGTATGAATATGTGTGTCCTATTGAAACCAGATTCGTTTCAATTTTTAAAAAATACCCTAAATAACTTGAAACCTCTTCATATTCATTGAAATTTCTTAAAATTGCTTTAGATTTCTTTTAAAAGCACTCAAAATATGTTGAAATCATTTCATATCATTCAAAGTGTCTTGAAATCGTTCAAAATATTTTTAAAGCCCTTAAGTCCCTTGGAATTCTCTAAAATCTCCTTTGAAACATTTTTTAAATCCTTTAAAGTCTTTTCATCCCTTAAAATTCCTTCAAATCCCTTAAAATGACTGTGCATTTTTGTAGAAATCCTGTAATAATTCTTGAAATCTTATGAACATCCTTTAACTCTATTTCTTTAACACTTTTTTCTATTAGAATTCACCATTTTGAAACGGTCAGTTCTTAGGATTTATAGATATCTACATACAATGTGAGGACAAATGAAGAGGGTGAGTTTCCTACCTGGGGCGTTACCAACCTTCGCAAGCTTATCGACCAAACACCGCCCTCAAGGAAGAAGGGGTGGCTAAATCTGAATAATATTACCCTGGCTATATTCAACGACCTTCCATATACTCATCGAAGTTGTAAGAAGTTCAGGCAAGAAGCTATAAGATTGCTCATCGACAACAATAAAGACTTTTTTAACTTTTTAATATCTAGCTACGAATACAAGAACGCAAAGAAAAACATTTTAAATAACTTTCTAAGTATAGAAAAGCAGAGCAAACATTTTTTACTGACATTCTAAATGATCAATTTTAACCGTTCAATTATTTATTGATTTTTCTGATAATATTAGTCATTCATACTCGTTTTAAGTTAAAATAAACTGAAAAATGAAAGAGTCAAAGTTGACAGAATAAAACATAAGCGTCTTGCTTACTTTCTCAGTAGATCTATAAACTCAGAAACAAAAAAGAGTGTTGAAACATTATCACTAGAAAGGCCCAACGAATTGTTACATTTTTATCAAAACATTTCACTTGTTACATAATTTATTTTCTTGGTTTACCAGAAATAAATATAGATTACTTAATTGTAAGTGTCAATGCTCCAGGACGAGAAAAATCTAAAAGTAAGCCTTCAATAATTAAAGACCGCAGCTTTTTTTAATTATTATATTATTCCTAGACATTTAATAAGTAAATTGTATTTTTCTCTCACTCTCTTTCTCTAAAGAACCTTTTTTTACACATAAATATGTCGTAAATATACGAGAAAACAATAATTTTCCATGTACGATCGCGTTTATTCCAATGTAAAAGTTACTGATTGTTGGACGAACATGAAACGGTGTTCTTGGAATGTATGAAAGAATAATCTGACCAGAAAACCGGTATCGCTTCCTTCTTCATTAGCACAGGGACAGCAACGTAAATCAAACCAGATTTTCCCGTGTGAGATCGACGTATGTCAATGGCATAAATCTTTCTCCTGCCTGCGAAATCGTTAAAACGTCTTTCCGCCACGAGGAACATCAGCTCTAATCAGTTCAACTCTAATCATTATAAAGTACATCCGAAGTTCAATTTCAGTTTAATTATATTTCGAAAGATTTGCTAAAATTGTTAATATAACGCGACAATAAACATTATAATAATAATGCTTTCAGACAAACAAAATTGAAAGCTGTCTGAAGTAGTTTGAAATCATTTAGCGGAACAAAAAAAATGAATGCCATTATACATGAATGAATCAGCGAAATTGTCTAGAATAGTAAGGGAAATTTGATTCTACGGTTATTAACAATTTGTTTTCTTAATTTATTTTTCCTCGACGACATAAATCTTGCCAAGTTTCGCTGCATCTTAGGACAGGATAATTATTTTTCTCTATGAAGCTGAACGGTCACTCTCTTCCGGAAACGGACAAAATGACCAGCTGACGTGGAACGTGCGAGCAGCTATCATGTCCAGAGTGCCGGAAGTGCGGCATTTAAAAGGAGGAAGTTAATCGAGTGAGTTACCCCCGAGTAACCCTTGGGTTCGCAGGGGATCAAGCACCAGCTGCAACAATGGGCTCTGAGTTTTATATGCACACGACCAGGTCGATTAGGGCGCCAGGGACTAACAATTATCATAATTGGGAGGGTTCGAGAGGACGATATACTGGCAGGTTGCAAGTTTTGTCAGGTGCTAAGCTGGCATTATACGGATGATTGCCAATCTGATTGACGAGGCTCGTATTTATTGAAAGCAATTGACGAGTTGAATAGCACAATCCGAATTAAAATTAATCAAACTCATAAAGCTTGTTACTATTTATTTAATTTATGAACAACGGATGGTAATTGAGTAATCGAGTATATAAATGCTATCTTCTTATTAATAAAGCTTTTTATCAGCCAAGCCTTGAAAGCAATAAACACATTTGTCAAAGAAATTAAATTACAGAGACTCGCTTCGGGAAATGAATGAATGATTACTTGGTTAATTATTTATTAGTCATCGTTTGAAGCTATAAGTTATGGTATCGAAGACATCTGCATCAATAAATCTCGATCTCTCGAAAAAACGACAATAATCAGTAATCACCTTCATCGGGAAAGCGATAGAGTGGATTAAATTTCCGAGGGAAAGTGATTTTAATAACTGTTTGAAGAACTTTAATCTGCTACAGTCTGCCTGTCGTTATGAAAGTAAAAAGACATTTGGACCAGTGGAGAGAGTCTTCCGTTCAAATCTATATTTTACGACAATTTTTAACTGAAAATGAGCAAACTATTAAATTTAAGAGCGTAAAAGTTCGTTTAAGCATTGAAATTGAGGAAAGGACTCATTAATTTTTTGTTTAATTTAAAATGAAGCAAAAATGCGGATCCATTTTTATGTAGAGAGAAATTAAGGAAATAAATAATTATTGATGTTGCAAAGTAATTGTATATATTTCTGACTATCAATACTCTCTAAACTTGGATCAGTGAAAAATTAGTGAAATTTCACTAATTCCCAAGTGAACTTCCACTGATTCAATTTTAGACAGCAGTAGTCACAATCGAATTTCCGAAAAGCTCTTACTTCTGACTGACACCTTTCAATAATTGAAAGTTGTATTTCAAAGAATTTACCTGTGACAGATAAAAGTCGTCGAGCGGCTGAATGGCCAATGGCACTAGAATCTTCCTGGTATTCGGAGTGATGTCTCACATGCATAGGATCCGCACTTTGCTGTTGAATGGACCACGCGAATTCCATTGCAAATTACACCAAAAGTAAATAAAACAACAAAAAAAAAACAACTCGCAAAAGACTGATGTAAAGTCACTCAGACACTATTTCACTACATTCTTGCAACTCGTCAACGAATACTTTTTTCTTTATTCTTTTCAGTTCCAAAAAGTCGTGAAAATCATGTTAAAAGACAAGTTCTTTCACGAATCATTTGCAAAACTATCTTTTGATCTACCTTTTGAATGATCTATTCTGAAAATTCGGAATAATTCAAGTTGGTTTGCACACACACACACACACACACACACAATCACTTCGTTTCAGAACAGGATATCCCAACTTCTAAGGGTGCAAGCTTGGAAGCTACGAGTTCCAGCCATTTCTGGTATCACGAACGACCAAATTTTGGGAATTCCCGCGCGAAAACACGACGTAAAATTTGAGGCGTGGTGATTTTCGGAAGTGATTGTGGAAAACTGGATGCTTTTCGTTTCGTTCGTGGGACCGATGGAAGGTGAAGTTCCGCTAGATTGAGGATCTAGGTTGATCAGCCTATTGGCCATCATGGTGGGGGTGGTAGCTACAGTTTAATACACTTTTGCAGAGTCTTTGCTACAGTTTACACCAGATATTGGGAACATCGTGGTGGGGAAATCCACAACGAGGGCGGCGCTAACTTGATGGCGATACAGACGGGGTGGTTGGTAAAACTGGGTAGAACCTAATCACCCTTCTGTACACAATCCCTGTTTGCATTGGTCGAACACGACCTAGACGATTAAATGAGGTGTCTTGTAATCGAGTTTCAATCAAAGAACAATCAAACTGACCTAACACCGAATTAAAACTAAAACTATCTAAATAATTCAGTCCATTACAATAAAAAAATCTTTTATTGTAAATTCCAAAATTAACCTTGCAATCTGAGCTCTTATTAAGAGACACTCCCTTAAAAAAATATATAAATAGTTATGTAACTAATTAGATAATAATGTTTGCAAAAGTCTCATATTATAAGTCATAAAAGAAACTTAGAATTTACTAAATCCTTAAACAATCTACAGATTTTTTAGAAATATGTTTAAGAATAAATAATTGGCGATTCTTTTATAAAATGGGACAAATCCAGAGGTATAATTCGGTGGACTCGAAACATAATTTTTCTTCAGTTAGGTCTCTGAAATAATTTATGTACCTCAAGATATTGATTATTATCAATTATGCTTCCTAATTCACGATATTTAGAGTCTCGGCGCGGAATAACTCTCTGACATGAGATCTGCAAATAAAATTTGCTGAAATATAAGAAATAGTTCAATTTTATTATTAGGCGGTTAAAACGCAAATCCAAAACGCGTGAGAACAAACAGCTGAAGACTGCTATTTTCAGAATCTACAAATTGGATCGAATATCATTAGGTACAAAAAATATATATACATATTGGATAAAGAAAATTCTTTCAATGTAGATTGCAAGCAATCAACGAAGCATGAAGAATGACGACTATACTCAACGCAAAATTTACGAGTTAACCGGAAAAGACATTACTTGACATAAATGCAAGACAAGCTCTTGTATAATTATTATCTTAAGCAGCCACGATATGAGCTGTTCATTCGCAATGAATGAAAAATAAAAACAAACCGCGCATGCTGAATTCACGTTAAATGAATCATACAAAAGAAAATATCTAATTCACAAAAATCTCTTATAAATGAAATAATACTATAATTGATGGATTCCTTACAAAAAATCCAATTTATATGAAATATGTTAGAATAATGGTTAATTTCATGTAAATATATATATAATCTTTTTATCAACACACCGCATCTACAATTTTGTTGCAATCACAAAATCATGATTTCTAAAAGTCAACATCTCTCATTTGCAACATGCAATGTTTAATTTGCTGCAAATTGTAATTAATAAGAAGATACATGAAAATTTTTTTTTCCGCTAACAATTACGATCTTCCTGATTGCAATAATTGCTAGCGGAATTTTTTGATCACCATCTGCTGTCCGTATGCCGTCGGCCTGTCTCTTATGATGTATTCGTCGCGTGCGTAAATTCACGATGCGTATAATCGTTGCACATTAGTCTGACGTTGGATCACTTTCAACCCCCTTAAAGCTCAAGCCACCCCTTTTCCGACTACCTTGTTTCATAAATTACAAGTTCTGTATAACTAGGCATTCCCAGCTCGGTTCAACCTTGTGTGACAAGCCGACAATATGTAAATGTTTACCCCGTTAAATGGCTGCTGTTTATTCGTGGTGATTCCGGTTAAACAGCTAGCTATTTATTTCTTGCCTTTCTCTACACAAACCAAGAAATATAACTAATGAATTTTTAATATGAAACAGTTAAATTTAAATCTAGGGCGCAAATCGTGTTTAAAACTGCCTGCTATCATTTAAATTGTTCGCATATAATGTTTTCGAAATTAAAAAAGTTTAAGAACCCCAGGTAGAAATTTTACTTAGGGACAAATAGGGTTCTATCTAGTTTGCCCTATTTTTATTATGCCTCTAGGTAGAAAAACTTTGATAAAACCATAGTTCGACTATAGAGCCCGATTTGAATTGGTTAAAAAAAATTAATTAACTGTTTTTGCATTAAGCATCTTGAATGAATCTCTTAAATTAAATTTTTAAAAGGTATATTAGGGTTTTTAATTCTCTACAGAAACGCGACTCTGTTAATAATTGTTGAACTGACAATGAAAGAAATGCTTATTGCAGGTGATGAACATAATTGAGTATTCATGAATGAAAAAGTTTCAAACAGAGCCGTCGTATTTGTTTAATTAAACTGAGCCCAATGTAGTAGCTTATTTCCGCATAAAGCGCAAACGATTCAATTAAGTTGACGATGTCGAGGTTAATGGCATAATGAACGTGATAATTCTGTTATAATCGTTCAAGATACTCGAGGGCACGAACCAACACACATTTGTATGTAGCACACGAGACAAAATACATATGACGCATATATTTATGCAGTCGAGCATCTTTATTCTCGAGTATTGTAGTCATTAGTATGTCAAATTAAACGATGTGAAATCTCGAGAAAACATAGCAGATTTTACTCAAGATTATTCAAGATGAGAATATTGCTTTCTCTTATTAAATGAAATTTAAAAAACAATTTACTCTTGTGCCAAATTTTCAAAGCCTTCAAAAATAGATTCCTTAATCCTAGTGCGTTTTAATAAATAATGGTTTCTTACCAAGAGACATAGCAGAAGACTCACCTGAAACAAAAGAAGATGAATGTTATCAAAAACTGTTCGATATAATGATTCTTTACATTTTCAATTAAAATCTCGTTTCTTTTTAAAGTAATACGATGGTTAAGCCGAACCGTTATTTATTGCATTTGAGATTTATTATTGCTTGGACGATGCTGTTGTAATTAAATATTACACCATAATAATGCACGACACGTGAATCGTTCGAGATAAAGATCGACACGATCGGAAGACAATCGTGCTTATTATTTCAGGATTTAAATCCCCCACTGGCAGGAAAATTTCTCATTTTGCAGCTATGCGATCCGAGAAAGACAATACAGTAACGTGAGAGTCTCGAGCATTAATATTGCTGCTCGCGCAAATCTGAAAATAATGAGAGAAATATGGAGACTAATATAAGCAACACTATAACAATACAGCAGTTCGAAATGACTGACTTTTATCTTCAAGTTTTAACAATTCAAATCCTATTTTTATGTAGACATTTATTTTTAGTAGTAGAATTATTTGAAGGATATTTTTTATTTGTGCAGTGATTAGCAATTTTATATCAACCAAGAAATAACTTCAAAGTTCGAATTTCTTCCAGGATATAAAAATCAACCATCTTTTCGAGATTCTCCAAGGTCATCTCCATCTGTCATCAATTCAATTAATGTTAATACTACCAATCTCGCAAAAACGTAATTATCACGAAGGCAGTTTCGTTATGTAAAATAAATTTCTCGTGAACGGAAAGCAATTAAAATACATACAGTCTAATTTTCTTCGCATGCCAAAGAATAATGGTTTTAATTTTATAAATTGGATTGCGTCAATGTCGATAAAAAAACCGATTTCAAATAAAACAAATTTAATTAAGGAAGTGCAAAAATAATAAAACACGTGCTCTTATATCAGCATGGAAGTTTGTGGTTGTGGATCTGTTTTTGAACAAAGGATAAAAACCTGAAAACAGTTTTCGAATCACACACCAAGAATTTGAAAAAGAATAAATAAAAAAAGAGAAAAGAACGAAACGAGGCAGTACGAAATCAGCTATATTCAAAGATAACATAGTACCAGAGCGGAATTCCCTTGGGGATAATTACCGATGATGATATACGCACTATCTGGCTCCAGCATCCACGTGTTCATCCTGTGCACATGTATTTCAGTAATTCGTGCGTAGAAACAACCTCATGTTAAGGTCGAAAAATCAGGCCTGAATTTAGTTGTCCAAGAGTTATTTATAGTGTTGATAATATAAAAACGTCATTAGTCGGGTATTTTGTTTTAAAGTATATAAATGCAACATAGGAAATTCCAGATTTTGCGTTGATTTTAGTTTTCCAGAGATGATTTTCTTGGATTTCAGAAACTATAGTGATTCTACTAATTACAAAAAGTAGCTGTGACCTTTTACTTGTTTGTTTGGCATGAAGTTATTATTACTGCCAGTTGCGTAAACAATTGTTGATAAGACATTGCAAGGAAAGGTGTAGGATGTCGCAGATTTGAAAATTATGACTATGACTTGCGTGCAATGAATTATTGCCTTCATTATCGATGTTGTTAATGTCATTATCGCATTATCAGTGCATTCTACAAATATACACGCTTGCTAACTTTCTATACAAAGCGCCGTTATACGCTGAACCGACCTGCAATAATGCACTTCGTATCGATTAAGGGGTGGGTCTAAATATCCAAGAAATTTAAAGTCTTAAATTGTGCTAAAGCTTTGTGTGAAGTTTTACTGTATATTTCTATAATCTAAATTATTAGCAGCACAGATAACATTAATAATTAAATGTAAATGGCTCATCTATAATACATGGTTATGATAAAAATGAATAAAAATACGCGTGTATAGGGCGTCGAAGCAATGGAATGAAGTTCAGTTTCTGATTCTAGGTCGTTCTCCTACTCAATAAATTCTTATTAGAAACATTTGATACACATAGTACAATGCTGGGAGTACAACTGTGGTATTTTACAATCACTGCCACAGTAATGAGTTGCGTCTGTACATTTACACATAGCGCAAGAATAAATATCAACATAGTTGCTGAGACTTTAGAGAAGGTATGAAAAGAGTCACTGAGGCCTTGGTATAAATTCTTTTCCGTCAATCATCCAGTTATTACAGTTGCTTTAGAGAATTTTGTATACACCAAGAGAAGAGGGCTCAATATGATTTATTATGTGAATCTCAGTTTTTGAATTTTTCATTCCGATTGTTTAACAAGATAAAGATTCGTGATAGTACACTTCGTTTGCTTGACAAATCATTTTCTTAGAAGATATACTTTTTTGCGTGCCCTATAATATACCTTGAACACCCCGTATATCGAACGCCCAGTGGTTTCTCTGTATAAATCAATGTATTATTGCAAAGGGTATACGGAAAGAAATCATGTACGAAGACGTAGCGTGACCAAAGTAGTGACACGACATCGGGACATCAAGAAGGAAAGTCTCAAGTCATGATTCTTTTGTATAATAGCATCGTTTGTGCTTCAGAGATCTCATATTGCTACAACCGCGTACACGAAAGTCCAAAAATATTTTTAGAAAATATAATTCACCTTTTTAGGAGAACAATACATTTGTGTTGTTACGATATTTTGTGAAACATGTAAAAAAATCTGATCAAAACGTTATCATGGACGCATGGAACTGTTTGTGGCTTCTCATTCAATCGCTAAATATAATAGTTGCAAACTGGTAATGCACAGTTTCTTTGTTTATAAACACTTTACTACTTGTACCTACTTGAGAAGTTGGTACATGTAGTAACATATGCAAATCTAGTTCATATGCCTAGATTATTAGACCCTGTGATGTCAGACACTAGCTTGTTCAATGAACGTGGGCCTTTCCAACATTGACGTCAATACAATCTCGTCATTTTTGCACCTTTCCTCGTGAGCTTTCCTTTCGTCCTGATCATATGTAATCACGCATAAATATTGCATCATATTTCATTTTCTTGTTTTGTTCCTTATAATTCTCAAGAAATTTCAACATAGCTGGCAATAAATAGTTAACGAATTTTTAAAAAATTAATTTTAATGATTTATCTTATTTGTATTTTGTTATTTGTTCATATTTTAAAAAAATCTTTCGTTCATTATACAACTACATACGCGCAAAGAAAACTATACCGCGTTAAGAAAAAATACTGAAAAGGTGAACTACTTTTCTTAAATGAGAACATTCGGTGATATATTTAACGCGATTTCAAAATGGGGTTTTTATAACTATATCTGCATCCAGGCACACTCGATGTGCAAATCTTATAGTTTTTGTTTACTTCGAGAAAAACGAATCCTGCCTCTATTTGTATAGCATGAAAACCCGAAAGGTTTGATTCAGAAACCTGTTATTATAAGTAAGCAAGAAACATATTCAATACCTTAAAAACGGTGAATCTTTAATTTTAGGAAGTCTTATTAGTTTAGATCAAATGTTAAAACATGTGTAAGCACTGCTGGTTGATAAACCAATCCAATTTTATTTACAGAAAACTGTAAAATAAAACTCTCCTACGAAATCATTAAGAATTTGTAAACTGTATCCTTAAACACAAGAGTAAGTATCCAGTAACACGAAAGAAAGTGTGACGAACGCAAATATTCAAATGATGGATATCATTATTAATGTTTAGCGTGCCGAACAAGTTCATAACGGAAAACACTAGACAAAAATATCAAAAACTTACTTTAGAAAAAACTAATAGCGAACCACAAAGGAAATAAAGTCTCATAAGTTTTCACAAAATAAGTGCTCATCAAAATATACTTCCTAAAATTTAGAATGTTTAGAGATAAGAATTTATGCTGATGAATATATTATGTGATTCGTAAGTACACAGAGGGAGTGAAAAAAACACCTCTTTCAAGGTTCGATTCGCTTGAAGAAAGCCTTATCATGATGAGGAATTCCAGACACGAGTTGTTTCACATATAGTGTGAGATGAGATACACTTCTAACGATTTAAAGATTTATTGAGACATGAAAGAACAATTAAATTAAGGTTTGATACTGCAATAACGACATTTATAAAGCTTCCTTTGCTTTTATAATGACTTTTCCATCACATACGAAGGAATGCTTCAGTCGGCAGCGGCGATTGGACAAGTCAGTCGCAAGTAGTCCACACATCCTCTCCCTTGCATATAAACAATCTCGACTGAAAATCTAGAACGTGGAGCGCAATAAACTCACATGGCATACCTAAACCAACCTACCTTCCAACTATCATCTAGCTAATGTTTCCAACTGTAATGAAAATCGTAGAAAGTAAAATTTAGTCTCTAGAATTTTGATTTTATTCAACACAGAATTAATCCTCAAATTTGATTCTTTCAATTATAAGAATCTTACTTAAAAATTGTTTTTCTACAATAAAATTCTTGAATTACAAGTTGGAACGATATACGAAGAATTTTAATTGGTCACGTGCGTATCTAAATTATATGAAACAAAAATATAGGTTCTGAAGAACGAGTGATGGAATATACCTCTTCTAGACATAAAAAAGGAGAGAACGTACGAATGACGGATGAAATAATGGACCTTTACCTGATCCGCACGCGTATATGTGATGTGATGTGAATTTACAGGTAAATTTTACTGTTAATCGATTATATAGGTGTTTATACGTACATGTAGAAGGTATCATCCGAAACAAAGAATAAATGTAGGATTAATTGTATGATATTCAAACGATGGCTATAATCTTAACATATGTTGTGAGTAGATCACAAGTTCACCAGCTTGGTATTCTGACCAACTTTTTCTGAATTTAATCAGCGGTCTTCATAACCTTCGGCTATATATTTCAAGGAACAAGTTTTGATAAATCCTCAGTGACCTCGCTCACTGTCAAAGTACCGACATATAATGACTTCGTTTTGTGTATAGGTGCAGAAATTTCTGGCGCATTCACGATGTGACTTTTCAAGCACCTGTATAATGATGTTCCAAACAAAAAATGTCTGATATATATATATAAATAAATGAAAACTATAAGTTTATGACGATGATGATAATAATATATACGATGATGATAGGATAATTTTCTCTTTCTACGTTTTAAACGAAATTGATTTCGTAGACGGAGCGTACCGTGACAAATTCTTCGTATTACACACAAATAACGAATCAGTTTCTTGTCCCATTTTTCGTTAATGACTCAAGTTCAATTTAGTCTTTATTCCTCCTATTTCACTCAAATAACTGTAATGGGCTGTAAACTCACTGCACACATCATTGGACTCGACTTTCGCTGACTATGAAAACTGGATGAAAAAACCTAAGGCAATGGTCAAATAATAATCTAAAAAAAAGATTGGAACTGCTGTAATAAATGCAATTTTCTTCGAAAAAAATTTGCAGGAAAAGTTATGCATTTCGCAACAATTTGTTTGAATTTGTACTGAATTTATCGAAAAAGAATCCCAATTAAAAAGCTATATTATAGTATTCAGAACATTTAAATGCCAAGAAGAATTATGAATTGTATAATTCTCACATAGACTATCATAAAGCACATTTTCCACGTATTTCATGGTTTTTGCCTGCACAATTAGCAAACGTTAAATTTTAATACTTACACAAGTTAAGATTATTGTAAATATTATCATTTAACATTCTCGTCCATAGAACATAATGAGAAAATTGCCATTGCTATCATCTCCACATCGCCACTAATACCAAGCTCATAAAGCAGGCATAACAAGTACGAACAATTAAAAATAATATTTTCCTTCAGAAATGTATCGCTCAAGATAAAATCCTCACATAGAAATAGAAGAAACACTTTTCCTACTGGTTCATTATTTTCACCAATCAGAAAACAGAGGACAAAAAATTTAGTCGTGGAGTCGTGAGAGCGAACAGGGTGGACGCAACAGGATCAGGAGTTTTGGCATCGATTAAACAAAACCACCCCATCATTGCATCTTCGTCCTTTCCTCCCCCTTTAAATGTGGCTACCCACTCATGTGCCACCTTCACGCAAATAAATCCCCATATGCCACGTCCACGGGAATATAATTTACTGGCATGTTAATGATGTGTATGTATACACTCAAACTGATAAAATGTACGCTAATATCCCCCTCAAACGATTCCAAACATACAGGCTTGTGGCTCTTCACAGACATGCATAGTATTTTATTACGATTCCCAATTTCTCACGCAAGTATAGCTCGCGTGCGTTGCTTATTAATGGAGTGTTTCATATGGACTGAGATCAGGTGTCAAACCAAATCGTTTATATCGATATTATCACAAGCGATAAATCGCATGGGCGTGTTCTAAATGCGTTAGAATTTTTATCCTTGATTCTATATTTTCACTGAATTACTAGTTAAAAACAACTAGAATGCTATTTGAAAAAATAGTAAGTAAATTCTGCTTACAATTTCAACGTACATAACTTTGGAAAAAAGGAAAATCAAAAAGTGGAAAATCAAAAAGTGAAAGTGAAATTGAAACTGCAAAAAGTTACATAATCGCCCCCCGAGTGCTTACTAAAATACAGCATATTTTTTTTTATCCATACATATTGCAGAAAAAATTGGTGTTAGTAGTACATATTTCAACCAATAAAAAATGTGTTCACTTAAACATTCAGAACTTCAAGCAGCTCTTCTAATCCCGCATTTTAATATGAATTTGCAAATACCATAAAATCAGTAAAACCTTTCGTGAGGCACGCGTGCGACTGACAATAATTTGTCTGTCAGGCGTCGCTAGAGCAGTGGTACTATCAATTTTTCATCTGTTTAATCTCGACAACAGTGACGTATTGCTGATGTGAAAAATATATGAAAGGGAAAAATACTATCGCGAACCACGTCAAGCTTATCTATTCTTGAGAGCTTTTACGGTATAGCGCATGTCTGAGTTTAAATCTGTGGGCGGTTCAAAAGCTTCCCCATCGACCAATGGTGAGCTTTCAAGGGTGGAAACCAGCTTTTCTAGCTTTTGCGCTGTGCTTTCCATATCAGCCATGTTGATGGCCCTGGCAACTCCCCCATTTTTGACGTCCAACCAGCGGGAATTCCGAAATGTAACAAGACTCGGAATCACAGATATAATCCGCTACTTTTTTTCCATCACTACCATTATTTACGAGTATAAGGCGATCGATTCAGGCCAGAAGCACTATCTGATTCTTGTTAAAGTTATTCGTACCCAAATTATATTGCATTGGCAGATTTTATCAAATATGTTCAATCAAATTCATCCACGAAGATTTATCACAATTGTCAGTAAAATAGATATATAAATTCACAGAAAAAAATGTTTTCTGCTGAGAAAAACTCATTTTAATATAAAATAAGAAGTGAGAAAATCAATTTAATATAATCTGTAGAAAAGAAACGTGAGCCATTAAAGGAAAACCTAATCAAGCATAGAATCGAGACGTTTACATTGCATTTCGAGTGGTCAATAAAAAGTTCCTTGACAGACGGCAAGTGTCATTCACCCGACTCGTGAACTTTCCCTTTGACTTCTATGACAGATCATGAGAATTCCAATTGGTGGGCACGACAAAAATTTACACGAGATTTCAGTAGAGACAAATAATGTAGCTATTCAAACAAGGTCTTGAATATATTCTTCCTTTCAAAAGTCATACAATGCGCAATTCGTCAAGCACGATACTTTTGTACTTCATTAGCAATATTTTTATTCATATGGGAGAGAATGGAGAAAAAAAGCATTCAACGTATTCTGTATATACGGGATTTTTGTTTGTCATAAATCGCTCTTAGTATAACTTGATCAATGACTTTATACACAAGTAGAGCGAAGAAAAGAATAATTTTTCCTCGGTAATTTATAATGTTGATTTGAAAATTTTGGTTAATAAAAAATGAATTACGACAAAACTAGTTTTTCAATGCGCGCTTAAAATATGCTGGCAAAGATGCGCAGTAAAGTGTGATTTACTACCCGTGTGAATACATAGTTTATTGCTTTTCGAACTTAGCATTTTTTAATTAAGATAATCGTGAAATTTATTATACTTTTTTCGAAAACGCATTTTAAAAGTTGTTCATTTCTATTTTAAAGACTTTTTTCAGTGGAGCACATGCTAACCAGAAAAATGCTTATTACGTTAATCAATAGTTACGGTAAGTCCTGCCCTCGCGATTTCAACTGAATAGAAAAAATCGATTATGTAATTTCCGAGGACATCAAACGTAAAGTGAAATACTGCAGAAAAGTGGGAGTAGGAAGTGTATACGTCGGTCAAGTGTTTGCGTTCACATTTAGCAAATCCCTTTCTTGCATATGTGTTATAGGATATCGATTACTTTCGAGATTTTTAGCCTGCCTCAAAATATGTAAATTTTTAAATATAAAAAGAAGATATTCAAATAAAAAACTTATGTATCTGAATTATTAATTGAAATACGAGGAAAGAAAGGTTCATTAGAAAAAAAAAAGATAGATGGATAATGATTGTGGATAAAAATTATCTAGAAAGACAATTTTTATATAATTTTGTTTCAATTGTTCTTTTCCAATTATTCTCTCTTTTATATCCGTATCTGGAGAACACGTTCGAGTTACGTAACGCGTATAAAACACATCTCAAACACGCAAACTATCATACCGACATCCGTAGGAAATACGTTTGGTTCTTATCGATGGTCGGCGTATATAATTTTGCATCTTCTATATATAATAAGGTTCTTGCTTTATTTTATTATCACTCGCATCCATTTACAAAGAGAGAATAATAGTCAGAACTTGTTATACTTATACTTAGTTCAGTAAGATCCTATAATGAAGCAGCAGTTATAGTATTAGAAAGTGTGCAGATTTAAAACAATTAGTTTGATGGTTCATAACATTAAAGCTTAAAGGAATCTATTCCAAAGGATTTAAATCATTGACCTCAAATTAAACTCTATTCTAATGCATTCCACAGAAAGATTATTTTCAATTGGTATATTATATTATTATTAATTATCATTTAAAATAATACAGCTTATGAAACTCAAACAATTATGAAAAACAATCGAGCAAGGAATCGAAACTCGGATCAGACCAACTATTCAAAAAACTGAACCTATGATTGTTTATAAACGTTTCAATCGATTTAACGAATTACACTCCGAGTATGACCTATGTTGTATATTTTATCGCTCTACGGAGTAACATACGCAATCATGAGTGCCTGCCCTCTCGTTATCTCTATATAAATAGCTTACATCCAAGGTGCAGGAATAATCTGCATGCGAAAAATGAAGAAAAAGTCGAATCAATCAGAAAAAATAGCAAGGGTATATTTTAAAAAAATTCTGGTTCATAGGCTCTTAAACTAAAGAATAAAAGTAGAATATCCTGCTGATTCATATTCTGGACTAATTTCAGGTCTCGAGATTAATTAAAAATAGTACTAGATCGAGATGGACTTTCAAAAGCGTGCTCGAAGATTTTTTTTTTTGAAATAAACATTCGCGGTCGATTGATTCATTTTACTTGCAGAGAGGTGGTCGTTGGCAAGGAAAGTAACGGCCCAGAAAGGGGAAACAAACTTTGCAACTTTGTCCTTAGATTGTGCAAAATCTCTTTCGCAATTTAATTCGCAAACTCAAATGTGCGTGGGAGTTTGTTTCATTACTCTTAATCAGGAGAAATAAATTTATGATTCTTCTCAGAAAGGACCTTATTCATTATTGTTATTAAAACTAACAATAAAGATACACTTCGCAGTCATCCAGACCGATTTGCTACATTTTGAGATCAACAATAACTACTAATTTGGAAATTAATTCCCAAGAATACTCTATTTTCAATGAGTACATACTTTTTTTGAACTTAAAGAATCAAAATTTGTTAATTGTCTACAGCCGTATATAGATGCATTAAAATAGTATTGTTCGTAGTAGGTGGCACGTGTTGCTGCAAAACCATAGAGCATTATTGTAAAATTGTACGTAAAATCACATTCACCGGGACTTTCACTGTGACTGAGAGGAATAAAAATGGCGGAATTGTCGGCAAACACTAGCGCACAATATTGCGCCATTCTCCACATCTAGCGAACTCTTAAATAGGCCTCGCGATGCAGGCACTGCAGGTGATTTCGCCTGCACGAAGAAAACCAATTTTCTTCTTACAATTATTCCTCCGCTTGTTTTTTAAGTGCATATTTTCCCAGCAAAAGGAATGAAAGTAGAGACGTGATAACCGCAAAAAAATCATAAAACAAATATGTAATATTAAAGAAGATACATACTTTTAGTAACTATTCTTCACGGTGTTAAGAGCAAGTGATTTACAAAATGAATAAATTCAAAGTTTGAATTTAACTAAAAGAAACTTACGAGTATCAATTTTGGTTCAAATTAAAACCATGTAGATATTAAACATATTATATCTATGTTCTGTTATGTAATAAAAAAAAGCTACCCTAAAAAATTATCTGCGCTTTGCAATCTTTGATTTATTATATATATTTTTCCTTCTTAAATTTTTTAAAGATTGACTCGTAAAAACCGCATGCTTTCAACGAGATCCACTCTTCACATTAACCTTCCCGTCAATTATATTTGAAGGTTGAGCAAATATTGTCCGCATTTTAAGTAAAGAGTTTAAAGGAACACAATATTTTTATTGACTTTTTAGGACTTTTCTTTTGCATTGAAACTTGTACGTATGAATGTATTTTATATTAGATAATACCAATCAGATATTAATTAGAATAATTTTAATAAATATAATTAATTAATTATGTGGTTTATAAATTCAATTCCCAATCTTAAAGGATATTCCGAATTAGATTAGATTAGCCTTTTTCAAAATTTTGGAAACCAGTTTTTGAAGGAACTTAAAACTTTTGTGTACGCGGTTGTACATAGTATCAATTCTTTCAGTATTTAATTTGAAGACTCTGAATTCAAAGTTCTGAAATATGAAATTATAACGCGATTAAAAAAAGGCTTAAAAAGATTTTTTTGGAAAACAACATATACTTTGGGACCATGACCGTCGTACGATCTTTCGAGATCAGTTCAATGGAACAATATCTCTTGGTAAGCACGCACAGTTGCGAGATACCAGAAATCGAGGTCGGGCCTTCCCGAGATTCGCGCTTTTTATAATTCACTAAGGACTCCAAACAAACATTGACAAGATGTTTGCCAAAGAAATTGGTCATCGACATTTCCGTATTGGAACTTCCCACCATATTGCGATAATTTAAAAAACAACGTTGGACGAAAATGTATTAAGAAGTGGAAAAGTAGAGTAGTTCGAAGCCTGAATTTATTTTGTAGTTTCAGAACAAGACAGAAAAAAATTGCTTTCTCGAATTGAAAAAGAGCATGCAACTTCTGGTTTCTGATCAGTCAGCTTTCTTAGCCAGCGTAGAAAAGGTCAGTCTAACTTGTTCAATCAGTGTAATAATCCGACCTCCCTCTTCCCACAAAATCTACTTAAAAAATTCGTTGCATGAGTTGCTAATACGATTCAAATAAGTCAGACTATAATAATTGCAATCCACCTGTGAGACAATCCTAGTACGAGGAGTAAAATAAAAAAGAACGGTTGCTCGTTCGATAAGGTCATTGCACGAAGACTTTACTGCTTTCTTCGTCACCCACGCTGAATGTAAGGTGTAAAGAGAATACAGAGTATTCATGCCTTTATTGTCAAACCAGACGACGTTCAAATCCCAAGAGCGAAGCGAATATCGAGCACAAAAACAAATTCCAATGACGTAAATGCGTCAAGATGTTTTTAATATTTGCCTAGAAATTGAAAAAATATATATTTAAGATAATAAATGAAAACAAAAAGCATTATGGTGTAAGTTATTGCGCTTAGAGAATAAACGTTTCAGTTTAGTGTTGACAATAGATAACTAATATTTTTTAAAACGACAGTTTAAGAAACCCTTAAGTCATGTTATCCACACAGTGACTCACTGACAGGTTTGTTGACTTTTTAAAAAAATTCCCACATTTTTCTACAACCAATCTATCTATTCTCATGACCACAGAAAATTCAGGATAAAATCAGATAAAAATAGTAGATAATTTTAAACGTTTTTGAATAAGAAAACAGGATGTAAATCCCAGGTACATTCAAAATAAAAATAAAATAAACCTCTGTTATGACAAAATAATCTCAAAGTTCTTCGAAGTTCGTGAAATTGAATACTCCGGATCTGTTTTAAAGATAACAAATCTTAGGTTTTGAGTTTTTATTGCAAATCGGGGATCCCGTAGAGTGTGTACTTCGCTACATTACATTCTCACGTGGCTGTCAAACTACATATGTACATACATATAGTAGCTGTGATTAAAACGTATTCCGACCGTCGATTGTTCCCGAAATAACAATCCTACCAATAATGGTACAAAAACTAGGTTATTATTGAATGAGAAAAACCGGTTAATAGGCAAAACAGCTAGTATGTGTTTCTCTTACAAAGATGTGCTCCAAAAAATTGTTCGCCAGTAAACTGTACTCAAAGTTATATTTAACAAGAAGTTGGGGAGTTTAACGAGAGACAAGAAGAGGTGGAAGATTTGAGAAGTCAAATGGCGGTACCAATTAAAAATATTCTCAGGTTATAGAATTAATGAACATTGATAAAAATGTTCGGTACTCACCCAGAATGGCCTGGAGGGTCTGTTCGTCCCCGTCACCGATGACATCCATGCCTCCGTGGATCGGACCCCAGCTTTCTTCCGGGCCTGATTAACAGGCCCCATTTTGTCCGTCCGTCGTTGCGTTCCACATTTTTTTAAACGATATACCAACTCCAATGTTTTTTAACACA
This sequence comes from Synergus itoensis, assembly GCA_904066005.1. Classification (NCBI taxonomy): domain Eukaryota; kingdom Metazoa; phylum Arthropoda; class Insecta; order Hymenoptera; family Cynipidae; genus Synergus; species Synergus itoensis. The sequence goes on along the minus strand of CAJFCP010000116.1, from coordinate 425,784 downwards.
AACGTTGTTCACTGATAGATTTTGTTGCACTGACACGAGAGTAAGAGTAGGACACGAAAGGAACCATCATAGAGTCGATTTTCCTTTTGCAAAATGCAAAAACTAGAGCTATATGTACTTATACGCGTAGCTCTAGTTATCCTCGCGAGAGTTCAACTGGTACTGTGATCCGTGATCCATGCTGTGATCTGCAGCAATCTACAGTGTCAATTGGTCGCCGATATTCTCGATTCCCGCCTTAACCACTTGAGCAATACTGCTACAGTATCGCCAACAGGTGGCACTGATTTTTTTAAATTACTACTGATTACAATATTTCTAATATTCATCTACAAAGACATCGTATCAATTTTTTGTTGTTGCACATATTTTGCCTAAAAACTTATTTATAGTCGTTTCGGTCGTTTCAAAGTTCAAACCTTTTGTCGTCAACTGTTAAGATGGCCGCATGTGGTAGAATACAGTGGTACCAACTGTATGGGATTAAGTTTTATTTTGGTTTTTATTTAAAACACTGAATTCAATTATCAAATCGATTTTCTTATTTAATTAAATATTAAATAGCTTTTGCAAAATTAAAAAGGTCTAAATTATCCTAAAAATACATGTTTTATAGGGATATTAAAAAAACTGAATTTTGTGCCATGCATTTGGTATCCCTGTTCGACACTCGATATGCGGCCATTTTGGATTTTATCTAAAAAATATTAACCAATCAGATAGCACGTTTTAAAATAGGAGAATTAGAGTACACAACTAATTAATTTGAACATTTTTGAATTTCGAAAGCGAATCCTTCAGATGGATAGGTTTGGAATTGGAACTGAGAAGTAAAAAAAGATTCGAAATTGCGTGGACACTATAAACATTTATCACATAAGTACAATTGAACACCGAGGGGTTGCTAAAATTATTATTCACCACATTGGTTTTATCGGTTTTATCTTAGTTATTTTTCTCTTATTAACCTACTCCATTTTTGTGTCTTACGAGCACTCATAAATAATTCATTTACACAAATACTCTCTTAAATTTGTAGGTATACGTATATATTATTACTCTTTATACAGTGTATGTACACAATCTTGCATTCAAACGCACTTGTTAGAATTAATGCTTAAGCAACATGAAGATAATTTACAGTAAAATAAAAAGGACCAACACACACTCATTAATACATACTCACTTAAAATAAAGGATCAGATCACTCGTTTTCTATAATTTTAGAATAATGCAATAGCATCTGAGACAATACAAATGGGATACTAACAATTCAAACATTTTAAAATCATAGAGTAGTTGTAACAAAATTTTATTTGAGATTTTCACTCCTTAAAGATTCCCCTCAATTTTGTGAAATAGATTATTATTCATCTATGAGTAGAATTATTAAATTGTAGAATAAAGTTAAATTTTTGTAAATAGTCGCAAAATTTTAGTTCTTTTCACTAAAGACTATAGTTATAAATAATTTACTTCAAGGAAAATTCCTGTTTTGAAGAACACATTTTCATCTGGATTTAAATTTTTCTGTTGAACTTTAGTGAAAATAAATAAAAATTTGCTTCATATTGTTATCTAAAAGTGAAATAACTGAATAAAAAGTTTGCATTGTAGAGAAGAATATCGCCTTATAAATAGATAAAAATATTCTGAAATACTTCTACATGTGATTTCATGGCAACTGACGAAGTGAACATTTCAATACCTCATTTCAATACCTCAACAGTTAATTCAACTTCCTACAAGAAACATTCTTAACATCCAAATTATTAACAGTTCGTTCCTGTCTAGCCATTGATTCACGATCTGTTTGACGCAAGCTACTCTACGTAGAATTTTCAACAGTTAAATAATAATTACAGTGTACTACATATACATGCATTCAGTCTTTGTTGCTAAATATATAAGATATTCTGAAAAATTATGACAGATAGTTGAAAGATAAAAACACAATTAGGAACTGGATGGAGAATACAAACTGATGATTATCGTTATGGGTCCCAGATTTTTTTCCACAATTCTCTCTCGATCAGTTCATCAGTCAATAACAAATTTCCCTTCAAATGGCATTTAATGTCTAACCTCGAAAACCCTGAACAACTCCCTTACTAGTTGCCTCACTCTTTACATTTCAAAACAATCGGAAGAACTCTCATAAATAAAAATAAAAAATTCAACATGATATCCAAAAGCTATAAGTAAATGCAGCACTGACTAAGTCAGAACTGCTGAATTAAACTTGAATAAAAAAATAAAATTTCAATCTAACTCAATAAGCTAATAGTGATTTTCCACAAATGTATGTCTGAATATATTGTTTGATTCTCGGCTTCATTGAGACAGTTTGAACACCTTGTTATGCAGTCAATTCCGCTTGAATAAAAAATGTTGATTCTGGGAAACAATACCCGTCGAATCACAGATATTCTGTTTTATTGAACCTTGTACCACTCGCTTGAGCTTTAAGACTGATATTAATTGTCAACGATACGTCATGGCAGTTTAATAATGGCAGCTTATTCAATGAGCTTTTAGAATTTACAAGCTCATCAAAATGAAGAGTCGAGCGAGATTCTGGTCTCTCCAATTGATATAAAGTACATTTATGGAGATTGTTTTTCTTTCTGTAGAAGATACGCTCATACGTGGACGTAATAGAAATTACATTTTAACGAAGGCTACCTTTTATCATTATCAGTTCCTTGTCCATCTACATTTCAGTCGTTGGAAAGCGCCTTCCTCATGTCGAGAGTCTGCTCGAAGAGGCATAAGGCCCGATGCACAAACTCGTACTGTTCAGCCGTTTGAATCATTCCACCTCTGTCGTATCTGAAAATATAATACGATTAGTCAATTTTACCACTAAATTTCATATTAAATTTGAAATTTGAAAATATCTTTGAAATTTATAGTACCTCATTTGGCACAAGATTCCTAAAATATCGACGTTCCCATCCCTAATGAGTTGAGTCATTCCATTTGCTATAGCTATAAAACACCCTGTTCTTCCGATTCCTGCACTGCAATGAACTGCAATGGGTCCCGGTAAATTATTTATTTCCGCAGCTAGGCTAACGAGCGTATCTGCTTCTTGCGGTACAGCGTGATCTGGCCACGAGTCATACCTAAAAAACAGGAACATGTCATTTAAAAATGTTTCTTTTACATACATTCTTATACCTGATAAGTGATTGCTATTAAATTAAAAAGTCAAAGAAGCGTACCAATAGTGTTGAACACTTTTACGTTCACCCTGATGCCTAATTTCAAAGTCTCTGACAGTGTAACCATCCCTGTTGATCACGGAAACAACCATGACATCGAAAGGTCCAGCATTTATCCTACTATTTTCCTCCACTGGGAAGTACACGTCACACTTTGTTTTGGTTGCTTCCTGCAGCCGGGTCATCATCACGATTGTAGGAACTCTTTCCGCCCAAATCATTCTCCAAAAGTCTTCAACCGTGTTAACCAATGGCCCTTGCGTCGCGATGTATCGTACATTGTCACCATCGTATCCCTAAAGAAAAAAAAAATGGTAACGGTTCCCACACTAGAAAAATATTTACATTACAATCTTGTAATTGCACTCACGCGTATATAGTTTGCGTTGATATAACTGACAAGTGGATCATCAGATCCAGGCAGGACTACTCGAGAATGGGGATTCGGCAAAACTGAGCGATATCTGTTCTTAATTCCAGAACCGCAAACATCCACTTTCTCTGGAAGATTCAAGGGCACTTCCCAGAACTCCTTGTGAAGGGAGGAAGGATCGGTGATGACTTTTTTTAATTGGACTCTGGATAAGACATTACCAGCGCTTAAGAGAAACTCTTCGGCGGTGCATTCGCGTGTCGGAGTCACCACGTGGGGTGGACTTTCTGGTGCGGGTGACAATTCAATAGTCAAACTTGCACTGGAGCCTCGTCGCTCGAGGAGTCCCTTCGCTTTCACGCGAATTGGTTCTGGTCTTCTTTCTGGCGTTGCAACGACCATGAACTAGAATAATATCAACATTAAAATATAATAATTCAGAATAAATTCAAGAATAATTTATGTAGTACATATCACAAATTTGGAAGTCGTAAGGCTTGAAAAATATACCTGACGTGAAGCTGCCAAGCCAGAGGTCTCTGCAACAGGCTGAATGGGCTGAACTGGTACCGGCGGTTTCAGAATTGGTTGGTGAATCCACTGTGCTTCAATAGGATCCTTTGATTCTTTGCTAGTTTTTTCAGTAGAGCAAACTGCTCCCTCTTCTACCAATCCTCGCCTATCACCATCTTCAGTATCCTTTTCACGCGACATTTGCTTTCGCAGCCATAAAAGGATCTGTTGATTGGAGAACATGTCATTATCAAGCTAGTCATTAGTGTTTGGAGATTCAAAATTTTTAATAGTTGGTAAGATTTTTACCAGAAAAGTGAAGAGAATGGCGCCAGCGATGGCGCAGAGTACTACGAAGAGGGGCAATTGCCAATCTAGCCATGATAGAGTCGCAGTGGAGCTAACCTCCTGACTGGTACGGGCGCCAAGCTGTGCAGCTTGTAAATCCATACTAGCATCATCCAGTCCAGCCGAGGACTGTCGGATTCTGAAAAATTGAATTATATATTAATCATCATAATTTAATTCGCAGTCACAATTCATCAGGATTGCTACAACATTTTACTTTCAAAGATACTAGACCTGGAAATAGCCGAAGTAGGGACCAGACTCTGAGGCTTATAGAAAATATTATTGAAAAATAAGAATCTACCTTTCAATGGATTAAAAATTATCTTTACAAAATTTAAAGTATTTCGTAGTCTTTCTCTTGAGACGAAATTTACGTATCTCTCTCAATTAAAAAATTAGCTTAATTTTGATTACCTGTGATGAGACCGCGCAGACATGCCCTCGGCAACCGGCATCAAAGGTACCGGTAATACCGTATCTGTCCGCCACTTTGGTTCAGTAATTAAGTAAAACCTTTCCAAAGAACCAGTACTGGCGTCATTGTTACTTGATTTGTCATAACGATTGCCATCACCTATATAGTGATGAGTCAGTGGAGTACCTGTACCTCCTGCGAACAGAAAAAAATCATTTCTTAGTATACCCACAATCTTTCTCAGAAAAAGATGAATTTTATGGCCTGCAATATTTCATAAGCGGATCTGGTTGGTAGACATAAGTAATTTGTACTAAAAAGATTTACTTTTAGAAAATACTTAATCTAATTAGTGCGCGAAATTATTATAATAATTACTTACAAGTTATTAAAGTTCTGTTGTTAAATTTAAAATTTTAGAAGCTGAATGAATTACGAACATGATTTTTAGTTTCGCAATGATTATTTATCGAGCTGAAGATATTTATTGCATTAGACGTACAAAAAAAGAATATGCGAGTTATAAAATTGATTACACGACTCGAAAAAGTGTATCAAGCAAATCACTTTGATTTCGTCACTCACTCGTGAAAATTTTATTTACTGGTTGAAGCGAGTAATGATTAAGACTACAATAAGTGTTCATATTTTGCAACGTAGACCTTTGAATCATAACTGCGTGCATTGGGAAATCATGCCTAAACGATACATAGGACATTAAAAGTATTTTACTAACAAGAGCTAAACGAAATAGCGTAAGCGCTATTTTTGGTACGACGATGTTGCATTTACTCCGCCTCCGGCATTATATATTCTTTGTTGTTAGTTTCCACTCTCCTCTTATCGAAATCAGTGAATATATACTGCTTATGAATCCTGAAGCTATTAATCGTCTTCTACTGATTATCAGAAGTTCTTTTTGGGAAGAAAAACCATGATAGAATGTTGAACGGCTCAGAAAATTGAGAGCAAGATTTGGATTAGTTATATAAAACAGCATTTGTTGCAAATCAAAAATGAATCTATATAAAAGGTTACAAATCGTTTTTGGAAAAAACATTTGAAAATTGTTATTCTATCTTTTTACGTTACAATAGCTAAAATTTCTAATCTGGAGCGAAGTAGAGAGAGATACGAGAAGAAGTATCTTTCTATCCTCGTGCAGGAAGTAAACATCGGGCTAATTTTACGATCAGAGCACCGAGAGGTGAGACACAGGGGAGTGAAGAAGGCTATGAGATGAGCAGATGAAACGTTTATCCAATGACGACTTTCCAGTGGGCGAACGGATGAATAAGTTACTCGAGTTCAGGGCCGGCTAAATCGCTTTAAAAAATAATTTTTTAAATCAATTTCCAAAAAAGAACGACAAAGGAATTTTACGTGTAAGTAGTCATCCCAATGCCGGAAGACAAGCTCGAGTTGAGGGAATGGAAGCAATGTGCTCTCTCAGGGTCTCTCTCCTTCTGAATGTCAGTAGTAAGTTGCAAGAGGACGCAATTTTTATCCGGACAATAACCTTTCTCCCACGTATTGAAGGCTAACATGTTCATCGCATGACGTTCACAAGTAAACTTTTGTCCTTTTGCAGCCGACCATTTTTTTAACCTTTTAGTAATTTAATATACCAACTTTCTCGAGTCGTAAATGGTAAAATTTTTCTTCAGAAAGGTGCTATAAATGTGAGTGATAATATACAAATGAGTGAGATATCTTATTAAAATACGAGTGTTTTATAATTATAAATATGAATCCAATTTTTTGAAGAGATTGTAAATTATTTGCAGAAAAGAGTTATTTGTTTGGAGAAAATTCGATGTTGAGAGGAAACGAAAATAGAAAAGTGAGGGTGCTTATCAATCATCATGAGACTTGGCACAAAACTGCTGTAGGCTAGACGTGAGAAATTTGTGTGTTTTAGAAATGCATCACAAATAATTCTTGTCTGCTGCAGTGCAGTCATTTAGAATTAAAATTCAACTTGAAATGCTCTAATAAATCACTTGTTTTGCCAAAATTGTTAGATTGTATCAGTGTGTCAGTTAATTTATAAATTTCTTCATTAAGAACTGAGCAGGGACACTATTTCATAAAACATTTTTGCAAAATCTTTAAGGTTCACGGTGTAACAAAAATATTCAAAAATTTTTTTTAGATCTCACTTCTTTTTCAAATACTTTATTAATACTTATACTAGTTCTTAAAGCACGTTTTACATTTTGGAAAATATTGTAATTTATCTGAATTGCAAGTTATTTTGATCGCGAATCAAATTTAAACCAACCATGATTCTTTTTGGCAACAGCTGATCGTGGATTCTTCTCGAAACCGTCATTTCATTTTTAAAACCTCTGCAAATCTCTGTATTCACTGGCATTCATTCTTCACTTTGCAAATAAACAAAAACGGCTTCTCTCTTCACTTACAAAGAATTCATGAGCTATTTTTCGAAGAAATGTTCAGAAAATCTGTTATGACGATTCTCGCACACGCACACACTGCAAAATTGGCAAGCTCGCCTAACCTAGGGCAACAGAATGAGCTCATAGTGCAAATCATGAAATTCGAGTAATGACGTATATTATACGCAAAAGCCACGATTAAACTGTTGTGAAAGAAGGAAGTCACAGAGAGGCTGGCTCACTTACATAAATAAAAATTCAGTCTCATACACCACACAACGCACACGTAAAAATATGTAAATATGAGAATAAAATACGCGTTTCGGAGCACTCGCAAAAGATATATCAAAATGACGTGACTGTACCTTTGGCTAGTAAAGCATGAGTCAAAATAGCAAATGCAGTCTGTCGCGCGATGAAAAAAAATGTTATATTTGCGACATGAAGTTTTGTATATGTTATGTCCACCATGTTTACTACAGTAGACTCGCGTTCGAACTGAACATCATGAGCTGAGCTGCGAACTGAATATTTTCAGTCATCAGTGCTCCCAACCCAATGCGGGCCCCAGATTCTACTGCGCATGCGTCGCGTTCGGCATCTAATTGGCTCCTATTCGCGCGCAATTTAAAATTGTATAGTATTTTGAAATGCGCGCGAATATCAACCAATCGGATGCCGAGCGTGACACATGCGCAGTAGTGTTCGAGGCCCGCGTAGGGTGAGGGAAACTGAAGAGCCAATCAGAGCACTTCTTTTTTTCTAGGTTGTTATTTGAATGTTTCGCGCGAAAGGAATAAGAAGGTTTCTTCAATAATGAATTACTTCCTAAAATTCAAGGGATTTTAAGAGATTTCAAGTTATGTCAAGCGATTGTAACAAAGTTCAATGGATTTCTAAAGAATTCAAGAGAGTTTACCTAAGAATTTTCAAGAGATTTCAAGATATTTTAAGTGATTTTAAGAAATTTCAAGGAATTGATTCTTATGTGAAGGAAATCACACGAAATTCCTTAAACCCTTAAAATTACTTGAAATTCTTTAAAATCATTTTAAATCTTCTATCTAAATGTCTTAAAACTTCAACTCAATTCATATCCTTGAATTTTACTGCGATCAGAAATAAACTCTTGGTTTATTAATTAAATTCCCGGTCATTCCCCGGTTTCCCAGTCAAGTTGCCACCCTGTAATTGATAGTAAAAATGTTTACTAAAGTGAATTAGTGAACGAATCGGCACTATTTAATTAGTAACTTCTTACTGATTCAATTTGAGTGAAGTGTCTTTAAGTTAAATTTGTTTGAAACTAAATAAAATAAATTCTTATATATAAATAAAAAAAGTGCAAGAATAAAGTACTTTTTGTATCTTTTTTATAAGTTCTTCCCGGAAAGATCTTAATTACAAAGAATTAAGTCAATTACCGTGAAACAAAACCGCATCCGCACACTGCCGCATGTTATGGCCTTCAAAGTTGTATAAACTTTAAAAACTTCATTGCTCGTGTCTGGTGATGGAGTAAAATATAAAATCAAAGTCGTTTAAGTCCATTTTACATTAATTTCATGGACCTTAATTTTTTTAGATGACCCCTAAATTTTTTGTAGACCGAACTGCGAATCAACGGATGTGTAATCCTACGCTGTCTTTCTCAATAACACCAGTGTGATTCAGAAAACCGGAAACTATTCGTTCAGCCGTCTCTGCCATATGTCTGGTCCATTATTGAATAGCTCTTCTTCGTCTCAGATTAGCCAGTTCGTCTCGTAGATATTAGTAACCAAAGATGAAACGAAAAAACAGCTTTTTTATCGTGGTGTTTATATACATACGACACACTGCCTATACACGTATTACACATATCTAAATTTTCACAAATCTGAAGCTATAATTCTTTGCGCCGATTATTTTAGACACCACATTTCTAAAAAAAAAATTGGCAACTATAAATTATTTGTCTGCACGGTCCGAATATTTGCATAAAAAATAATGTGAAAAAATGGGTCAAGGCGACCCGTTTTCTATCGGTTTGTTGTTAGACATTTCAACTTGTTTTTCCTGTTGTTATGTACAACTGGATGGTAAAAAAATACATAAATGGATATTGAGAGTTTAAGAGTTTCAAATTTCAGATGCTTTAAGAAAATTTTCACTTTTTGCTATGTACTCTCTAATTTTCTTTAAGTGCAATTTTCACTCTTTAAAAGAGTAAAATGTCAATCGAGAATAAAAATTTCACTTAAAGAAAATATTAAATATTGAATATCACTTATTTCATTCAAATATTCTTTTTCACGTTCAAATATGAGTAAATATATAATCAGATAATGTAGATCTATCTTCATTTCCAAATATATTGAATTATTCAGTTCTTTATTTGATCTGTATTGAAAATTGCTAATTATTACTGAATGTATCGCCGTGACTCATTGATAGACAATTTCATTCTAGTGAAGTCAAGAGGAAATGTCTCTCGGCTTTCAATTTGCAATTCAATCGGACACTATATGTATGTACTCACTATACATAAATAAGTTATTACGCTCTAATTCATTTCAAGCTGGTTTCTTTTTTGTTAGAAACAAAAGTCAAAGGTATACTTGAATTACGACCTTGAAAGATAAAATCAAAGAAATAAAAATAAAATCTTATATAATTTCTGCTCGAATAAATCTACTTTCTTTATATTTACCATCAAATTTACATGTATAAAACACAGAATTCTAGACTTTTTAATATACCGCTAAAGCTTCCCCTCGTATATAAGAATTAAATTAAAATGATTTATTAAAATTTTTCCTCTAATTAATTAGTACAAAAGACGATAACTTTTTATATAATATATCAAATATCATAAACTTTATATAACTAACGTTATAAAAGAAAAGCCTCACTAAGATGATTAACATTTATTATTAGTATCGTTTATTATCCACCAGAAAACGAAAACATCGAATAAGAAGTTCACTACTCGAGGTCGTTCCACTTCATTAGTAATCATTCAAATTATTCCACCCGTTGAAGTAAAAACGTATTAGTAAATAATCTACATATAGTGGAATTTCAGAAGAAGAAAGTTGTACGAAATGTACTTGCACAATTAAAAAAAAATACGTAGTCTCTTTAATTTTTTTTTACTTAGGTAAATGTAACTTTTAAGACGCGAAGCGGAAGAAAGCGCGAGCGCGAAGCGACAGAGATGTTAGAAAAAAGAATAAAAAACGCCTTAATGCACCGTAAGCTCGAGCGAGGCAATGTGCTACTAACTGAGTAACTGACTTCGCCGGTCCATTCATCGGTAGAGCTTGCAAGCTTTTCGAGGGCTATGCGCATACTTGTGTAAAATGCGTGTCCCTGATTGGCTATCCTGATCGCGCGTGGGTAGCGGGTTGCACGATACGACAGAGCTTTTTACAAAGCCTATCTAGCAACCCTACAAATCTTTTTTTCAGGGTCGTTATACGTATATTTTCCCTCTAAGATAGCAAAAAAGATTTTGATTAAGATATTTTTTTTCCCTTAAGGGCATGTAATACTTTACCATAGGAGCAAATTAGTTATACCAATTATACATTCAGAATAATAAATATTTTTAGCTAATAAGAGTCAATAAACCTTCGTCTACATGAGACGAAGGTTTATTGACTCTTATTAGGTAAAAATATTTATTATTCTGAATGTATAATTGGTATAACTAATTTGCTCTTATGGTAAAGGATTACATGCCCTTAAAGATTACAATAAAAATAGGAATCTTCCATCAGAAAAAAAGTCGAATTATTTTGTCGGTATTTTTCCACATTCGGGATTTTGGTTTTTCGGCAAGAAGATGTTATCTCGAAATACATATAACTAGAGTAGATAATTAGTATTTTCTTTTAACTTTTTCCTTTTATTTTCTTTTTTTGTGATGTCGTTTCTTAAAGAATCTACGAAAATAACAAACGTCAACAAGGTCGCAAATTGATGTGGCTTTATACTTAGCATACTCATCAAACCTGATTGTCAAAGATGAGTTTTTTTGGCAACTACTCTTTTTCCTACCTCTTATCTATTTTCGTTTGCTTCTTTCTGAGACAAAAATGTTTCTATTTATAATTTTCATCTATTTCAGCTTTTAAAAGCTTTGAAACATTACATCACATTTGAAGAGGGACTTTTGAAAATTTTTTTTGAAATTTAAAATTTCATCTTCTTACTTAACGTTGTATTGTGAAAGATAAAAAGTTGATCAAATATCAGCATATGTATTTCTATGAAAATTGTATTGATTTCATAAAAGTGTGTTTATAGTTGCAACTGCTCATGATGTATGTAACAAGAAAAGAAGAAGTGCACCTCGTTTGGATTCCGTTATGTGACTGTAATTTACCAAAGTCTCTCCGCGCATTATTGCAGTTATACCTAAACTTTTTTTTTTCCCTGGATATTATGACACTTTTCTTTGAATTTGAAATATATGCACGTTTCAAATTGAGATTCTGTAATAACATTTTACATAACGCATCCTCATTCTTTACCACGGATGCTTCAAATATCGATTGTCGGCGGAGCTCATTTAACGCTTGCCGTAATTCTTTTATACAGATGTGAAAAATTTGACTACATAATTTCATTCTGTGACTCATTTCTAGCTGTTGTATCAGTAATATTAACTTTACAGGTTCCTGTACAGAAATTTTTAGCGGATGCAACAAATAAAAACGTTATCATGAATAAATTCAAATTTATTCAGGGCCGAATTGGGAACGAAAAGTGACCTGGGAAAAATACACTAGACCGGCCCACCCCCCACCTTCCTTAAAAAAACTGGAAACTACCCCTTAAACATATTTTGGCAAGGGTATAAAAACAAAAACATGATTATTAATCGTTTTTGTATATTCAAATTAACTCGGAGAAAATCGAAAACTATATTCAGGCGATATTATACTCTATTTTATACTCCATATAGCGACAGTTTCATCCGCACTGAACTAGTTATCAATTGTATCCAAAATTGTAATGATGCTGCGCAGATTAATATAATAGCCCACGATTTGCTGTGTAAATTCACTTCAACACGTGAAGCATGATGACACTGGAGTGCGTTACGTAGGAGTTTTGAATATGAATAAAATGAACTTTTCGCAGTGAATGGTCTCGTTAATTCTCGAGGATCATCGATCTGATCCTTTAGACTCAATGAGACCATTATGTTGACCCTATATCGTATCACAGAAAATCGTAGTGGATTATTTTTGCAACCCTTTAATCTGAACATAACTACTTAATTATCGTAACCGTTTACAAAATATTTTAAAGGCATGTAGTTGTGATGACGCAAATTACTACAATTACGATATAGTGACGAAATTGTGGAAAATAATAGGGAATATATTAGGACCCAAAATTTAAAATAAGAAATTTAGAAAAATCGTAAAATACAACCAATTTTTCAAAGTAGAAACTAAAATATACTATATATTTTTAAATAACACGCGGTACGCGTTTGCCTTATTCTATCAAATTTATTGATCTACTTTCCAACCCTCTTTAGTCGAGTTTTCACTCCCAGAAAACAGTTTCTTTGATATACGATCAAAGAAAAAATGTCTTTCAATTAAAAAAAGTTCTTTTTGATTCAAAGAAATTTTCTTTAATATGAAGAAATATTTTTTTCTAATTAACGAAAATTTCTATGAATCAGAAAAACATTTTTTAATTCGAAGAAATTTTTTCTTCGACCGAATATCAAAGAAATTTTTCTTCAATTCAAAGAAACTGTTTTCTGACTGCAGTCAACAAAAAAGAAGAAATTATCTCTTCTTTTTTCCACAGAGGTCCTTAAAGAGAAATTTTTCTGAGGACAAATTGCACAGACGATGTTCGCTTTTTTCCCTTTGAATTTATTTCATTGGTGTTTATCACGGATTCTTGGAGGGGTTAAGGTAGTGAATATATAGGGGGTGAGGGAATGACTGGCGTAAAGAATCCTTCAGGATTCGTAAGAACGATTTTGATGCGTGGGTTTCCCTAAAGCCATTGCGTGGGTGAATCTCTTAATGTAATGAATGAACATAACAGCTATACTGGATAGAATCGATACCTTGACAATTTTCTCAACGAGGGCCGAAAGAATCCAAAAACAGCTCGTCAAAATTCTCTTTGCTGGAAAATCTATTGTTTTCCGATTTTCTTAGCCCTCTTCTTCTTCTAATCCAAGATTCCTCTTTTTTCGTTTCCGGTTCCTCTACCTTTGATCCATGTCTGCATTCCTAAAACGAAGAAAGTCAATATTGTATATCATAAGAAAATATCTAAAAAAAAATGTTAATCAGTTTTTAAGACACTTGGAATAATAAAGACATTATTAAATTTAGTGTGGGTTTAGATTTTATCTTGGATGAAAAATTTTATAAAAAGCGTTCATCCAAAATGTTTTAATTTTCAACTTCATTAAACTTTTGTCAATCGATGAACGGGAGGTCGGGCTCGGCCCATTCAGCGCTATATATAAGCGTGCAGTGAATGAGAGTATCCTGAATGAGAATATTGACAAGATTGAATTACAATTCTAATTCCGAATTGATATAACTAATTTAAATTGTCTTAAATACAACAAACTTTTACATTAAGCTATTGTGTTTATTTATCATAGGAATTAGTTTCATACTTAATGTGGTTATATATAAACATAACTTCTAGGAAGAAATGCATTGTCAAAAATATATCAAATTCTTTGAATAGATAGAATTAAGAAGATTAAATTAAATAAATTAATAAATCTCTGGGCTTCTATATTTAAATTTCAGCTCTTTATAAAAAAAAATAAACTTACACTAACGATTACATAAAAAAAAGATATTTATATCAGCTTTTAATTTGAACAGAACAAACAGAACTCTTGCGATACAAAAGAATTGTTCCATGATTACCATCTTTTATAAAAACAATACTATAGGATAAAAAATATGTAAGAAACTACAAGGCACTTGATAGCATCACACGATTCAAGTAAAAGATAAAAAGAAACTAAGATTTATGTGCATAATATCTGTAAAACAAGTAATGTTGGTGTTTTGAGTGTAGTCACGTATTTGTTTTGAAAGTGTGGGCAGAATGTGAGAAGGGGTTATTAGGTTGTTACCACGCGTTACTGTGGGACACCTGGCAGCAACCCTTACTTTTATCCTGCGATCTCGTGCCTCTCCTAGGTCACAGCAATGTAACTTCTCTCTTTTTTGTACCACCTCGTATCGTATACTTGAAACCGGGAAGTTGCATCGGACGCATCTGAATGGCGTCTGAACGGGTTGCAAAATGACTGCGAACTGCATTCAGTTGACCGACCCAAGGAGAGGGATAGACGCGCGCATTCGTGACACGAATCCGCGCTTCCAGTCCGCCAAACATCACGTTTTTTATTAAACAAGAAAAAAAAATTACATACTGTTACTGGTTCTGTATAAGTTATCCAGGCCTTGATCGGGCTCTGGATAGGAAAACTGGTTTGAAATTACTCGAGCTGTGACAAAATCAATCTCTGACTGGCTCTCTGGTCTCGGCCTCTGATGAGTTTTCTTATAGTTTAGCTGACCTGGCTAGACATAAGACAACCTTGCCAACTCCTGAATCAGAATCAGAATCAGGTCAGACTAACCAGAGCCCCATCGACCATGTTAAGTCACCCCCGACTGAAGAATCCTTCAAATCTGCCAATTTCCCTACGTCAGCTTCCATCTCGGTCGTATAAATATCCATTAAATCACCACTGCAATAAGAGACCATAAACCAGGTTTATATACTTTTCCGATAAAAAATGTGTATCTCAGCTTTTACGACTACTTTTAGGGTATTTATACGACTTTCATTTCCTGGATTCTAAAAATATTTCGAAGTAAAGAACCTTTTTCTGATAAAAATTATTCAAGTTTCGCAAAACTAACTTTATGTCAAACATTCTTAATTTGTTAACATTTTCTGTTGACATCATTAATTTTCTTGTTAGGCACTTAACTTACTGAAATTGTGTACCAGGATTCCATCTATCTCGCGGAAAAGCTCGCTTCCCCCTTTTCTTCTCTTCACATCTTTTTAGATGAAAGAGAGCTGGGAAACTCGGGAGTGGGGAATGTTGAATGAGGACTCGTGGTTGAGACTAAGGGTGGGAAACCTTGGTTGATCGAGGGGTGGAAAAAGGGGTCGAACGTAGGCTAGTCCACTCGACGAACAGCGTCCCCAATCGATATTCGTTGCGGACATGACCTTGATAATTACCGGACGTGACCCCCAGCGCGCGCAGCTTTCAAAGTTGGAAATATCGTTTAACTTAAATGCTAAATTTTAAATATTTCTTTTACTGAAATCGTGGTTTTAAAAATTTCCTTGGAGGCATGACTTTCAATATTCAGTAATTACAATTTTGTTTTCAGTAGAGAATGAGAGAAGAGAATGAGAATTGCGATTTTTTCGCGACAGGCAGCGCTATACTATTTTTGTATCCGCACCGCAAAGTCGAAACAACCCTTCTCTGTTTTGTTTCAGACCTCGAGACCTAGTTCACTTGGAATATTAAAAACATTCACAATTTTAGACTTATGAATGATTGACACTTATCGCAAGGAGAGCGTCAATGAAACTCAAGTTTAATTGAATGAGAAAAGATCATGCTGCGATCGAAATACAAAAAAAGTTACTAGACAACTTTTTCAGCTTTTGTTTTGAGTCGAAGATCAATATAGCATCCATTTTTTGGAGCGTCCCTAGCGAAAGTTTCGGATTGAAATAAATTCATTCCGAACCAATTCGAAATTTTCCAAATCATTCCGTAATTTGTATCCAAACTAAACGATTCATTCGGATTGAAAGTTTCGATTAATTCGAATTGAAAAACCGGAATCATTCGGATTGAAATTTCGGATTGACTGAATTCGTGTGGATTCATTCAGATTGCATACATGCACTCTGATACACTCGCAGTTACATATAATATTAAGCATTTAAAATAGCTTTTCTATAATCATGCAATATATATGTGATGCATCACCCACGCATCTACGAAAAACTGTCGTAATTCTATATATTGCCTTTCATCTCTTGATGCCTATAAAAGCTTCAATCTATAATAAGATTTTCTCTTATAAGGTCGCTCGATGTCATTTAACTGATATTACTGCAGCCACTAGCTATTTCCTGTCACACAACTTGCATGGACCCAATTTTGTAATATTATCTGATATCCATAATGTCATCAGATATGTGATAAATTTTCCTCAAATATAAGGGAGTTGACCCATTTTTTCTAAAGAAGTAAAAAAAATGCTGATATTAATACAGATTAATTCGAATACATATATTAAATCTTTCCCTTTCAAACAATACTTTTATGTTTGAATAATATATTTCGAAAAGTGAAATGATAAGAGACAAGTTGAAAGTATTTTTAAATCCAATGTGGGGACATTCTTGAAAATTATGCTTACAATATTGCAACATGATTGAAAAGTAAAATTAAAATCAAAAGTACCCCAATACATATTTTGAAAAGACTCTGGTGGGAAAATAAGAAAAAGTGATACCGAGTGGAACTAATTTAGGGTTTCGTTCAGACGTTAAATATATTCGGCCGAGCATCCGGGCTTCCGGTATAACCTTGCGCAGCTCGCTTCACAATATTGCCATGTTTTTTTTTCCACAGCCGTTAACCGATTGGACTCGTCACTTCCGGTTCCGGTATGTTGCTATACTAGAACCGATAGAACTGGAGAATGAATGGTCTTTAGTGTATAGGTAAAATATATAAGTATATGTCTATACATATTTGATGCGTAAATATGCGAAAGTATACATATATTATACAATTTATCAGAGCGTGAACCTCTTTGGAATGCGTAATTGCAAAAGACAGGAACATCCTCCACGATCACACACCTCTGTTTTAATTTCAAAAGCTCAATACGATTCTCATCCTTTAAAGTAATCCTTCTATAAATTCGATGACTCATTTTTATGATTCGATTATATTTTATTTATAGAAAATTTCACTCAGACTGGAGAAATAACTTTTTTCTTTTCATTATTGGACTGTTAATAATTCTCAACTTTCTGTCAGTAAATTAAAGACAATTGACGATCTGAACTGTGAGTTTTCCAGCATAATCAATATTATTTGTAATTTCCAAGGAAAACGAAAGGAATAGTTATTGGTCTTTTTTTCTGTTGAACATTTTTATTGTTCTCACAACACACGTGACTCGTAAATTACTTAAAGAAGTTGCTTCACGAGGTTCAGCTCGAGGTTCAGTGACGTGAATTGCTGCAATAACTGCAACTGTAATTACCTGTTATTCTACAAAATGTATAATTGCTTTTTCCTTACTCTCCTCAAATAAAATAACCTTCAGGATTCGAATTAGAAAATCGGCCTAGCCATTAGATTAAAACTCGTGTCGTTTTTCTTATTCCATTTCAATATTGCGTGCCAAAAACATCAAGATCCATTATGAAAATTAGTGTTGTATTTTGAATGTAAATTGGCGAGTTACTTGAATGAGAAAACGATTGTTTTCTGGTCTTGATCCATCGTGATTTGCAAAACAGGATTGAGTAAGTGTTGACCAAAGTCATACACGCGCAGCACGTGTAATATTTGTTTACACGATTTTTCCACAAAAATGGTATGCAAAATATAAGCTTCGATAAAAGTTGCATGACGAGTTTTTACCGTGAATAAATTTTTAAACAATTCCTCTTTCAATTGCCCGGAATTAAAAAAAAAAATATTTTTCGATGAATATGTTTAACATTGTTTTTAATAAGGAATAATTAATGGTTTATGCATTTGAAATCTGATGTCATAAAAAAGCCATTCAGGGTAAACATCTTACTAGAAACGTAAGCCGTAAATGTCGTGGAAAATTGAACAATGGGTCGATTTCCTTCACAGATGACGTTCCCATAATATACCTATACATATAATCCCGGGATGTTCATATAATAGGAAAAGAGGGAGAGAGAGAGATATAGATAGAAAGAGAGAGCAGGAAGGCGACACCAAGAAATTTTTACGTGAAGGCCGTTCTTAGAACTCCGGTTTAAAGGTCCATCCTGCTTCCCATGAGGCCCTATAAGTCGTTACTTCCGTTTCAAACCGTCAAAAACATTCCCCTTTCAACGGACAACCTTTTACACTTTGTCTCAATGTTGACATTTAATAAATTTCCCTACTGAAAGTACAGCGGCAGGTGCAATTTTTAAATCTTCATGCAGGTTATTATAAGAGATTTCCCATTTTTATCTTCCTGGGAAAAAGGATACTGGATCTTCTTAAGTAGTACTTTAATTTGAAATTTTGAAAGAAATGTTTAAATTTCAAATCATACACTGAAACCCTATTTTTAGAAAAGAAATGATTATCGAAAGGGATGTGATGGGCAATAATAGGGGTTGATTTCATTCATGCAACAGATTTTTTCCTGTCCTTCATTAGTAAATTCTTACTAATTCAGATTCAGAGAGTACTCGGAGAAAAAATATCGAATTTGGGTAGTTGTGTATGTAGAATCAAATTAACGCGAATAGAAGTCCCTTGTAAATATTTCCTTGACTGCATTGATTAAAATTTGCACGCAGAATATTAGGCCATGACACAATTTCCAATCACGTAGCATTAAACTGCATATCTACATATCTATGTATATCTATATATCTACAGGTAGTTGTTAGTTATCATGCACTAGTAATATGTCTTTTTCATTCACGATTTATACGTGCAATGAATGACAGCGTTGCCGCTCTTATATATATTATATATATATATATACATATGTTGAATGTTCTATATGAATGAATTTACTTTTTCTTGGCAGTCATACACTTTGAGGGAGATATTTCTTTTTCTCTCACTCATATGACGCAGTTCAAGGCGAACAACTGCGGATTTTACTATTTTTAGGCCTCACCAGAGTAAACACTGAAGCGAGTAAATAATTTTCTTTTCAACAATTTTATCGACTCTTCTCACGTCACCCTGCGGATTGGGATGCTGAATGCCTCAATATTCACATTTCCAGAAAAAACAAAATTATTTAAGAATCACCTCTCGCTCCTTTGAATAAATCTTGAGAACTTCAATTGCAGTTTGCAGAAAATTCTATTTCAATTTTAAAAAAGAGCAAGTTTCCTACAGACTCTAGACAATTTGCACGTTAAAGAACATTTTTAAAACTTTAAGCTTTCCTTCATTTATTTAGCAATCCATCAAGAAATTTTTTTAATTAATCCGAAATCCGTGAAATAGAATTTTCATTTCCTTCGTTATTTGTCCGTGCATAAAACGTGGTTTATTTTTGCCATATGCCGATAGTCCATGTAAATTCAAGGACAATGAGGTGTTCCATTTCGTTATTAAACCGTGAACATGCATTGTTCGCAAAAAAAAAAATATATTAGTGTATATTTTGCAATATTTGAGTACATACGTATTCCAGTCATCGTATTGCTCAATAAAGGGACCCGCGCAAACGCATTGCGAAGCGACCCTTCAATGGGGAGGTTGCCCCATTGAGCGGCTTCGTCGCTTCCTCTTTCCGTTCATGTGTCTACCTTCCGTTTCCTCTACTCATTCCTGCCCCCACTTTTTCTTACCTTTCTTCCGGTTGCCTCTTCCACAAACGAGAACCAATTATCTCCCTCGGATTTATCGTCCACTTTCTATCATCAATCTCTATGTCCATCATCCCCTATTCTTTCAAGAAATATTGTAATTTCATTATCAGAAGTCTAGGGTTTAGTCTGAATTTTAAGAAATTTTCCTAAAATCTTTAGTAAATTTCCAAAAATTTTAAGGAAATATGAATACATAACATATATGTTACATAATTCTCGAGATTTTTGGTGGAATCTGATTCTGATTTTATTCTATAGAGCACACCCGGGTGAAAAAAGCGTAGGTGACTTTCTCTTCAATTTTCATTGACCGAGTGTATCCAGGCTTATAAAAGGGTGGAACAGTTACTGGACTTGCATATGGAACTATATACGGGGAGCTTCATGGCGACCTATTTAGTATCGGCGAGAGACCATTCACCCTAAAGCTCGAGCCAGGACTCTCGCGCTAGAAGGAAACTAGGTCACCGTCGGAATAATGCGAAACCCCTTTTTACCCCCACCCCTAAGCTACTAGCAGGAAAAAATTTTATAAATCGTATAAGTTATATGTAACTTTCTCGTAACGTTTCCTCTTCTTTCCTTATCATTATTGGGACTTTATTAAACATCACCTTCAAATCAATAATAGACCGAAAAATAATTTCAGAACTGGAAAAACTAACGTGCTCTTAAAGAAAAATATAATAAATAAATAATGGATAATAAATAACTAATATGGAAGAATTAATTTATAGACTTTTTCATTCCGAGAAGCGTCCAATTAAAATTTCAAGTGTTCAATTTTATAATTTTTTAATTGTAAACTTAACATATTTTTTCATTCAAGTTTTATCGTTCATTCAAGGCCTGAATGAAACTAAGAAGATAATGTGTAAAACTTTTAATCGCAAATAACGTTAGTGACATACATATTTTCTTAATGACACTGCCATGAGAGTCGAAACCTTATAATAAGCTGCGCAACAAATCTCGTTTCTCACGGGAAATATAATGTTATTTCATTCAACCTGGGTTGGCCCCTAGACCGAACTACTTCCCGAGACATTATTCTCAAGTCTTTTGAATTTCTTTCCCCACAGGAAAGCCTTATTGATGAACTTCCGGTTTTGTTACAACGGCCGCAGGAACACATTGCTGTTTGTGCATCTACGAGTAAAATAAGCCAGATATGCTTGTATTCTTGTATGGATATATATGGATATTTGTAAATATGCATTGTGGGTGTGCGGGTGTGTAGGTGGTGCAAAGAATGCTCTGAAAAGTATGAATAAAAGGCGGAGGACCGGGGCGAGTCACTTCCGGGTTCCCGAGGTACAAAACACCTGCAAGAAGTTTCGGTCTGACTGGTCTGACTAATCCGCTGAAGGAATCGCAATCCTCAATTTCCGGTTTTTGATACACACCAATTTCGAAGAACATCTGTTATTCGTCACTCATATTCATTAGACCCATTAACTCATCACCCACTCGAATCCCAGAATTTTATGCGGGTAATAAAAAACGAGTATGTCAGTGAATGAAAAGCCATTCCAAGATCTTCTCGGAATATTTTAATCATTTAAAATTGCCCTGATAATATATTGTATTTACTATAATGACTGAATGAAAAACTTCAAATTAAATCTTGCATCAATGAAGGTTCCGCGGGTATATTTTTTATTTAAATGTTTAAATTAAAATAAATTGTGGAGGGATTTCTAATAAATAAATTCCGAGATATTTCCAGAAACTGAGTGGATAGGAATAATATTATTTAGGTAGCGAATTCGTAGCTTTGGAGGGAGTTTTGCAGGGGATTAATAGAAGTAACAGGGGTTGCTCTGGTGACCCAGTTTGTCCCGGGAGTTGAATGAACTTCATTTTACGTTATGACGTCATTCCCGACCTCATTTCCGGTACCCGGAGCTTGCAACTTCAGCCCTGAAGCCCTGTCCTGTTGACCTGAAATATCTCATGAATCGAAGGACTTGCTCGTTCATTCCTGCCTGCTACGCCCGCTGCCCGGTACAAACATGAATGAATTTACAGAAGCATCATTTTCCCGGGATCGAGCTTTAAAACCTTCTTCAGAAACTTGCGACGAATATATACATTCTCTAAATCAAAATTAGTAAAAAGTAAATACCAAATTGCTTTAGAAACATTGTCAATTAATTATTTATTGTCATTTTTTGTTAAAAAGGTTAACAAAAAACAATAATAGTTAGTAGACATGTGAATTCAAGTAAAAAGTGGCTCTCTTTTCAATCATTTAATTTTAGAGAGTTAATGACACTAATAAAGGTGATAATGTGTTAATTGAATTTTTTGGAAATAAAATCCATTTTTCAGATTTTTTTTAAACAATTGCTCTTATAATATAAGCATGACTAATTTGATTATAATAGAATTTAAGTAAAATAGAATTTTTAATTTGACTTAATAAAAAAATTAAATAATAAAAAAAATATATTATTTAAATTCACATTAAAAACATGGTTAATTTTTCTTCTAATAAAAAATACTTTTCCGCTTCACAATAGTATCAACAATAATTAATAAATATTTATAACTCCCGTTTTTAAAAAAGTTTTTAGAAACATGTTTAATAAAAATTCTAATAAATGATTTTCGATAGCCAATAGTTTAAAAAAAAGGTTTTAAAATTCGCGCCAGCGTTCCGTGCGCCACCTATAGTGATTTAAGGAAAGTATGTAGTTGTGAAGGGTGGAGAAGGGGCACGAATTGGGAAAACTGGAACGAATTGGAATTTGGAATGTTTGGAATTATTGGAACATTTGGAACACGGACTGTTTTTGACTGTTTTTTCGCCGGTGTAAATGTAAAGTCGTAAAAACATTTCACGTTTTTAATATACGACATGGAAGAATTTTGTCCTTTATGCATGAAGCAGGGACTCAAAAAGAAAATGAAAGCTTTTCAAATTAATCTGGAGGAAGCAGTTTGGTTGTGTGAATCTGAAAAGGTAATATTACAAACTATTTGCTAGTTCGGTTTCCAATTTCTAACCTCAAAATTCAATCTCTTCATTTGACTTAACAAATACTATAGAATCTATAGAATTAATAACATTTTAGGTATAGTCAACCATACTCCTTTTTTTAAATATAGGCGTGTTTATGAAGCGAAAATGTGGCTCATTTTAATTCTTTTGACGCAAAACATAAGCTTTTTTTAATAATAATAATAAATTAATATAAGCTATTTTTTTTTCATTGTAGACACACTTATATTTAAAAAAGAAGCGTGGCTGACTAGCTAAAAAATGATTATGTAATTGAATCCCCGCAGAATCCGTTTGCTCTCGAACCAAGACATTTTATATCCTCTTCTATACGATGCGGCGGTTTAATTCTAGCATTTGCTAGAACAGTATTTCAACAGTATAAATAATATTAATTAAATTTATCTTTCAGTGTACTTGGCCCATGCAATACAAAGAACTCGAGTACATTCCTCGTAAAGTTGGTGAAAGTTGGTCCTGCTACTGGCACAACTACAAGCCAGAAAGACCAGCAGTGACAACTTCTCAAACTGAATGGGAATGTTTTTTTACTCCACCATACACTCCACAAACACAGGTCTCGCCTACTGCTTATTCGGACACAAGTTCTCACTGCAGCAACGGTATTAATCATTTATACAATACATATTCTAACGAACCAGTAATTTCATCTAAGAATATTGCACCTGATAATACAATGGATACAGAAGAAAATATTGGGGCAGTATTAGCAAACAATATTAGCGAATTATTATCAACGCCTGATGATAATGAACTTATGGATATCAGTACTGCTGAAGATTTAAATCTATTTTCTCCAGATAGGCTAGAAACTAGTTCTTTGAAGTTGACAGAGTTAGAGACTGAGATTCCAGTAAATTCTGAAGGAAATTTAGATTCTGTTACGTTAACTTCTAATCCTAAGTCCAAAGATACAGCAGTTCCTACCATCGTTAAGATTGAAAAGACAAAGCTTCTTACCATAAGTATTAATAACAATCAACAACTACCTCAAAATAAATCAGTTTCAAAAAGTGAATCTCAAGAAGCTCTCAAAAAGAGAATATCTAATACACTTCTAACTGAAAAAATCTCAAATGGTAATTCTGTTGAAAATCCTAGTCCTCAGAATCTTGTTTTATTACCTAAAACAGAGAACATCCAGTCCAATAATTCTAGTAAAATTGATGATAAAATTAATAACTCATCTTCTGTTAAAATTACAACTTTGGAGATCGATGGTTTACCTCCCGTAACATTAAGGTACGAATTGCCTACGTTTCTAAAAGAACTTAATAGCGTAGAAATAAAAAAAGGTGAAGAAGAGGAATCTAAGACTGACATAGTAGTAAGTAAAAATATTGATGTGGAAAAATGCGTTCAATCTCCTTTCAAAAAGAAAGTTATAACAAGCAAAATGTTCGAAAAATTTAGTTTTAGTGAATTGCGAAAAGCTAAAAATTTGCAGAACAATAGTGCGAATAAAAATCAAGTTTCGAATAGCATCAAAAAAGTTTTAGAGATTAAGAAACCAGTTCTTAGCATGAAAGAGGTCAATCTCATCTCTGGAATTAAAAATCCAGAGTCCGTCTTAGAATTTAAGCCTAAATGCATCAATCAGAATCTGCCTGAAACTATTAAAACAGATTCTAGTTTTTCTTATAATAGTCAAAATTTTGAATTATCTAAACAGACAAGTGATGGAAATATGTCTCCGGATTCTGAAAATTCCCAAGTTAATATTAATAGTGACTTTAATTCGATCTTAAATGATTTTATTAAAGAAACGGAGACTGATATGAATGAAAGTTTGATGAATGACGATGATTGGTTATCGTCTTTACTAGTTTAAAATAGTTTTCTATTTTTTTCTACGATATACTTCATTTAATGTTTTACTCATCGTTATTTATTCTACAGAGTAAGTGTATATAAATTGGTTTATTAAGAAAATTAAATTTATTTATAAAACGAAATATTTTTTTTTTATTCAACCTTCCTAATTAATATACCTATATAATTCTAAGATATGTAGTAGCAATTAAGTAATAACCTTTCATTATTTTTAAACGTAAACAAATTATTTAATCATCATTACTGTAAGCATAATATACAGTACTATTATTATCAATATTCACAGGTATTTCTTTAATACACTTTAATTCTTAGACTTTTACATAGTGAAAATTAATAAAATGCACCAGTTAATCAAGATTTAACAACAGTCTAATCAGTTTCACTCATAAAAGATCACGTTTTCGGTAATCTGTACAAATTACCCGAGAGTATTAAATGATGTTCTCTCACTTTCCTATCCAAAAACAACTTCAAATCTGATAAACTACACTCTACAGTCCCTGATCCTTGAGAAGCAAACATCTTCAGCATCTGATGGATCCTTTCCAGTGGCATTGAGTCAAGATTAGTAAGCATTCCAACAATATAAGACCAAAAAACTTGCAATTCTCCCTCCCTCTGATCACTCGTAGACGCCATAGCACTCTCTCCCTCATCATCTTCAACAATTTCAGACACCGAATGACTCTTTGAACTACTCTCCTCCTGAAGGGTATAAGTATCATTAGATGTTTCTTTCAGAACTCCCTGCGTTACCCAAAACGCTATTTTTCTCCGTAGCACTGTAGTTGGTGCGTGAATAACTTCAGACAACTTCTCCAAAGTCCATTCATGTTTCTCCTGAAAGTGTAAAATAATCGTTGCATGAATTGGAGTCACATTCAAATCAAATTTTCTGTCCTTCAATTCAATTTCGACGTGAACGTTCCCTAGATGAGGCTTCCAACAGAGAGTTCTATTCCCCTTCAGAGCTTCGAAAGCTTTCACGTATCGACTCAACTGATTCTGAACTACTTTAGGTAATTCTAGTTTCCATTCTTCTTTAAATGGAGGCCAGAACTGAGCCGATAAAATCAACGCTGAGGTCGTAAAGTCTTCTTTCTCCAAACAGTAATTAGCATCTGACTGAATATTCCCATCAATTCGTTTCGAGTCATAGACATCCTTCAACATCACTTCACAGTAGTGCAACTGGTGTTCTCCAAACCTTCTCTTCAACAGCTCCAGGTGTCTGATCTCCCTTTCAGTATGATAGTTCATCTGAGAAAGTAACCTATCCGCAAGCAAAGTCCTGTATTCATTGACGAAGAGATCTTGGCTTCCATAAACACTGATCAACATCGATATTATGTCTGACATTTTTCGCTGGGTCGACCTGGAAGGGTCAGCGTCGACTGGATCTGGCATCCACTTCTCCCAATTTTCAGTCTCCTCTTCGCCGGAACCTTCATCTATCTGGAAAGACTCGCCTTTGGCGAGCTCGTCAGCCAAATCACTGTCTGAATCATCCAATAAACCGCTCACCACACACCGAACCGTGTCCTCTCGACTCCTCAAGTATAGTTTAATAGGTTCGGTTGTCGTTTCCAAAAGCACTCCAGTTGGATCTAATTGCCTGAGAACTTTGATCGCTGCAATATATGCAGTCAAAATATCCTGGGTGGTGACTCCAGGATGTAAGAGTCTAGTTTTGAAAGCTTCTTGCAAAGTGTCTATTAAGTTTTTGCGAAGATCTGTTCTTATCAGACAAGTACGGAGGTCCAAAATTGCTGGAAGGGATGCAGGATATTCTATTATTATGTTGAACAATTGTTCGATCCTAACTTTGGTGTAGGTTTCATGCATAAAATGTTGAAGCTTTTGCTTGAAGGTCTCGATGGCCTCAGTCGTTTTTTGGGGAACGACTGTGGTTTCGGAAGACCCCGAGTAAATTCTAACGAGCCAACTCAAGACGACCGTTCCTAGCCAATTTTTTAAGGGCTCTATCAAGGATGTATCGAAGCTTCTGTTACAGGTGTAACTCACGTAGTTCTTGATTCGGATGTTAATTAAGGACGTGAGGACGTTACCTACGAGTCTTTCCAATAATCCTAGCTCTAATAATTTTCTATTAGTCTCGTGGAACAAGTGGATTATTCCTTGGCATTGACATACCTCTTGGTCTTGGCCACACCCATGGCATTCAGTGGTGAAATTCTCGGACATACCATTGTTTGTGTCACTATTGCAAAATACTCTAAAGGTAATCTTGTAGAAATGCTCGATGATAACGTCATAATCGAGAGGAATCTGACTTAATAGTGTAGCCCCAACTAGTAGTTTGAATCGCTCTTTGATGTTTTTGTTGGTGTTGTATCTGAATTTTTCATATTTGACTATTTCTTCTAATTGGTTTATGAGAGGCAGCACAGGATTGAAGCTGGAATACAGTTCATTAACTGCTTGCTGAAAATTTTCGAACCCTTGCTTCTCGTTTGAAACGATTTTAAAATTTGCCCAGAACTTTGGAGCTACTTCTTTGCGAATATAAGTTTCTATATAATGCATGATGATGTCTTCTACATGCTGTCTTAATTTTTCAAGACTTATTCGCTCAGTCCCGCTAACTAGTTCTATTTCAGTGATTTCTTCATGGCGCTTTTCGTTTAAGATGTGGATAACGTTCTGTATCCAAAAGAAAAGTTTCTCTGAATTATGGAATGGACCGGCCATTGCGTATTGTAAACGAGTCAACTGTATTTAAAATTTTTACCCTGCCTCAGACTTTATGTGGAGTATAATCGTTTTAAAACTTTCATCTTCAATTTTAGCTGGAAAAAAAAAGAAATAATTTCAATAAAGCATTTCACAGTTGATTTTTAAGTATTCAAACAAATTTTATATCAAATATTAAATTAAAGCTATACATCACTTTAGAAACTCTACCTAACCAATCGACTAAGAAATATTTTCTGTATAAAATTAATTAACATAAGTACTTCCAAGTAACACATGGACAACATAGGTCAACGTAGAAAATAAATTATTTCGCACAACACCTTACCTTTTATTGTTGTTTAACATGTTCTCAACAAAACTCCTCGTTTAAAATCCTTACAAACAAATTTTTAAAGAAAAATTCGTTGCAATCTTAGAAGCCTCAAAAAGTTTATTATTGAGACTGTTTAGCTTGTGCGGCTTATTTACAAAATTTCGTATAAAACATCTAACAAGGAAATACTATAAAAAAGCACCAAGAATGTTTGTACATAATTATTATATAATTATAAGATTCGGATTTAATTTTTTGAATATTTAACTTAAGGTTATGTTTATATCGCGATGTGCATATGCATTGATACACATATGCACACACATGCATACGATACCTGACGACGGTGTCGAATCTGTCTTTATCGCAGGTAACTAATTCCTCATGTATCATTTTTCTATGCTGGTTTTCTGTACATATTTTCTTTTTCTAATGGCCGATTTCTTCACCTCCGGCAAAGATATTATTATTAGATCTTTGTTATTAGTAGATGCGGTGCTGGTCTAGTAACGGTAGAAAACCGGTGACAAATGCGGTGCTGGTTTAGTAACCCGTGATAAATGTAGTTGGCGCGACAGTCTAAAAGTGTCGGGCTACCACGCATTGCGGAATAGCCTGAATACTTTCGACTGACGCGCCTTCTATAATCTTCACGGGTAACTAGGCGAGCACCGCATCTACTAATAATAATATCTTTGCCTCCGGATAAAATTTATCTTGCAGATAAACCCTGAATCCACCAATCAGAAATGGTTAAATAGGGTTTATCTGCAAGAAAAATTGAAATGACAATTTAAAATCTCGCGCAAAATCAGTGCTCCCAACGCGGGCCCCGAACTCTACTGCGCATGTGTCGCGCTCGGCATCCGATTGGTTGCTATTCGCGCGCAATTCAAAATGCTAAAAAATATCATTTTTATTGTTTATTATAAATAGTGGAATTTTAACTTATGGAAATGTTTCTTAGACCGAAATTAATCAATCTTGACAAAAAAAAATTAAGTAAATGCCAATTCTGTAAATAAAAAATATCCTTTAGTACATTTTGAATTGCGCGCGAATAGCAACCAATCGGATGTCGAGCGCGACACATGCGCAGTAGAGTTCGGGGCCCGCGTTGGGAACGCTGCGCAAAATGAGGAACGCAATGTGAGAAAAGGAGAAAGGAGAAAGGAAATATAATAATTTCTGTGTTTTTGTGGTTTTTATTGCTTTTATTGATTATTGATTCTTAATACAAATAATGATTTTCTACACGAAATCTTAAACTGAATATGATAAAGATTTTCTTCAAGTGAAGTGTATAATATAATAAGCTAAAATGAGGGAAGTTGAAGAAGATACAGATTTAATCGAGGAGGATACTGAGGATAATCTAACCTCAAAAGGGTTTAAATTCTCATCGCCAAATATTGTTTATAGCCCTGAAAAATTGATCAATTTTGGCAGTTCGTCGGAACATGTATTTTCACCGAAAGAATCTCTAAGTAGCATATTCCAATTTTCACCTCCGGCGAATCTATCTGAAGATCGGAGTGAAAGCAGTCCGAAAAGTCGATGTCTTGCTAATAAGCAATATAAACCTCGAATTTCTAGAAACACTTTTAAACCTACAATCAACGTGTTTACTCAAGCTCTTAAAGGTATGAAATACAACAATATTTTACATTTGAGAATATGCTTTAAACATTTCTTTGATTATAATAATTTTTAATATTGATCCGTTTTAGGCACGCCGGCTTTTGAACAGCTGAAGAAAAATTCCAAAACTACAGCACAAAAGCAAAGTACCGAAAATTCGATAACCTGCTCATCGGTCCCCAAATCTCTACTGGACAAAGTCGTGGCAAAGGATTACTTTTCGACTTTTGGAGATGTTTCGAAAATCGTGCTTCGACCAAAGAAGCAGAGTATCACTGTTACTTATCTTACAAAAGGCGAAGCAAATATAGCTTACTATAAATGTGGGTCCTTCTTAAACGAAAAGTTCGATGTTCAGTGGACTAGTGATATACCTAAATCACCACTTAGAAAGAAAGAAGCTAAGGCTACCGTCGTATCCCGGATACTCAAGGGAACTGATCAGGACGTCCAAGAAGAACTAGAAGCTTTGAAAAGTATGGAATACAATCTACATGAAGATACTTCCAGTGGAGTAGAACGACAAAATTTTATTAAAAAACCGAGAGCACCGAAAGCAAAAACAGCTACTGTTAAAGTAGAGAAAACTGAACCCGAAAGTCAAATTGCAGCACTGATGCCGAAAACTTCAATAGAAGAATTAAAGGCTATCGTTCGTCAAGCTGCATCATCCGCTGAGGATAAATACAAAATTTTAGAAGCTCGAGATAGGCTAATGAGACAGCGACAAGTAAAGTCGCTTTCTTTAGCTACGGCTAAAGTCACAAAAGGCACTTGTCCAGATATGTGTCCAGAAAAAGAGAGACTCATGCGTGAAGCTCAACGTCAAGTGTCGCTCTATGAGCAGTTGGACAATAGTGGAGCCAAGATAAATCACAAGACAGCTGTGAAGCAGTATTCCAGATCATCAGCTGATCAAGAGGAACCTATGCCTCACGAGTTAAGACCTGTTCATTCTTTAAAGATGACCATGAGTTACCTTCTGCACGAAATAGCTGACATGTGTGACACTAAGGACACAAATCTCGCAGAGTGGTATCATTTTCTATGGGATAGAATGAGAGGAATTCGAAAAGACATTACCCAACAGGAGCTTTGTTGTCTTGACAGTGTTGAATTGGTTGAACAATGTGCACGCTTTCACATTCTATGCTCTGAACGACTTTGTGCTGAAGAATCTTCCGTTTTTGACAAGAAAATAAATACGGAAAACCTAACCAAGTGTCTTCAAACTTTGAAATACATGTATCACGATCTCAGAGTAAAAGGAATCGCCTGCCGAAATGAGCCTGAGTTTCATGCGTACATTATTCTATTGAATTTAAATAACGGTAGCTTTATGTGGGATCTTCAGAGGTTGCCATCATTAATACAGAAGTCTCCGGAAGTGAAATTTGCAATAGAAGTTTATTCTGCTATCGTGGCGAATAATTATGTAAAATTCTTTAAGCTCGTACGAAAAACTACTTATTTAAACGCCTGTATTTTATTAAGATACTTCCACCAAGTGCGTGTTACTGCTTTGTCTATAATGGTAAAAGCTTACTGCAGAATGACCTCAAAATATCCATACCCCTTATATGAACTTATAGACATTCTTGCTTTCGAGGACGAAAAAGAAACAGTTTACTTTTGCGAGCAAGTAGGACTGGGTTTGTCATCGGATGAATTGCATATTTTATTAGGCAGAGAGGATTTCAATTTACCTGAAAGTACTATAGATCAGAATAGAGCGTTTAACGTCGTAGAATACAAAAGGCTTGGAGATAAATTGTCTGTTGGTCAGTGTATTGCTGGAGGAACTTTACCTGAGGCGACATATAAAAATCATCAGCCACATGACAGCTTTAATTCTCAAGGATATCTGTTACCTGAGTCAATGAGTGCCGAAGATCAAAATGTTAGGGCAGAAAAGAAAAAAGATCCGTACGAGTTCACGGAAGAAGAAGAAAAATCGAAAAGTATGGATACTTTTAAGACAGTGAAAAGTCAATTTGGAAGCGCTCCTTCTTCAACAACTGATAAGCCAAATATTAATATTTTCAAATTCACTGCTAATAAACCTAAACCTCTTGTACAGAGTATACCAAGTGATTCACCGAAAGCTAAATCTGAAATTGTAGTTCCGAAACCCAAAATCGATTCTCTTTTTCCAGCTTATTCCAAACAAAGCTTAGACTCTAATGCTGCGAATCTTGAGTCTATGTCTCCGTTCACTAAAGTTATTAACAAGAGCACATTTGCTGGAACTCCTTCTGGAAATATATTTCTCAAACCTTCGACCACTACTCCTTTCAATTTCAGCGCTACACCAAAACCAGAAATCAATACTGAGTTTGCTGATGCTGAAGCAGTAATGAAATCAAAAGAAAAAAGTGAAGAAGAGAAACTTGAAATGAGGGCACTTGAAATGAATGAAAGGATTTTAAAAGCTGAGCAGGAAAAGAAACGCAAACTCCAGCAAGCAAAGAGACTAAATGAAATTGAAAAGGAATCTGAGTACATCTATGATGGCTTACAAACGGAAGTTATACAAAATATTTGCTCTTCGATTGTTAAAGAAGAAATGCAGATAATGAAGTGTGAAATTTTGAGTAAAGATATATTTGAAAATTTACTTCAGGAAACTGTGCAGGAGTCTTGTGAGGAAGAGTTAAATAAAGAATTCTTTCTTCAAGAAACATTGCGCGAAGTAACGAAAAGGCATAGGAAGAAAATTACCACAAAGTGTTGCCAAATTTGGAAGATGTACGTAGGTAAAAAGAGATCTAAACGAGAAGCTTTGAACAATACACCTGTTTGGATACAAAGGCAAAGTTTAGAAGATTGTGCAAAGTCTCTGTACAGTAAACAACAATATGTTGCCATAGAAAATATGTGCAGAAAACGATTCAAACCGTCTGCAGATGACGCTCCAAAGCGCAACGAAGTGCCCATAGAAGTTGTGGCTTACGCAGGTATCAAGGAGAATGCAAAATCATTTGATGCTGAAAATCGACCAAGTATGTTTTGGAAATTGGCGATTTCTTGGCCTAATTTAGAAAACAGAGTTGTTTTATGGCAGCGTAAAAAAATCATGACCAAGTATTTGAACTCTGATTACACTTTGGACCCAATTCTGAAAACTTTTCAGCCAAATTCTTACGAGACTTTACACATATGCATAAGGAATTTCGAAGGTGTGACTAATGAACGAAATTTAACCGGCATGGATGCACTTCTGTTTATCGCCTCAACTTCTGAAGACTCAAGGACAATTGTTCGAAGATTAACGAAGACAGTTTTATCAAAAAACAAACTCATGCCTATACCACTGGTCGTCATGATTTTTCACGAGGGCAACACTAAACCCGAGGCAATAGACATTACATCAGACTTGGAGAATTTGATGGATTCGGGTTTTATATCGGAATATACGATTCTGTTAGAAAACTCAATTGACGAAAGTGTCCTTTTAAAACTTACACAGAGCTCTGTACTGTGGCTTGCAATAAACAAGTCACCACCTGTACCTCTCGAGATGGATTATTTGCAAAGAGTTCTACGAGATTGCTTGATGGACGAATTATGGTTGAGGTAAATTCTTAAATACTCATTTTTAATATACAGTACCACTCAAAATTTTATTATTTTACACTAAAAATCTCAATATTTTTTTGATTTCAGAATACATGGTCATTCTCAATACAATGTACAACTAAAGGAAGCTCTTAAAGATCCACAATTCATTATAAATTTACATACAGAAGCAATCACACATCTAATGGAAATAGTACTAGACCAAGAATCTCTTATGTACACCGATTTCTCTCCAGAAATAAAGAAATGCCTTGACCAGGATGTGGAACTACCTTGTAGTTATGAATATTTTGATGACGCTTGGAAAAATATAGAATACAGAGAAAAAGTTGAAAAATCTGTGAGAAGTGTTGTTTTACCCCATTGGAGGTAAGATTTATTTAGATTTTTACCTTTGTCTTTTAACAATTAAAAATATAAATTTTTAATTTAAAATATTTTGTAGAATCTCGATCTTTCTATAATAGTTAAAATTTTTTAATTTTCAGATATCCTTGGCCTATTAAAGATAGGGCTGAACTCCAAAAAGCTGTTTTAAATTATTACAAAGAAGCGTTAATAGATTGTAGTCATAATGTGATGACAAGTGATATTTTGAATAATCTATTAATGAAATTTGATACGAACGCAATTCCAGAATTCACAGATATTATTCTGCACATAGTCAATGAAAAAATTAATTTAATGACCGAAGACTTCAAAGTTGTCTATAATAGGAATCATGTTAAGCACTTTCGAACTCTACCATGGTGGTTCAAATCCAATATATTTGTTGACTACAATTTGCAGAGTCGAGCAATTTGGGTAAATGAAAGAGTATCAGAAGAAAATGAGACGAGAAACATTTCCATGGTGTCCTTTGAAATGGACGTTGATGAAAATGAGGACGATATATCGATGATAGATGATTTTGTTACTGAAACGTTGAATACGAGCGAAGCTTTTACTTCAGTAGCAGAATTTTGTAACAGCACACAAAATCTAATGACGGATATGCAGAGTACAGCCATAAAATTTGAAACTCAATTGGCGGAGCAAAAATTGAAAAGTCAACTTTTGGAAGAAGAACTCCGGAAAGCTTTACTCGAAGAAATTATGTAATGTAAATTTTTAACTACAAAATAGACTAGAATATTATATTTATAAAACTTTATGCATTTTTTTATTCATTTCACTCAGATATACATATAAGTATAATTACATGATTATTTTTCACTTGAAATTCCGCAAGGAAAATATTTTGTTGCAAATTGTAAATACAAAAGCGTAGTTTCGTTATATTTTTTATTCTTTAACACGATGTGAGATTAATTTACAATTTTTTTAATAACAAAAGAGTATTGTAAAAAAACCACATACTTTAGGGTTCATTAAAACTACTGAAATAACCAGAATTAAATCCGCTTTTAATTTCTTTAATTCTTGGTGATTTTTATTAAAATATTATGTATATTATTATACTTATATATTTATTATATTAGATTAGATTTAATTTAATTTCCTCTAAACTTTGGTCAGATTCGTGTGCAAAATTGATTAAATACTGAATGCATTTAATAATATCAATATGAAATTCTTTTATGATCGTAGGTATTCAATTAAAAATTTTTTGGAACGATTTACTTTTATCATGCTATTTCTTTTTAAAACTCGGTTTTGATGGATTGCTTCAATAAAATACGAGTTTAAAAAAACCATTTTAGAGAATTTTCGAAGAGAACTTTTTGATTTATTTTCTCAAGTGCTTCCTTTCACCCCTGGATTTCATTGAAAAAAACTATTCTACTTTATTGACAAATAAAATGACGCATTTACAAAGTTTAATAGGTGATGAATTTTTAGAAGAAGATGGAAAAATATCCTATACTATTTGTCAACTTATGTACATTTTGGATTCTCTCTTGCAAAAATCGACGAGGAAGCGTCCTTCAGGGAGTAATATTTCACTCTTAAGTCTTCACTTCAGGAGGAAGATAAAATGCGAGGGAGGCTTGCTAAAGGAAGGTGGTTTTGTAAGACACATTACACGTAAGGTGCCAAGAGTCTCGACTTAGCCTGGATTTATAGGACAAGTATTCATAAGAATAAGATCGAAATAATAGATTCTCAATAAGAATATAATTACAGAATGCCAATGCATATCTATGAAACCCTGACAAATGTTCGTATTCGCTTCTAAGGATCATTCAAAATGAATTTGAATTTGTAATCCGAATGAATTCGGTCCATCCGAATTAATAAGAGTTAATCTTAACTTTCAATCCGAATGAATCTTAATTTATCCGAATTTTTTAGAATCATTCGACTTAATTCAGATAGACCTAATTCATTCGGATTTATTAGAATTGAAAGTTTGACCAGATTCATTCGGATTGAAAGTTCTAATTGATTCCGATTTGTCGAATTCATGCAGAGTTAAAGAATCTTTAAGTACATTTATACTATAGTAAAATACTGCTTTTGCTTGGCGAGTCAGTTTTTGCACTTTAGGTTTTCTCAGGAAACTATAAAAAGCTGAGTAAGAAGTTTAATTTATGAGAACTCAGTAAAATGACCACTTCAGTAAAGCTTTCATATAACGGTTTCTCTTTCGGTGCGGACATCCCTTTACGGAAGGTGATATTATCCATTTTTCTTATCTTAAGCTATGCGCTCAGCGTTTGCAAATTTTCACCGGAATATTTTCCCGTAAAGAAATGTCTGGATTATATATATTACATTAACCCATATTTTAAGGTTCAACGACTTCAGTATAAGTATTTGGGTCATTTTGAATAATTTCGGAAATCGGGGAAATCTGTAAATCTAATATTAATACATTATTTCATTTCAAAATACATATGCGAATGATGACATCAAATTTTCTACTGAAATATAATTTTAAAAAATTATTTTTATTTTTTGAATATAGATTAGTTTATAACAATTAGAACTGCATTTTATTGAAGACTATAAAGAAAATCACTGATCAGTGAGCACAATTAACTTTTGTCATCATAATAATGAAGAAGCAAATCACATTTGCTTCCAGGAAGTGAAGTGCTCATTGAATGAGTACAAACGTTGATACAACTACAAAACACAATAGCTAGTTTATTAAATTTTACTGGACAGCTTGAAATTAAGAGCGTTCAAAACTGAGGAGTGAGAAACCTGGAGGCTGGAGCCTGGAGCAATACATAGAAGAAGATGATTGTTGGGTGTGCGGCGCGCGATGCGTACAAGACTGACGTCACGCCTCGTCTGATTTCAAACTCATGCCGCCATGGTCTCAGATTCAGTCGCGCGCCGACCGTCGCGGTTGAATGTAATTGATTTCGGCGTTCTTCGAGGCGCGTGTGCTTTTCTCCGATTCCAAATTAAATTTCCCTTCAACGACCGAGAATTTCATGACGCAGTTAAAAAGTGGTGTAAAAGCGTTCGTGTAAACCTCTCGATGTTTCGATCGGCGACAAGTGACACCAACAGTGTGTTGCCGAAAATAATCCCAATTCGAATGTGTGAAGTTCAAAAATCACAGTTGTCAATTCAAATCCTACAAATACATATGTATAAGTTTGATTTATCAAAATCAACAGTTTCTGTCTAATTAATCAGAGAATTTGTCCCGTAAATGTAAAACATTTCATCGAATACAAGTGACTAAAGCAAGTAAGCTGTTCTGATGTGTACTGAGTTATTACGGATGCAAGTCCACGTGTTCTGTCAAGTTATTCGGCGACATTCGATGGGGTCTGAATCACAAGCAGATAAATGAATCCGTGTGCAATCCATCACTTGCACGACAAATTTCACCGGTAATCGAATAAAGCTTCCAGGTTAACCGAGGTGAAACGGTTTGCGGATCCTCCCTGGAGTGACAACCTCTATAGCAAAGGATTTCCACCTAAATTCCTTGGAATGCAAGTGTTTCACGTAGCCTTTGTACATCAGAGTTTTATTGACTGGAGAAATCCTTGTCATGTGATACTGACAAGGTTGTCGAGACGGATGCCAAAGTTTCACTCTGAAAACGAGTAAATTACGAACAATTTCGTTGCTTGGAAAGCAAGGCAAGGTGAGACGAGAGCAACTCGCGATTTCTTATTCTTACGTTGACTTTCAATTTACAATTGACTATCAAATTACAAGTGATTTTCAAATTACAATTGTTTGTCAAATTACAACAATTGATTGTCAAGTGCGAGTAGAAAGATTTATTCAATTGAACTGTGATGAATAGGATATAATAAGAATCATCATAGGGAGTCCTGCAATTGGCAAGAAGCTAAAAAAATCTAATTGACTTACTCGAGTTTCGAACACGAATATTGAAATAGCGTGTTTGGATCAAGTAACCTGGGACAGTGTAAAGGAGGAGTGCAAGTTGAATGGCTAATCTCGAGTTTAATTAAACCGCAAGAGTTCGTGCGTGTGGTGAAGTACTCCAGATAGTAATAATGCATTATATAGTTATGGTGTCTAGGCGATAATCTTTGCTTCAATTCTACCTGGTCAACATGAAGATTAAGATTGTGCTTGTCATCCTCTTGGGGATTGAAATTGCTCAAGCGGATAATTTAGGTAAGAATTAACATTATCGTAGATATAATGTATCTGTATGCAATTATTTTATATGCAATCAGGCTGTTCGTTCTATTTGGTTCATTCAGGGTGGTCGATCGACTGGGAAATGTTCCTGAATTTCAAGATGAACATGTTTGAATTTGAAAATTTTAACTTAACACAATGTCCAAAATCCAATGTATTTTAAATTACAATCTAGGGGCCGTTCACGAATTACCTATCGCTCTTTAGGGGTTGGGGAGAGGGTAATAGGGCGATAAAATTTTACCCAGCCTTTTGCTGTGTAACGTAATGCTTTCCAATTCTTTTTATCTCTAAAGCTCGACAAAAAAATGATTCTTAATCAAGTCCACAGGAATTTTTTTATGACCTAATTTTCTGGTAGAATTTTAAGCTGGTAAAAATCAGATTAGATTTTCGTGGCTAGTTCATATGTAATTTTTTTTTTTTTTTTAATTACATATGTACCTTAATTCGAATTTCGTACTAAAATCTGAATTGGGCTTTCGGGTTAGGTGCCTAGTAATTTTGCACGCTTCTCAGTCTTTATAACTATAAGTATAAAAGCTAATATTTACGGTAGATTTAATATCCACTCTACTTGAACTCCATGGAAACATGAAGAAAGTATAGTAGCATAAAAATGATGACGTTAAGATTACGATCCAGTAAAAATATCCCGTGGAATATTTTAGTAAGCTTTTAAGCTTTCTTAACTCTTCTTACTTTTTCAATCATATAATAGTCAACCACTCATGGTTGATTTAGTACGTAATTTTGAACATAGATCTCAGAACAAGTCAATTACAGATTTTTCTTGTCCTTTCTGCCCCCCTCTCCCATTTTATGATACATATTATATAAAATTTAACAGAGCATTAAATTATTATACCTTCGTCAAAGTTTATGGATTTTTCTCTAAACTTATAAAACATGTAATTAACTTTAATTATTTTATCGGCATGTAAAAAGTATTATAGACAAGATATTAATCGAGACGAGATGTATTTTATTATCATTTTTAGTTTTATATTTTACATACTTTTATCCGTGCATTTTCTGTTATGTATATCCGTGTATTTTCTGTTTTCCGTATTCGCCGCGTCTTCCCTATCACGTACCTATTTTGTGTACAACCCCTGTCTAGATAAACTCTGATTACAAAATCGACATGCTTACTACTGTTTATTGGCATATTTGCCTTTTTCGATCTACTAGCCTAATAGAATTCGCCTAGAATAGTGTGCGGTCTGGTCTCTTGAAAAATTCTCTTACACTATATCCCGTATCCCGCACATATGTAATAAAGAACCTAGGCGTTTGTGTTCCAATCGGTAAATACGACTAGTAGCACAACATTTTTAACTAGACTGGTTTCACCTATATATGGTCGATGAAGCGAATGCTCTCTTTCGCATGTGGGGCGAATAAAACTTCTATAGGTGCTACTAAAGCGTAATACTCGGAGTCCTTGTTCGCAATATTTGCCCCATCAACTATGTGTAATTATAACTAATATTTTTACGAAGAATGGATTCCTTTATCCCGTTTTTTTTTTTTTTTTCTGCTTTGACAGTTCTATTGGATATTTCTACGAATTGAAGTATTTTTTTGAGCAATTTATAGGTGGCCCTTTATAGGTACCAGCTAGGTCCTCTGTGGAGCCAATATACAAAATTATATAAAAATTAAGTAACGTTGCGACTAGTATTATGTAATAAGACATTTTTAATCGTAAAAAGCATATCTTCAAAGTAAAAGTATTATATTATACTTTTATGTTGAACACATTTTTTTATAAAAAATATATTTTAAATTCATATTCATATTCATTTTGTTTTATTTCATTTTATTTTATTTTTAGAGAAAAGATTTTGCGATATAGGTATTATCAAATGTCACATATGTATATGTCACCGAATTATAGATTAATCCACTTTTACAAGCATCACTAAATCACTTATAACTCAAATTGTGAATGTTTATGGATGTTTTTATAGGTTTGTATTCTATAATATTTCAGATTTGATTGACAAATAGACCGCTTTTGACATTTCAAGCTTTATGTTTTACATTTTGATCAAGCATTATATTCTATATATGTATACAGTATATATACACCAATTTCCGTTCTATATATAAAGGATATATATCCTTTTTCAAAAATAAAGTGCGATCAATAATTAAAGTCCATTCCGCGATCTTGTCATGCGCATAATTAGAAAAGTCCATAACGACTCGTTATATAGAAAAAGTTGGGGAAAAATTCCCGTAAATCTGCAACTGTCTTTAAGACAGAGATCAGGTTTCATCTTTGTTGGATGGCACTTTATCGATAATAGGAATTGTGATTCGAACGGATCGTAAATTCTGATTGTAATTGGTGTCACACAGAGGCAGATATAATGTCATTCCATAGTATATTAAAGTCGATAATAATAATTATTCAAGAATGATTTCTTATAGGATAGAAAGATTTATTGACTCCTTATAGTAATATTGGAATATGTTTTCAACCATGGTTGAAAAAAGGCTAATTTATTTTTATGACGTATTTAGTGCTTTAATTAATTACTACATATATACATGATCCTTATTTCACAAGTCGCGTCTCAAATATCTTTATGTCAAATTATTAGTTAAACAAATGCTTCGTTTAGCTTCCTTATTATCATCTCTAGAGTCGAATACATTGATCCTATATTGTAAAGCTTGGTTTGAAATGACCTATTTCTTTTCTTTTTCGTGAAAAGTTCAGATCACGAGCTTCCAAACTTCTTCATGTTTGGTATCCCAAAATGTCTTCGTGATTTACTTTCGCAAATTTTTCCAGGGAGCGAACGAATCCGTTTTCTATTTGTCTTTCTCGTGTGATTTATGAAATATTCTTTTGAAATTACGAACTTTGCCAATTTCTCTGATTTAAAGCAGACAACAAATGTATCAGCAGTACTTAAAACTCGAAGAATTATAACGTGTTAAAAATGAGTATGATGGTACCTCACGTTTCCGGTTAATTATAACACAACCTTATATATGTACAATGATAATTCTCATTAGATTATATGCATATATGAGCCGTTGTAATGATGCACTTAACGGTATTGGATATGCGTAGATTCGGATAAGTAAACTGACAGTTAACAGTATAGATTAATAGTAATTACTTAATAAAGTGAGCCTAACGCCAATTAATTAATACTACCGCATTGACTAAATTCAGAAATAAGGTAGATGCAGTATTTTCCATGAAATAATCATTGGCGTTGCCTCGCATATAAAAAGAGTACGATTTTTGCTAAGTTTAAATATCCTGTCATCAAATTAACGACTCAATTACTCTGATGCAGCAAGCTTTTGTGCCTGTCGATAACTAACGCATTTACATCATTTGAATTTTAATCGTGAATATAAATTAACTTTAATTAAATATCGAGTTAAACCAGGCAAATTATCTTTTTTTAACTATACTATGCTCGCTCTCCAATCATTAACAAAAATTATTTAATATGATATTATAAGTAGAAGCAATGCAATTTATTCTTAAAGTATATATGTTATTTACAGTTTTATGTTTAGTGGTTTTAAGTAGGAAACATATACGCTTCCTGAGTCAGCTTGATATTGTGCCTGAACGTAAAAACGTGGATCGCCGTCGTAAATCCAGTAAACAGAAAAAGTACATAATGCATCGTTGGAAAATGCACTGGTAGAGTGACGTAAGGGATTTCCACCCTAAATTTTATTTGCAGATTTAATATTGTTGTTACGCGGATATGCAGACATATGAAAGTTATTTCGTACCTAGCTTAGAAACAAAATTTTTCCAAAAAATTTCTA
The DNA here is from genome assembly GCA_904066005.1 of Synergus itoensis. Lineage (NCBI taxonomy): Eukaryota > Metazoa > Arthropoda > Insecta > Hymenoptera > Cynipidae > Synergus > Synergus itoensis. The sequence continues at coordinate 384,334 of CAJFCP010000116.1, read as the reverse complement.
ACTGTAGGTTTTGTTTCAACAATTGAAAAATTACACAAACAGAACGCTGGTTAGATCAATCGAGCAAAAATAATAAAGGCATATCTATCTATCTATCTATCTATCTATCTATCTATCTATCTTAAAATATCTTGAAATCCTTAAAATGTATTTAAATATCTGGATAATGAACTGCTTTGAAATTCCTTCTTACAATTTCGCGTACATTTTAGGAAGATTGTACATAACAATATTTTATTGTTTTGCTCTGCGGTTTGTTTTGAAAGGTCCAAGTTCGGATTTCTGGCACACTCAAGTGGAATGAAATTAAGAAATTGCTGCGGGTCAGCCCCAGTCCACGAGACACATTGGAGGGTACGTGCGGAACATGGCTCTAAATCTTAATGACCGTTGGCAGCAGTTTTCATAAAAGTCGCTGAATTTACATCTAATTTGCTTGACTTCAGCAAAGTTGAAATGGCTTATTTTGAGCATTTAAAATGTAGAGCCTTGCAAGTGCTCGTTAAATTGTCACGGGTTATTACTTATGAAATTTTGTTTTGAAACTCTGTACTTAATTCTAATAACAATCTTGTAAATATCAGACGTATAATTTATGGAAATATTACATAAATAGGTTAAACACAGATTAATAATGGGTTGAATATCCGCTTTGCATGAGCCTTTTAACTTCCAGTGTTTAATTAATTGATTCCACACGAAACGCGATTTCTATACGGAAATTTCGGGATGAAAGCCGACCATTTTTTATTATCTAGATATTTATAAAGATATTATCTAGATATTTATAAAGAAATTTTAGGATGCGTAGCCATTGATACTAAAAGAACTGAAAATTATTTTCATTACCAATAAATGGTTGCATCAACCCTAGGGAAATTAGAATATTGTTGATATTTGGATGTTGACATTGGCTCAGTACCTTTGGCTTTAAATTGTTGACTCTAACTCAACCAACATTGCTCCGTGTTTTAAATGCTTTTAAAGGAATTTCAAGGAATTATATTATTATTATTATTATTATTATTATTATTATTATTATTATTATTAATTATTAATTATTCATTTAAATTATTGTAATTATGAATATAAAGATATTTCAAAATATTTTAAGTAATTTTAAAGAATTCCAATTGATTTTAAGGGATTTAACTTATATGGCAGACATATAGGTACATAGATATTCAGTTCTATATTAGTAGATGAATAATGCCCACCGTTATTTTTGCGAGGAGGTCGCCTTCCATTTGATTCTCAAAAGTGCTGAGATAATTTATGAGTTGATAGATTCGTATTTTGGCGTTGGGCCAGAGCTGTAGAAAGGAGCAAAAGAGATGCGTTGAGTAAAAGCCTACCTTTATAGCATTAGGTGGATCGTCGGTTGGAAAGAAGGAATGTCAGATAGGTGAATGCAGAGCATGTATAGGAGGGATAAGTACGCGAGGATTGCTATAAATTCTGAACTAGAGGAGATTCTGGGATGAGAGCGAAAACACTCTGGCTTATCTCGATGTAGTGGTACTGAGGGCTTACTACACGTATATCCGTTTGGTTAGGAACAGCAGTTTCGTTTTCAATTGGTCCTGGTCCCTCGTTCTTTCCTCGACTTTATTTCGATCTCTTTCAAAGGTTTACTCCGTTACTCGCTCGTCTCTTCGTGTAATCTCTGGATATTCACTTGTTTCTACTGCACGTGCTTCTCACATTCCTTGTTTCCCTTGATTCTCGTCTACTTGGTCCAGTTTGACTTGGCTTGGTTTGGTGATATCGGACTGTACCCATTCACTGCAAAAGCTCAATTCGTTTGTACCATATTTCGTACGATAAAACAATCGATGTATGTTGGATACGAAATCCAGGGAAATTGGGAAAACGAGCAACTCGCTACATAGGTACACATTGTCGTATTACCTATGTAGATTCTAGTGCAAGAGTGTATGTTGCAGAGTATACGCGTAACTTTAGTCGTTGACATCCGATTTGCAGAGAAAAGCAATCGTTCGAGTGCCAACGAAGCTGGTGAAAGCGGCGGAAAGTAGTGAGAAGTCCGAAGAGAACCATCAGCTGCAAAAGTTACAAGATAATATATTGAGCTTTGCTCCACGCGCAGATGTTGCAATTTAACGTAAACTACACCATTTTAATCCATGAAAACAAGCTCGACGATAGGGTTCTGCCACAGTTTGTACACATCGCTAGAATTGTGAGTTCTGAGCGTTTAGGTGAAGATTGCATGGTATATCTTTTTATTTTCGGATCACTTATTCCTGATTATTTCCTTTGATCCATAATAGATAACGTAGTTTACATAATTTATATTGAAGAACATACAAGTTCTACTTCTACGGCTCTCAGCCATCAGAGTGATTTTATACGCTAAGTGAGCACAAAAGGAACAGGTTCGTTAGATTTGGCTATGCTATGGCATCGCCCAAGGCGTTAGTTGATATATACATGTAGTTAACGAATCAGCGATGTAGGATGGACGATTAAGTTTTCAAAGACCCGCAGGCTAAACCGTACTTGTCGTGGTAGTAGCCACAATGATGAATCATGTTGTTTTAGGTTTAAGTTGTTTTAGGATCCTTTGCGTGAGAAAAACAAGGTGTTCAACCTTAATTCGATAACTTTGTCATACTAGTCTGTTGCCATTGGCCTTAGATCATCATTTTCCAGTTATTATTATGTTTTTGTATTACTTAATGTCGTCAAGAAAATTGTATACAAACATTTTTAGAAGATGAATGATGCTAACTTTAGATTATCGAGAACTTCCAGGGACTTAATCATACACTATTTGTATGAAATTGTTAATGCTTGGTGAAGTATAACTTATATGTATATGTTCACCAGGTGTTAGTGTCTAATATGCATATTGCATAATGCATGTTATGTATATTATAACACTCGATTTTCCTCAGGGAATTGTTTCCCCCTTTTCGTTACTTCACTTCTGAGCAGCGCGCCCGCTTCCTCTTCTTATAATTTTCTATCCTCGCGAAGAGATTTTGTGCTCTTTAGCATACTTTTTATACAAAACATGCTTCTGAATGAATAATCCATTAACCATAGTGCTAACTACTTCCTAGAGCGAGAGAATATACACGTGATTAATAATATAAGAGTCTAACCACCGCACATGGTGGTCATAGGTTGCAATCAGCGGGTGGGATGTTTCGTTTTCGAAGACCAAAATCTTTCTCAACAATTTTCTACGGTGAACACGTGGCCCAAGGTTTCTGCACGTGTGGACATACTGATTTGAGAGCGGTGGCGTATGAAAGAAAATTAAGAAGAAGAGAAAAGCATTAGAGGCATTTTCTCGTTCTCGTTACTTTCTATATACACATCGCGAACTAAATTGGAGAGAAAACTTAAAACATCTTATATTTTCTTTTGAAAGAGGTTTAAACATTTCGCGTAAATTTTATATTAGTTATTACAAATTATTAAGATTTAATTACATAATTCAAATTGAAAGAGTAAATTTTACTGGCCGCACTAATAATAGAAATAATTTTTGAAAAAATATTGAGTGTAGAGGAAGGAACTCCATTTAGGAAAACACTTGCTGTAAAGAGTTGAAAAATGAATACGTGTAGTAAAGAAAAGGTTCGAATACTTCGAATCTACAGTTATGTGAGGTCACAAATGGAAAGACACTCGGGATGCCGGCCGTTTCTCTCTCGATTTCCGTTTAGATAGCAGATAGCCGAAGCCGGATATATCTGAACGACGTGCGCCTGAAAATAACGGCGTTACAGAGTCCTAGGGGGCTGCTATAGCGATATCGCTCTCCAGGGTGTCGACGCGACTGGTAGAGAATCTCAGGGTATCCACGAATCTAGGTCTAGTAAAACTATAAGACTTCGACGACTAACATCAAGTGCTGTAGAAGTGCAGGACTATTACTTCCGGTCATTTGTAATACTTGTAGAGTGCTACGCGCGATCGTCTCAGTGTAGAAAAGCCATATACGTGGAAAATACTTTTACGTCTTTACGACGTCCGTGAAGATATAACTGAGTAGAGAACGTGGAACACCGAGGACGTCAACTAGACCAGAGCCATCGAGTAATTTCGCTGGCCTGCCGCACCTAAACCTTAAAGTGCTTATATGGCAGGAGAAACGTTCTCTTATAATGTCCTCTCCGTTGGTGTCCTGACCTAAGAACCCTAAGGACCGTATAAAATGCAGTAAATGGTACGATGGACTTACTCTGCATCACATCGGACTTGAGTGGTTGTGAAAACAGCGTTCTGCGTAGTACATATGTGTATAGGCAGGACAAACCCCAGATGAAGGACTCCCCTTCTTGAACTTTAAATTTTCAAGCACAAAGCGACGCACATGCTAGCCATGCGTCTCCTGAGAAAGTGTGCTAGTCATAATTTATGGTCCTCTACACATCTGTTTAGTCATTTACCATCAATTTTTTTTCTGAAATTGACTTCTCGTTTTCCGATCAACTAGAATTTAATTTTCAAACTACGCATGCCGTTGCTGTCAATAATCTATGCCTATTATAATTTTTAGAAATCTTATTATGTTAAGATATCTTAATTTTCAATAATTTGATACTAATCTTTAAAAAAAATCCTGTCATAAAAACTGCTTCTACATATTTGAAACAAATATTAAAAAAATCTTTTGTTTATTTCGTCTTGAATTTTTTGAATTCTACAAAAAATCAGGAGTCATTTTGATGCGTTTTTGAGCAATTTCTTCGAAAATAAACTGAGATGTCGATATATCTTTCAATTAAAAACAATTAAAAACACTTTTCGTCCCATCCATTTCATAATATAAGGGTAAGCCAGCCGACCAGTCTCCAGTCAATGCACTGACATTTAAATTCCGGTATTCCAGTTAATCCGGCAAGATTTATGGATGCCCATTATACGTGTATCCAAGAGGATATTTTCAACGGAGTAAAATGCGATCGATTGCCGCAAATGGAAGATTGCAGAGTCACGCTCTATTCGGCGAGAAAAGGCTATCGAAAGCTGCTGTAGTTTATGAATATTCATCGTCTTTTAATGCAGTCTCAATCTCCGATATCACGGAACTCATATAGTCCAGATGTTATAGGTATACATCTTATTTTCCACCCCTTCACGTTCACATGAGAATGCCACCTGCAGTTCTGAGAGGTGCCAATAAAGTTCGAACAAGTCGGGAGATAAAAGTTGCACTTACAGTAATGTCTCTAAAAAAAGAGTTTCTTATTATATTATGGGGGAGAATTGAAACCGAGGCATTGAAGACTCATGAAATCAGATGTACACTTGCATAGAAATCTACATGCTCAATTCTCCAGAAATATCTCAACTCCTGAAATATCTGAATTCACTTGAAGACGCTTGAAGTCGTTTGAAGTCACTTGAAGTCACTTTGAATTTTCCTGAAGTTACTTGAAATCTCTTGAAGTCATCTTGAAATCTTTTTGTCATTGAATTCTTCTGAAATATCTGAAGACACCTGAAGTCTTAAAATTATTTAAAATTATTTAAAATCCCTTAAAATCCCTCAATACCCTTAAGATCCCTTGAAAATTTATATAAAATCATTTAAAATCACTTTAAATTCTTTGCATAGATAGATGCAGTTTTCTTTTGCGAACTGAATGATATGAAAATATCATTTCCGTCAAATTTTAACTTGCACGGCAGTGAAGTCCTTAGAAACATATTTTACAGATATTTGCGTCCAACTGCTCCAACACCCTCATCACAATTTCACATTCTAACAGTTCCGACTGTTATTCGCTCGGTTATTCGTTTATTTCCTTTACAAAAGTGTTAAGATAAAATTGTAAGCGTTCAATGTGATGTGACTCCGGTTAAAGTTTGGGGCATGTTTGTTTGCGTTGCTTTGAGAAAGTGAACTGTGAAACACACTTCACACTTGCAATCGTCCCTTTTGTTTTGCAGCTCCGATGTTACGTGGTATGAACCATTCTTCATCGTAGACGCGATAAAACAATGCTATCACACATCGTAAGTGTTTCCAGAATGTTCAGAAATTCCGAAGTATGTAATTGTTATGTTGGACGATTCTAAAACGTATGGAGTGTTCAAAATTTAGTTCAAGCTTTATGGCTTTTAAAAAAGTGTCTACGATGATAATAAATGGAAAAAAATCTTTCTTTTTAATTAAAATAAATTGTAAGGTTCATGCCCCTATTGTACGAACACCTGCACGAATATAAAAACGTCGGCGTAAGAGTTTGTTAGTCGTTATAGTATGTATATGGAAAAAAAAGTCTTTTAAAATCACGTTAACTAGAACCGTTCCAGTTTCTTTGTGAAGGCTGATGATTGCGAAAAGATGAGAACTGTCTAGAAAATGTTTTACTAATTGCAATAATGATAAGCTCCCTTATTCGAAAATTTTTCACGTGCGACGTGCATTGAGAATAAAATATTTAAATATAAAATTTATATGAATTTTCGATTTATTTTTTGATTCGGAATATGTAAAATGATATTTTATTAATCATTTACGATCAAAACATATATTATATTACATTAAGAGAAGTTTTGTATACAATTTAATATTATATTGCAATTTTGTTTGTTGCAGGTAAGCTTTATACGCTTCAAATGAAATTTAGTTCATCATGAAAATCACTAATGTATCACTGCATCACGAGTAAGTAATTACATTTAGTAAAATAAGGCTTTTCAACATTACTAATATTTAAAGCATGAAAAATATAATATTTATACACTTTAACTTCTTCTGAAAATCAAACAGATAGCATCAATAAATTATTACAACCCTTGAAATGCAGACTTCACGACACTGTTTGAGAGGTCATCTGTTATTTGTTCTATCAAAAGAAAATCACTCCCTCCCATCTGCCAAATTGAGCAACACATGATCTTTATCTTCTAAAGATTTACAAGTTCTCAAGACCTGATTTCATTGTCTTTATAAGAGAACGTAGAAAATCTGGCGTTTATAGCTCTTGAAAGCACAAACTAACTTTGCACAACTTTGCTTCAAAGTCTTACAAACTTGGCGCATATTTCTTCAAGAGATCTGCAGATACAATTAATGATGTTCCCCTGCACAATATCTTTCCTTGCTCTTCTCTTTTCTTTTTATTCTTTGCCCCTTTCTTTATTCATTGCCTTACTTTCCTGTCTCGTACAGAAAAATATAAATGAAAATGATTTCTTACCCTCCTTCCGGGAAACACTTCACCCAAAACGAGACACGCAAACCAATTTAATCCTTTGCTAAAGTAAACAACTGAACGTTTGTGTTTGGAACTAAGTAAAGGGACGAAGTTTCTCGTAAGAACAGACCTGAAGCTTGATGGGACACGGCTTTCTTATTCCGGGAATGGTGCCGTTTAAAAGAATGAGAGAAAAGAACAAGATACCATATGTGCCGGACGTAGAAGTCCGTGTTCAGCATGCATTAGCCGCAGTGATATAATGTCGCGTTGCATTATTTCTATTAAAAAAAGTCACAGCATTCAGTTTCCCTCCGACTTAGAAAACAATTTCATTTGCTAAAGGTAGAATTATGTTACGATAAACATATAAAAAAATATTGTCGTGAATATACGGGGAATAGACTGCAATTGTATTGACAAAGAGATATAGAAGAAGATTAATGTCGTTATATGAGAAATTGACTGGGATAAATATTATTCGAGAATTCCAGTTTGTAGAAGCAGTCCAGTTTCAGCTGCAGCTTATCCTTACTATAAGTCGAAGTCCAAATCTAAGTTGAAGTACTTTTGTCATCTGTTTTTTTTTTCACTTGTTTGTGGGATGCTCGGTCGTGTGTTTCACGAAGATATCAGTAAGGGTGGGGATCTGGGGATAAGTCTCAAGAGAGACGGATTGAGGACTCTCTACCGCACTTGTAATCCACGATGAAGTTCTCCTGACCTAAGACAAAAGTACTTAATGTACCTGAAACAGTTATAAACTATTGGAGCAACATAAAGCATATTCTGTTGAGTTCAATTTAAATATAGTAATCAAAGTCTACAAACTATTTTGCAATTTGCATTTATTTGGATCGGGGACAACGCCAAATAAACACAAAATATTCATATCAAAGCATAAAGAATTACAATATAATGACATGAAGTAACATATTGCTTTAATATTCTGAATCATTCTATTGATAAACCAATACAATGCCAATTATATATATATTGAATTCGATGAAGATGGCGACATATAGATTTTACAGACGCCTAGAGGATATTTTCTTGGGGTCGCAGGATCAAAATTGAAATATACGTCGCCCCGGGCTATTCGCTCGCACATAATCCTCCGCCTCTCTCGTTTCTTCCTTAATCGAATATGTAAGGATGGGGCGAGAAGCAAGAAGCTTTATGTATATACAACTTCGATAAGATCCAGAGATCGGGCAATTTTATTGAAAGCATATCGCAAACGTCCATAACATTGCTCGTTAAGTCAATATTGCTCGAAATAAACTAGTTTGTTTGACCTCCAAGAATTAACTGTACCTACAGTTTAATGCAATAAACAATTTATTCATCTAATGCAATTTAATGAATATCTCGAAATACAATTTTTAATAAAATAGAATGAAAACTTTATATGGAAATAACCAATCAGGTTTGAAACAATAATTTATGCGAGATTTTCGGGACATTTCGTTAAACTACTTTTTTTTAGTCAAATTTCAAGAGGTTTCTAGGAATTTTAAGAGATTTCGACGATTTTCAAGTGATTTTTACGAAATTCAAAAGGTTTTTAGGATTTTTAGAACATTTTTAAAGAATTTTAACATGAATTTTAATTTTGAATTTGATAAAGCGAGGGATAAAGTATAACTGAAGAAAACTTGAGCCCTCTTTCCAGCTAAAATTTTTTAATTATTTTTCCTATAAAGTGGATGATATGCATAGTAAACTCCTTGACAAATTATAAAAGCAATAAAAAGAAAAGTTGTCTCAAAGGGAAAACTCGGTATCAAAAGTTAGCGCGAGTTAACCCCAAATTAAATTTACGGTCACTCTCCAGCTTTCATGTTACTCGACTTTTTATATTATATTACGTTTGGAGTGATAAAAATTTCACCTGAAAGAAAATTATCATGTTTTCCTATATTGATTATAATAGATATAGATATGGATGTATAAATAATTATTTATACATCCATATCTATAAAACTGACTGTCTGTGTGTGTTCCAAAATCATAATTCATGAAATCTCTTGAAAATCCATAAATTTTTTTTAAAATTCCCTTAAATTTCTTATACCCTCTTGAAATTAATGAAATTCCTTGGAATTACAAAATAAAATTAAACCCCTTCAAATATTTTTAAATGCCCTAAAATCATTTTGAATATTCTATAATCTCCTTAAAAATTTTAAAATCCTTAAAATTCCTTAAATTATTCACTTGAAATTTCTTAAAATCTCGAGTAACGCTGGGTCAATTTCTGCTAGTATAATATATATATATATATTCAATTCGAGTTATGTATTTTATAAAAGACTAAACTAATATTAATTTAATGAAAAAATTTAAATTCAATCCATCAAACTGTGAGAGAAAAAACTTACTTTTTTGGAAACCGGTTTTTTAAATATGACGCACTGACGCTATCATAGCACTCGCACGAAATAGTCGAGTTACTATTACTTTTAGTTTTCCGAGGCCGGCGCGATTTGAAGAATTTGATGGCGAACGCGGAAGTAGTTTGTCAAGTTTGACATCACATTTTCCACAGTTGATACGACCATGCCAATAACCTAGTCGAGCTCACGAGCGAACCGGATTTGCCCTTACATTATGCCCAACGGGTAAAAGTTAACTTTTTAATAATCAAAAAAGTCATATTTCAAAATAAAATCCTGTGCAAATTTTACATTTTTGAAAAATTCATTTTTTTCAAATTATTAAAAGACTAAAGTCATAAAAATATTTCCTGAAATTATCTATCAACACCTGTGAGATCAATGTCTGTCAATCTCGTGTGGAAATTCCCATGTCATTCTTTTATCAAGTTCCTGTTGTAACATTTCAATAAATGGATTGGAAGTAAATTTTCGATTGTCAATTATTGCAATGTATGAACTGACGTTCATACAATTAATTAGAAGATAAATTTACGTATAAGTAAAATCATAAAAACTATATAATTAGGATTGTATTTTTAAAAATCTTATTCGAATATTCCTGGCTCGACTGATGTGGCTATATTTTTGACAATGGCTTTTGCTGGAATGGTTGAAATTGGTTTTGCTTTTTTAATTGCTCTTTTTATGATTCAATAGAATTTGACGAGGACGAGACATTTTTTGTTTTTTCTATTTTATATCCAAAGTTATAGAGTTGTAGACAACAGTTATACAGTTTATTGCTTCTCCTGAAAAATATTTTTTTTATACAATCAGGTGGTAGTTTCTCGCTCCTCACCGCCATCATTTGCTCTCACACCCTCTCTGATATTTTCATTCTTGCTCAACCACACCCTGTCCATCAAGTAATTACCATGAGCTACCATACTATCGATTGGCTACTGCGTTTAGTGGCAAGCACAAGTTCGGATTTGCTTAGGACTTTGGTGAAGGCTCAGATTATAAAGTGCTGAGAACGGATTAGATTTTCAAAAAAAAGGGATTAGTTACTGGATAAATATATAAAAAATTCTAGTTCTTAAAGTTATTAATCAAAATACATTGGAAAAAAATGAATAGCATGTCTAGGTGTCATGACAGATTTATTTGCTTCAATCATTTATTATCATATCAATCAATCAAGCCTTTATTGATATATGAATAATTAATCATGAGAAATATTTTAAGTGAAGCAATTTATGTCGATTGGTAAGATTTATAACGGCGGAACACAGTTTTTTAGTGTGTATTCTTGACATTTAACTAAACATCGGACGATCTTTATTAATTTGTAAGATGGAGTTAAATTTTGTCAAACTTTTTGTTCTCCATTTAATTACAAAAGGTTTAGGTGACTTTCCTTGTTAAAGTACTTACCGTTTTATTTCTTGATTAATGTTTATCCGATTTTAGTGATTTAGATTGAGTTCTCCTTTCAACATTAATCGTTTTTCCCTCCTCCTTTTTTGTCTTTTTTTTTTAATTTAGTCTCGCGCAATGAGCTCGATGAAGAGATTGCTACAGCCACCGCGCAAAGATTTCCTAATTGCAATCTCACCGGATTTAAACTCAATCCGATCATTTCTTCGTCCTAACTACTTGGCCTAGACTTTTTAGCCTCTCTTCGTATATACTTGATAATACTTCATCCGATTTAGTCTTGATGGATTAAAAAAGTTAGAAACACTCAAAATCATGATAATCTTGTCAAAGTTTATTTCTAAATAAAAAAGTAGTGTTCTTTTATTGAGTAGAAATTCAACCACGGGAAACTTACCAAAAACAATAATTTTTCTTTCTTTTCCTGAATGCTAAACCTTCAATTTTTTTTCCGATTTACGATATTTTTTACAGTAATACATAATAACATCGAAAAAATGAAGTAACAATGGCGACCCAATTAGTCGAATATTGAATACAGAAGTAGTGCCTTTCAATTCGCGTGATTTAATCCAGAGATGCATGTTAACTGGAGAACTCTTGATTTCACGAGTATGTACTTGTGTTTGGCACAGGTCATTCATATTTCCACTTGATGAATATAAGGGTCATGCTCCCGAAATCATGGAAAATCATAACTCAAATCCTTCAGTTCTCAATTGATTCGAAGATTAGGCGTTTGCGATGAAGCCTCTTCACTCCTCTCGCATTTCCGACCCTTTTCATTTTGCCAGGAAATACAGATATATGTATTCCATCCCTCCCCATCCATCATTTATTTTTAGATCATGAATACAAAATGAGGTGGCTCCTTTGAATAAGTGAAACAGCCATAAAGTCTTACTTCACTCCCACCTTAAAGTATTAATAACTAAGCTGAAATATTTCTCCAAATTATGTTTTAATTGGTATGATTAGCAATTTTTTTAGTGGAAATTTCTTATCTTTTCCGATAATTTATTTTTGGAATGGGCTAAACCGCTAAAAGAAATTAGATCCATTCAAAAAATTAACTGACAGATAATATTGTGGACGCCGCTCTGCATATAGAAAGGGATTAAATTCTATAGATACGTAATTCGATATATGTAATGAACTATAACTTAATTTCGAGGAAATTATGGATTAATTTGCATTGAAAAATGTTGACATTTATTGGAATAGTATATGTACTTTAGAATCGACGAGATCAGAGTTGCCGACTGACTTTAAAGAATTTCAAAAGAATTCAAAACAGTTTCATGATTTTAAAACATTTGAATTCACTTTAATCCTTAAAAGTATACAAATACTTCGAGACCTCCAGTTTATAGAAGCATTTTTCATGACGGGATTGTTTTTGATAAGCATAAATCTAGCTAATAAAACTTTTTTTAACACTGGGATATCTTTGGTACCTATTGTCAATTTTGAAGAATATTATCACTAGATTGAGTGTGCTAATGATCTTAGCCGCATGAATGCATGGAGCTGCTGGAGTGTAAGTGTTGAACAACTTTGTCTAACTATCTAGATACTAGAACGTTACTCCTAGCTTCCGATTTGCTTCTACAAGTTTCCTAGTCACCAGGAAAATTCTCATTGGAATGCATCTAATACATTTACGGGATTCCGAACTTCTATCTACTTTGGACACAACTTAGTAAGATTCTCTTAAGAAACTTCTGACTGCTATACAAATCTTAGAATCGTATCTATCGAAACAGTTGGCACGAAGGAAGGTACTACTATTGAAGTAAACAGTAAATATTTTTTACCTTGGATGAAAACTGATAGAGCTTCACTTTCCAAAACTTAGAAAAATATGTACCTAATACATTTATAGTTTAGGATTTTAGAAGGTTCATTTAAATATTTGATAAAAGAGTGATCTTTCCACGCTAAATCTTTATTGAAAAGAAATATGTATAGCGTAAAAAATAACTAATTAAACATTTATTCAAGTAAAAAATTGATTCAAAAAGTAAACCCTTTAATTTGAGGCAATATTAAATGAGAAACCTATGTCTGAAGTATAGTTGAGAGCATAGTTAGCTTGTATGTAGGCTCAAGTATTATTGATCTCTAATACCTACTCCACCCAAGCGTTTCAAAATTACAGCCATCCATTCCAGACATTCCCTCAGTCGTTATTAAAGCTTGAGAAAATATAGAAAGAGACATAAAAGAAGATTAAGATGGAAGAAAGAGATTACTAATAAAATGAATTGTCATACTTTGGTATGAAAGTACGCCCTAAAAAGTTTATTGTCTGGAAATAAAAATTATAAAGTTATTTTAGTTGAATTTAATCTTTTTGAATTGTACAATAAATTCACAAGGAAAATTATTATTTTCTCGCATTATTATTTAATTGTTCCATATTCGCTTCCAAATAATTTTGATTTTGGGAATATGTATTGACTACTGTCCACTTAAAAATATGTCTACTCTCTCTGCTACATGAAAACTACAAATAAAAACAAATTTACAACATTTTCAGTGGAACGACCTAAGTCGTTAAAAACACATATAAAATCTAAATATAAATTCAACTCTAGTTCCGGTGTAAACTTGAACAAAAAAGTTTTTATGGTTTGCAGTATCGAGCCACTTTGAATATTTTACAATGCAGTCATCCATTTATTATGTAACGCTTTTTTAGAAAATTTTTTTGACCCTTCAAGCGATTTTTAGATGTGTCAAGGGGCTTAAAAGATTATCAGGAATTGCAAAATATTTCAAAAAAATTTATAGAATCTAGAATCTTCAAGAATTTCCAAGATTTTAACGAATTAAAAAAATTTCAAGAGAATTCAAAATGTGATACAGACGCTCTATAAATATAATTGATTCGTTGTATTTTCTGTATAAAAGTCATTCTTTTCAAAATGAGCCAAATGGAAATAAAGATTATTTTGTATTACATATAAACTTTAAATATATTTTACTAAGCGACGTTAATTAAAAAATGTTTGAATATTCATTATTTTCATTATTCCATATAAAAGTAAAATTTTCTTTCGTGCCATGTTTCTATTTTCGTACTTGAGTTATTTTATTAAAGTGGTACTTGAAAAAAACGTTTTGCATCACGAAGCGTACTCGTTTTGCAAGTGGTTACTTGCTCGGGCCTCTTTAACACGGTATTCTGCCTCGTGGTTAACCACGATCTTCTGATGTTTATATTTCATAACTGCATTTTATTTATTCCGTTTTGTATGCACGTTTAAAAGACACTAATTACATCATTTTCCTAATATTAATTAAACTAAAAGTAAATCCTTTTATGAAAAGCCTCATAGAATTCCTTTTGCAAGGACTTCCTATGCAAGGATCCTATGGATTCTTGTAAATCAGAATTGACCTAGAAAACTCCTGCAACGTGATGTATACCACGAGTGTTTTTTCTAAAAGAGAACATCGACACAGGGAAATTTTTCAAAGGATATTCAGAGTTTTTATATTTCTCAATAGAAAATGTGTATAGGGAATTCTACGAGGATTTTCATAGTTTTTCGTAATTTCTCAGCTTCTGATGTATAATTCTGGGAATTATAAACTTTCCTATTAAAATCTACTTATTGAATAAAGAGACACTATTCAAGTTTGATCGCAAAAAGAGCTACAAACCCTCGCAATAATAAAGACGAACGACATGCTACATCGGGATTGTACAAATATTTAGGTTGCGGTTTCTGGAAACCTTTTTCAGCTCTGTTGTGTTAATAGTACAGAATTGGAACTATTTGACCAGGATCCGTGTGACATTCACTTTGGTTTTGTTTTTGTCACGTGTTTAACACACGTTCATCCATATTTTGTATATACACGGGGACAACTGGATATTAACCCGTAGTATCTGGATATTAAACTGTATAGAACGATTATTTAGATATTTAGATATAACTAGCAGAAATTTACCCGGCGTTGCCCATTTTTTTTCCATGTGCCACTTCTATAATCATGTCTTTTCTTTCTGTGAAAATTACAGGACGGCAGTGCAAACTGCATAGGTACGGCGTAATTAAACCAACTGCTTACAGAAGCAGCAGATCGTTATAGAGCTAAAAAAACGCTTCAAACATGAGTCAAGAGGAGATCGTTGGAGAAAAGCGATTCGCATTTGCACTATAAGATCTGAAGAACTTTTTGATTAACATCAGAATTAGTCAGAATGTGCAAAATATTTTAAAAAGTATAAAGATAAAAATTAAAAAGCCATTTTTTTCTGTACTCTAATGATTTATTGCTTTCAGCCCCTTAATATACTTCCTCCCTTGTCTCAATTTCTCTCTAATTCTTTGAATGCTGCCTAGTGCACCCCAAGTGAGAAAAGTTCAAGGGGTTTCACCCCTATTCTACACAGACCCAAGTACTTTCACAGAATTTTAGGCGATGAGGGCGAAAGGGTGCGTAACAATTCAGTTTAATGAATAGTCTGACTGTTTCGCAGTTTGAGAGAGAGTTAAGGAGGAGATTAGTCTCTTGCAGTTAATTCTTCTTTCGATGACCTTCGCAGAAACACGGGAAGCCTTTTGTAATCGGTGCTAAGAGTAGGTTTTCGCCTATTCAACATAGCTTCGTAACATCTCAAATCTCAGTTCAAAAAATTTCAAGAAAAGAACCCTCTCATTTGAAAAATCTCTCTATGGTGTGAATGTCAAATATGTAAATGTATAACGCTATTTATCAAAAGAATAGAGTTATTTATGGTTATTACATTGTAAACTGTCCTATCATAAATAAAAAAATATTTATAATATTTTTAAATCTGCCATTTAACTTTCGGATAATATTTTTTAGGGTTATTATTTCTAAAGCCTTGAAGAAGTAATCAGCTTCTTCTTTAGAAACATTCCCAGGTTTGAATAGAATGTTCCTAAGTACCGTTTTGAAGTGTTTAAAAACATTTTAAAGAAATTAACTTTCGTTGAAGTAACGAGGAAATCATTCTATAGAGATCGAGTTTTCAATTCCGTAAATTAGTTTGCACTAGCTAGCTGCAAACTATAGAACATAAATTCGTTGAGATTTCTGCTTGTTATGATGAAATTTGTGGTAATCCAAATTCAGAGCCGTTTTAACTATATACAGCTTATATATATAGAAGAAAAGAAATTTCCCAATAGCGTCCAAAAGTATGCTGGTTGAAATTTACTCGCATTAGAAGTTATTGACGACATATAAAGGGGCCGGAAGAGGAGATTGAGCTGAAAACGATGTTGTTCTCTCTATCTCTTGGTAATTAAACTCCCTACCTATTGAACCTCCTAATCAGAAGGCGACAAGACCTATTCTCTTACTGCCCTAGGGATATTGAAATCGCTTGAGACCTTTGCAGACCACAACTAGGACTGCAAATGCCAAACACAGTAATACAGTCTACTATTATGTCGATAGAGCTGTTCCTTGTTAATGATACAAATGGATGTTACGAGATTAGTTACCTACTGAAATTCACGAATTTATAGAATGTAACTACATCAATTACTGTAATTTCACAGTTTGACAATTTATGCAGCATTAATTACGAGAAGCTTTCCATTATAACCAATCTAAATTGATGAAATGTGTGCAGACTATGTATGTATTAATGTCTAAATTCAAACTTTGAAAACTGCATGGTAATCATTATTCTATTAAGACTTTATATTTAAAGTCATTTATCAAAAATCTGAATTTATAACGTTTCAAATCAAATTAAACATTCTTGTATTCAATTGGTTGAACCCATTGTTCAAATGTGGGTACATTTTATTCGTACCACACTTTCGCGAGCGTTTTCGTTGAGTTCACTGACGAACGCGAAAGCCAATCTAATAGATATCGCACTAGCGGAATTTCAATAACCCGTAATTGGGACAAAGTCTTTTTTTGCGGACAATTTTTTCTCACTTCGCAATGAAAAATAAGGTAATCGACATACGATGAGTGGTGCATACTAGTCAACTTCAATGTAACTTTAACATATATCCGCATTTTTATAGAACTTTCTCGACTGAGTTTGAGTTTCAAACGAGAGCCGCGTTATGTCTGCCGTTATATGCAAGTAACATACATATATATGTACAGTTTTACACATTGTATCTCCTATTGAAATACAAGAATTTCATACGCGCGCACCTACCACTTTATGTCATTTTTATGAAATTAGTGTTCCACATGATATGAAAACAGAATTACATGTAATCATATAAACCTACATTCAAGACAAACAAAAAGAGCGTATAAGAAATACATATTATCCTTTGCATATCATCCTTGACTTTCGAGTCACTTTTTTAGTCTATAATAAATTTAATATTTTATTTTCGAGTTAGGTATCAAGTTTTTAATACATATTTCAATGTCTAATGTATCACGTTAAGGGCATGTGATACTTTTTGATCGAATTTAGCAAGATGAAACTTTTTTTTAATTTTGCAAGATATAAAGAGTCAATAACGGTCCGTTTTAATGTTCTCTTCCGTTTTCCAAAGTTTCAGGGCAAAATATTCATTTTTGTGGCTGAAAAGTTGGGTAATTTGATCACTCATAAAGCATAGAGCACCTAACCTCAAAGTGACAAATGCATTACGAATTTTAGCAAATTTAAACTTTTTTTCACTATATAAGATAAAAAGAGTCAATAACGGTCCGTTTTAATGTTCTTTTCCGTTTTCCAAAGTTTCAGGGCAAAATATTTATTTTTGTGGGAGAAAAGTTGGGTAATTTGAAAACCATAATTTTCAAAAGTTTCACATGCCCTTAAAAGCTTCTTAGAGCCATTGAGCATTTGAAAGGTTGGAAATTGAATACAAGCTTTAAGTGCAATTTCAATATAACTTGTTTCTTGTAAGGTTCCATGATGTTTACATAGTAGAAGGTAGAAGCAAGTGCTACATGTTTTCTTTTGAAAGGACACTTCATACTTTTTTCTTGCTCCTATTCCGTAATGCAGAAATTGCCTTATTTAGCTCTATTCAAAATAGGGTTCTGAAGAGGCCCTGCATGGAATTCCTATTTTTAGTAAATATATTTTTATATAATTAGGCATTAGATTGTTTTTGAGACTTAAATATAATTATTGAAAAAGGCGTGCGCTTTAGTGCGCGCATGGCATTCTGGTAATTGTAAAAAAAATAATTTTCTCCCTTTTCGCTCACACGTTGTTCGATCGTAGGTTCTCGAGCACTTATTTCCACCACTTGGTATTTCTCCCCATTGCGTTGTCTATTTTCGCCAGGCTATTCTTGAGCGTTGAACTTCCTTTAGGATATACTATACGGTTTACCACCAGATTTCGCGGTATACATCTCGGACGATGGAAGTGCACCTGCAAGGCCAGGCCGCAATTTAAGTCGTTGCTCATTTCGTCCTCCTTTTTCTTCTTTCGTTTCTTTCCTTTGTGAAACTGACACCGAATTTAACCATGAGTATTTAGATCCTTCATGCATTAAAATTACGTGTCGTGGTTGTGTTAGTTCTGCCGCCCAAACATCTGGCACATTGCCAGATTTGCCTCGTCTTTACCAGGCTTTTGGCCCGCTGCAAATTTTAAGAAGAAAGACCCATTATAGACCAAACGATCCTCCGTTTTTTCAACCTCGCGGAAAATTTAAGCCACACTCGGCAAAAACAAGTTGATATTCCCGTTCAGAGATTTGAACGGTTTCAGCCCCATAAATTTTCCATTCTCCGTTTTCTCATTAGTTTTATTTTATTTTTTACGTTTAAAGACTCTAGCTTTTAATGTAATTTTGTGTTTTCCTCGTGAAATAATTAATGTGAGATAAACCGCATTTTTTGCCTTGGTATCACACTTTGTGTTCGCAAAACCTTAGCCAATATGCAGCGTTTGCAAAAACAATTTCACCAGCCAAGTTTCTTATTACTTCTTGCTGAAATATTAGGCGTTAAAGACTCCGAAGCGAGGCAACATATTAATCTTACTTATCGCGCATCGTTTCGACATGTCTTTCTTGACGTCTCCCAGGCGATTCGACGCTCGATCGATCTTTCTATCTTTCGATTTAGTAAAGCGACGAAGTAAAAAGAAAATAAGAATATCTAAGTATATACATGGCATCTACATAATTTTTAATTGATTTCGACATATTAAAAGGAATTGGGAACTTTGAACATCTTTATAAGAACTAAGCTTAATTCGATTCTTCTACAATACTTAAAAATCCAGTCCGGAGTCAAAGTTTTTAACTTTGGTCCACTCTAGTACTTTTTAAAAATTTTAAGGGCGGTCCGATTTGGGTCCGATACTTTGAAATACAGTTGAAAACTTTCGGATTCCAGTCCCCGTTGATGGATAGATAAAATTTTACCTGGTGAATTACAAAATATTGTATGAATTTATAGACATTTCTATGCACTCATGCACTTTGATTATTTATGTGAATACTTACTCACTATGAACGCGCATAGCGATTTTGGTGTGCTATATTTTCTTGCGGGTACGGTACACAGGTGCTGTTTGCTTATGTAGTTTTAGTAGGAAATTTTAAGCTTCTAAGCCACAGGAAATATATCTTATAGTCAAAGTTATATTAATTTTTGCGATATTGCATAATAAAATTTGATTAATTGAAATTTTTACAATTTTTTTATAAAAAAAGGCCCTTCTATTAATATACTTGAATTGTAGATATGATTTTACGTGCAGAAATTTTCATGGGGTTCTAGGGTGGCCTTTATATCTTTATATCTGACCGCCATGAAAATTTTCCACACGGGCATGAGTGCGTAATTATATTAAAATATATTTATTGAAAATAGAAATCTCAACTCTTATGATGTATTTTAACTTTGATGTTAAAATCACAGTTGAAAGGAAGGAGGAAAGCAAGAACATCTTTTATCTCGATAATGGTTTATTATTCTATTCCAAATTACCAAAAACAACCAAATCAGGTACAAAGGAATCAAAGTTTGTCAGTCTACTTCAGAGTTCCTCTAGATTCTCAATAGAGATGCATAATATATTTATGCAAAAAGTTTCTTGTGGATACATTTCGTAATAAGTTTGATTAGAGTAGGTCGAAAGACACTGCCTTGTAGATTGGAGCAGCTGCACTAGGCAAGAAGAAGCTTTCTAACGTATTGGATGCAATCGGTCGATAAAGTGAGCTTCCAGTGTCCTTACAGAATTTTCTGCCAGAAAGCCTCAATGTACTTTCTACTGATAATAAAAATAAAAACTTATCTGTTCAAAAGGTTCACTGGTTTCAAAGACCAAGTTTCATATTTTATCTTCGATGCAATAAACTGTAAATTCTTATTATTTTTTTCAAAAGAAATATGGTGTGTTGAAATATGAACTTAGATTGTTTTCTTATACTAGAATATCATTCATCGCGTGCTAAAATATTTTTTTATAAAGAAGTAGAAGAAGTTTAGAAGTTTTCTGAAGGAAATATCAAAAAACTTTGATTACTTAAAATCAGTTGGCTGCTCTGATCTCGATTCTATAAAATAAGTACAGACGGCGAATACAAATCCGGGCAATAGGTAAAGAGAGAATGTGGCTTCAGATTTCGACATGAGAGAATCTATTTTCGCGATATAATCGCAACCTCTTTTTTTTATTATAGAATAGGATAGGATCGAATGAATCTTCATTTAGATTCAATCTTTTGGAAGCAGTTGTATATATACAATTCAAAGTATACATAAAAAAATCAATCCACGATTTTTCCTTGCGCCATGTTTTATACCCTGTTGTATATCCATGAATAAAACTCATTGGTTTGTTTTACGCAATTTGTTTCCTGTAAAGAATGTGTAGGGATGTATGGTGCTCGGTATGGTGATGTTCGCGTAACTGATGTGTGCCCCCAGTTAGCTCTGGCGTCATTGGTCGAGGTTGAAGAACGACCTATCAATTATACAGCTGTTGGACAACATAGCAGCGGGTTGGCTTGGCAGTTAATCCCGAGTTTAACGAGTCAAAATTTGTCTGTACGCGTGCGAACCGGCGACCCGATTAAATTCAATTTGAAACTCGCAGCATGGATTGCAGTATTTCGTTCCGATGCCTACCGAGTAATGCATCAGGATACGAGTGGGTGTTAGCCTCGGTTTAAACCTTATCAGGGATATTAATTAATTCCGGTCCGTAATTCAGAGAGACCCATAGCGCCACAGAGTAGCGTCTCCCTGCAAATCATTCGCGAGGCGATCAGATTCAATTTATACTGTATAGAGACTATCATCCTATTTATATTTTGTGACATTTGGTGATATTTGGTGACATCCGTCTAAGTGCTTCTAACTGGAGACGTGTTTATAGTGTTTAATTCAAAGATCATTCATTATATATGTATAATAATACCAATAACACAGATCGACATCAGATGCACAGGTGAATTCTTTATGAAACATTTCGTTGGAATGTCTTCAGCAAGATCCTACTTCATTTAAGAAAATTGATGTGTAATGGTATAGTTTTACTTGAAGAGATACAGAAAAACTAATAACGCATCATTCCATAATTAGGTGTATTCTTGAAATCTTGTGTTGAGATCTCTTATTGAAATCTCTGTAAAATCTTTTTTATAACTCATAACTTGAATCTCATAAAATGGTATAAGCAACGCTGGATAAATTTTTGCCCTTTGTAATATAACGAAACATATTGCTCTTTTCTATTTACGATTCTGTGCACATTTATGCCTACGATTCGAAATAGACAAAAAAAATTGCATCGTCTGATTGTTACGTTATATGTTACGAATAAATAATGCACCGTTAGTTGTTACGAGTGTATCGACATACCAATCGTTACTTACGCATCGACGAGTGTAGTTGTATCGTAAAATTCAAATGCATTTCCGTTGAATTTCATATCATAATACGTAACACGGCTCGTAAATGCCAAACCAGAATACATCTATGTAGATTGTTGGTACTAGGTATTATATTGAAATTCAATTATTGAGCCATTCTTCAAAATTCCAATGGCCGTAATGTATGAATCGTGCATTTCATAAATACTTACTACTTAACTTTACAGGGTGGGAAATCCTTTCAGAAATAATGAACAAGGAAAAGGGCATCCAGAGTTAAAATTTTGAACCTTTTTTAACCCTCTTTTAACCCTCTAAATTATCTAAAGGTAGAAGCTTTACAAGGATCTAGAGTGGTTTTATTTTAATACCAAACCATCGACATATATAGAAATGGACCGCTAACCCTGTGAGGAAAATGGAAGTAGGCTTTAGAGAGAGAAAAAAACGTGAGAGGAAAACCTGTCTCTTTCTAGATAAAGCTCCAATGGTGAAGATCAATCTCGACCATCTTGGATCAGATAATCTAGATAGATCTCGACCAATCAGCTTTACCTAGAAAGAGACAGGTTTTCCTCTCACGTTTTTTTTCTCTCTCTAAAGCCTACTTCCATTTTCCCCACAGGTTAAATAATCTAATTTTAGCTAAAAATATTTATTATTTCAAACGTGAAGTTGGCGTAACCAAATTTGCTCTTACGTTAATTACCACATGTCCTTAAATGAGAATTTAATATGTCCTCATTAGAAGCTCGTAAAGCCTCCGTAAAAATTAATATTTTTTATTAAAAGAGCTTATTTTTTGTTTATTTATATTTAATTATGGAATGAGTTGTTATTTACATTACATTATTAATATTCATAATTATATTATATGATTTTACGGTGTTGAATTTGAAACTGTTACCGGTTTTAAAGTATCTATAAGTATCTTATTTGATTTACCAGATATATATTACATTGATTCTAATTTCAAACTTATTAAGGACATTTTTAGATATGTATTTGGAATCAGCAGAACCCATAGATTATAAATTTTTAACTTTCAAATCTATGTATATTATCTAAAAAATTCCAACAAAATTCTTTATGGATAAAATTAAGTAACTTCTGCATTCGAGATGTTAACGAGGGTCTGAAAAAGAGACTCAAAGTTACGCTTCGAGATATATCATGAACCAAATTCTTTTTAGTTGTCTTTTAAGAAATTAAAACGAACAAATATAAATGAAGGAAAACAATTGCGAAAAATAAGCGGAGGATTTGCTCGTTAATTGCAGAGAATTGTTCGAAGCAAAATGCAGGAACAGATTCAAGCGGAATGTATCAGCTAAAACCGCGGTTGTCGTCGACCAAAGCAATATCATCACCGAATATAGGTAGTCACAACTTTATTGTTTTGCCATGTCCAATACCTCGCACCATCTGTTATCGATGACCGTCTGGTGGTGGTTTCGATTCCCGAAATCGAAGTAAAAAGAGAAAAAGCTCTTGAAATATTGTTCTTTAAGACCAATTGACTATCGACCCGGAAGTGAATTATGTTCCAAAATAATAAATAATGTCGCTTTCATCATTCTTGCAGAAAATCATCAATTTATACAATAAACTGAAGAATTCTGACAATCATAGTGTAAAGATTTACTCTTATAAGATATTCTGCTTTGACTATAATTGAAGTAATATACCCAGTCTGTTTTAATTTGAAAGGCTCATTTCTATGCAGAGAAAAAATCTGTTCTTAAATCGTTGGATCCCATTGCGTTTTGTCAACTTGTTAATTTTCTTGCGTGTTGGATCTTCCTCAAAGAAGATTCCAAAGCTATTTCTGCTGCAAGCGAAACGAATTTTTTCCGTCCAAGTATCACTTTAAATTCAGCCTTTTTGAAGTGAAATGGGCGTTGAAACAACAAGAGCATCTTAATACAATTGCCATCGGCACAGCTGAAAACCGTAGCAAAAATAACTGAGCAAGGGGGAAGCTTTGGTATTTATTCGACGCTACGCTACGCTGGCGCGCGCAGGCAAATGAGAAAAATCGAAAATCACGAGAAGTCGACTTGGTCGTGTGCCACCTGGTCCGGCGCATCTTGCCGGCCTTCTTTCACAGCATTGCAGATTTTTCGCTTTTCTCTATATGGTTCTTTTTTCCTGATATTTTCTTGAATTTCAACAATGAAAAAAAAGCAAACTTTATCGCTTTCAAAGTAATGGCTTCTTCGCAACTGAAAATTCATTTAAAATTTGAGCGTTCTTTGACTTATAAAAACCAAAAATATTTTATTATGAAATATTTCACATATAATAACGTAAACAGATATTTACATTATCTTACTCAACGGTTAATTTTCATATGTTTTCACTACCATATTGCAACAAACAAGTTTTGCTTGTGAAAAATATGTAATGTTAATTAACTGTTTTAACTTAAATCCACAAAGTTTGCTGTCTGTGGAGGACGCAATGTTAGAAATATATGTATATGTCAGGTACACGCTTATTGTAATATGCGGAAAACTGGCGTAAACTACATAGTAAACACAATTTCGCAGTTTCGGTCTAGCTTCTCAATTAGCTTTCGTTATGCCTTACACAAGAAGAGACTTATTTTCATTGCAATATTTCCTGCTTTGAGCGCCTGAGTTTGGTAGCTTTATTTCGAATTTAGAAAAATTGACAATAATCACACAATATATTATCCACTTATTTTTTTTTTTTGTTTCTTATCAAAAAATGGGAATTACTCTGTTGTGCTATAGAATTATTATTATAGGAGTATGCACTATAGTGCATGAAACATAGTTTGTTTTGGACAGTTTCAACAAATTTTCCTGTTCAGAGAAAGTTGAATCATGTAATGGGAAATGGTTTAAAAAAGAAAGGGAAACAAGCGAAAAGGTTAATAAACGGCAGCGCGGAGAGATCACTTTATTAAGGGATTAAAAGAGAGGGCAAATAAATGTGCAGTAATAACGCTGGTGTAGAATGTAGCGATGAAAAGCGGAAGATAGCAAGTCTGATTTATCAAATGAAGGCTGAATTTGGAGATAGGAGATAGGGAAATAAAACAGAAGAACTTCTGTATGAACTGAGAACATACATAACGAGAATGCAGGCAGTAAGAGGAATGTAAAAAGAGGTGTGATGAAATGGTTGTTAAAACCACAGAAAGGAAGTGTAATTTTAACATCGATTCTCGTGTTAAAATTATCTGCATTAAAATATATGAGCAGAATTTATCCTCCTGTCCCTTTTTAAGTTTATCCTATCTATTTTAAAAGGATGAACGAATCGACACACAAAATATATCGATAACGAGCCCGAACGCGCGCTTCCGCGCGCGGGTTGACTTTATTTTTAATTTAAGCGATTTTGTACAATATAAAGATTTAAAATTTCCCGCGTCGCCCGCGATTATCTATATACGACGTGTCACAGACTGTATTGACCATTTTAGCATTACAGTTTAGTTTAGTTTTTGTTCCTATCTTAATTTTAATGCAACAATAAAAATTTTTTCAATGTCATTACTTTTTTAAAAAAACATCTCTAAGTCGCAAAGAAATCTGCACATATCTGGACATCTTTATACAATACACATCCCTTAATTGTGTTTTATAGCACCGAGCATGTACAAGAGGTTCGCAGTATGTGCTTATGGGCAAACTCTGGACAACTCTGAGCTATACAGAGTGAAAGTTTGTTCAGAATCGCTAAACTTTTACTACACGGACACTGCGACATAGATCGCCAGTAAAGTGAATAATTGTAGGTGTTATAGAACTTTTGATCATAGTTATTAAACACTTCAACTATCGTACAGATATTGGCAAGTGTGTGCCATGTGAGCGTCTGCTTGTGCTTCGTTATCTTCTGTATAATATAAATCTACTTATATAAAATTGAATATCAAAATTAATTAATATTGACTTATCTTCAGTAATGAAGCGATACGATGTTTAAAATTAATTAAATTCGCAATGGGAACCTCATGATATATTGATATACGATTCAATTCTGAGGTCAGTATGTAGATAGAGCCGATCATGTGGCAAAAGCTATACTCTTTTCTCTTTGTGGTGCAATGAGAAGATCCATAACGAACGAATTTAATTGGCTCGAGTTTTGAGCAAGGGTTTGCAATCTACTCCAGGAATCACTCCTGTTTCTATAAATACGATAGTAAGCAGAAGCAAACTGACTGACATTGGTGCCAGCTATCGTAGAGACACGTTTAAATTCCAGCCTGGATGCACGAAGCGGTCCGTTTAATCTCACGGGAAAATAAAATCTCAAGGTACGCGACAGATGTCATTTCGACCTCTTCTTACCGATTATTATATTTCTTCTTGAGAGTTTTCGAGTAACTTGGAATTCAGCCAAAATATTTTATTTACATCAACGAAATTCCATTGCCTTAAACAAGCATAGTCAGCTTGAGAGAATATTATTTATCTCTAAGATATACATATATGTAGCTTTTATTCAACGCAGTTTCCCAATTCTCCCTTTTTCTTTTTTCTTTTTTTTTTAAATAAATATAGTAGGTCGGAAATGATGACTAATCAGTTTTCCTTAACGCAGTTTTGATTCGTTCTAGTTTCCCAAATCTATGAATTTAAATATAGGCGTCAACCACTTCTATTAATGTAATCTATACAAGTTTTGACATACGATTTTTCTTCGAGTTAAAATGCATGTACGATACCGCAACGACATGAAGGAGCCTCGATATTGTGAATGATATTTCGAGAGTTTTGAGTGGAACGTCGAAGCACGTCCTCTGCACATCTTTCTCCTCGTTTTCCCCATCCGATTTTCGTTATATTGTCACTTCTGTTATTTTATTCCTTTTTTTTTCTTCTGTTGAAAACACTTTATCTCTGTCAATTAGGGGGAAACGTCGTCTGCATTTTATTTTCTAGCAAGGAAACTCTCTCCCCCATTCTGCACCCAACTCAAACTCACCGATTGCGATAATTTTTGGATGTGTTGTAGTACTTCAAAATTTTATACACGGAAAAAACTGTTATGGATGTGACAACCACAGAAATAGTAAAATACGGTACAACTATACAATTTATGGTTTCCACAACCACGATTGTGGTTGCCACAACCACAACTATTATGTGACAACAACCATATCTATGTGGTAACTTTTATTAAATAGTTGCCACATAGATATTAATGCAACATTAATTTTAATAAATATTATTTGCCCCGAAGATAATATGTATATACGTTCGTCTTCTTATCATTTCAAGAGGATTTAAATGACCAACCTCTGTCGAGATACTATAATTGCCTTTTCGTGTTATCCACTGGAATTTGCTCGAAATAGCACGAAAACCAATAACTTGAAATTGCTTCTTCAGTGTCAGAAGCGACAAACGATTCAATAAAAAAAGGAACTCAAGCATCAAAGACTTTTTTTCGTTGTGGTGAGTGTAGATTAGATTTCAAACTGGGCTCAAATTCTTTCGTTTTAATAAGCGTGGGATCACATATTTTACGGAAACTGGGTAGAACATTATCCAGGTTCTCTTGTTGAACTCGGTTCGCTGTCCTATCGTTTGGCGAGAGTTATGTATAGCTCGCGACCTCGAAAATAAAATAAACCGTCCGGGAAAGTAGACGGGTCAAGCAGAGGGTTGGAGGAGAAGGGAGGGATATATAGGAAGATGATAAAGGGATAGATAGAGGGACACATTTGATAAATAATTCGCTTCAGCTATTGAGTTTAGTAACTATTAACAATCCAATCTGAAAAAGTGGGAAGGACCCCACAATTAAGGCGTGTCACGCTCTTATATTTGAAAGAAATACTATTCAATAAACATTTCAAGGACAACTTTAAAGGAAGAATGGCAAGAATTTAAGAAAATTGTGTTTTTTTTCTATTTTTGAAGTTCATGTATAGTTGAAAGTGGAAAACTAAAATCTCAGAGAAGTTTTCAGTTTTGAATTCAAATGGAGAATGTAACTCTTTCAAAAACATTTTTCCTTCCTCTGAATTCGTAAAACTAACTATACAATATACAGTCGACGTTTCCTTAGCTTTCTGCCCATCCAGTATCCTGGGTGATAGCCTCACAGAATCGCAAATGTAAATTTGTACAATGCACAATATAAAACTTCAAGAGCTCTGAATTTATGCTTGCCATATGACTATAAAAAAATCGATGTTGCTCAACAATATTGTACCCTATCTATTGTATATATATATGTATTGAGAAATACACAACTTCACAACATTGCACGAAATTTTTAAATCGTGCAAAAGTCAGGTTTCATAGCGACGTTTTAAATGTCCTCTATATACGTGGAGGGATTATAGCGGGGAAAAGGGTATGCTGGCGAACGTACAAAAAGAATTAATAGTATATGCATAGAAAAAATTGCGCATATCAATAAACATTGTATATTCAGTTCGCCAAATAATCTGAAATATCCATAAAATGAATTTGATTAAATCAAGAGTTTATTTTTGGTTTGACATCTACTGACTGGCATTAATGATGTACATGTGGAACCATCATGGTTGCACATGCTTTATTTAATGCATTAAATAGAGTTAAAGCTATTTTGTTTCCATATGGAAAAATGTGTTTGAATAGAAAAGTTCTTTCAATATATAATCAACTATAACGAACATATCTGTTGTGACAGACTCATGATCGATTTTCATTTCTCTTCAGCTGCGACGTGCGTTGGGACATTATTAACTGTATTTTAGCATGAAGTACATTCTCGTCGCGGAGTTATCAGTCTAGAACACACACGAAGTTTCCCCTTAATTTCCATTTTGTCATAGTATGTAATAATAGACACTTTATTTAATACGAAGCAGACGTGCAGTAAACAAAAATTAATCCATTTGCGGACTTGAGTTCATTACGAAAATAATGATATGCCAAGAACTTACGAAAGTTTGAAAAATAATAAATAAAATAATGCTTCAGAAGACCAAGAAAGATTTCAAGAGTACCAATTTTTTGTTCATTTATATCTTTTTATATAACTCATGTCTCGAATTAAGTATAATTATTATAATTTTGCTTTCTTAAAGAAACTGTTTTAAAAAATTCTTAATTCCTTTTTTAGAATGAGAAAGATATTTTCCCCTAATGCTCTTAAACGTTTTTGTTTCTTTTTTAATGTACGTTGCAATGTTTAAAAAAGATGACGTGGACGCCGCACGTCGGCGAGGTAGAAATAAGTTTCATTTCATTTTCAAAGTTTTGTATATTAAAAGATTAAGGACTCTGAAATGAAAAAATTACAGAGACGCTAACGTTCATTCACTTTTGTGAATTTTTTCATCGTCTCTGGAATCCTTAGTTTAAATATAAATTATTTATGTTTAAGAATATGATTGTGCTGATTTTACCTCGATTTCTGACAAAAGATACTGGAAATATATTATTATTTTATAGGTTAAGTGAATGGTGGAGAAGCAGCGATTCAGATAATTTACAGAGTTTAAATATACAAGTTCTTTCTTAGTTGAAAAAGACTTCAACTTCAAAGGGAATTGCGTATTAAAAATTGTAAGATGAATATCATTATATGAAGTGATCACTCCTTTCAGTGAGTGCAAGTAATGGAGTGAGTGCTTCATAGCTTCAAAGTCAAGCTTAATTAAAAATTTGTCATAATTGTTACGGTCTGCTGAATAATTAATCTAAAGAGTAATTTCATAATATAATGAAATATGTACGTAAATCTGCTTGTCAGTCATATTCAAATTCTATTGTGAGAATACTATATTCAGTTTTTAAATTCTCCATTGATACAGAGTTTATAATTTTGTAAAGCATTTAAATAATTTTTGATTTCGACATTGCAGCTGTTATTTTGAACAATTCACATTTCTCTCCGTGCAGAATTAAAACTTTTTTCTCTGTAAATGCGTGAAATGTTCCCCCAAATTTTTCCAACCCATTTCCATCAATGTGTTATATTTCCGAGCTTTATCAGGATTGTATTACAACATATCGATCTATAAATTTTGCTGTGTACAAAATGGTTGCAGACAATCTGATTTTATTATTCAATATTTAAAAAACCTGCTATCTCACGAATAAGCTAAATGCTCGCGTATAATGAATACTGCAATTCCACTTGGTTTTTTTAACACAAGTTAACATTACAAATGTCAATATATTTTAAAATATTTAAAAACTGCGCAGCGCGCAGTCAATATTTTTGAACATGAAAATGAACTTGACCCTCATTTTGGAACAAAAAAAAATCCTCTCACTTCCTAATCCCACCTGAAAGTTCTTCTGGTAGTTGTCAGTAGTTTTCACTGACAATTGAGAAAATATCCTTTTTTTGGTTTCTAGAGATCCGAACACGTGATGAGAATGTGCGAAAAGTGAACACACTCGCATGTGCTTACAGCCAACTTTTTTTTTTTCTAATCCATGATCTTTCTTTTTGTGATACATTGTTGAAACAGAAAAGTTGGCAGTTGTGTATTAAGTTTCCTGATTGAGTGCATCGTATCGTTTTTTTTTTTTTTTCTGAAACTGAATTTGACACTTTTCTTTTGAGACATGTATTACATATATTTGATACATATACCAGGTACAGTGCTAGAGAACTTCTGTGAAGTTGGCATGGCTTTCAGATTTTAGTTGTCCGGCTAGAGATTCAGAGGAAGCTTTGTGTGCCACCTCATGGCAGGTCGAGCTGCACGTCTTCCGGTTTCCGGTTTCCGATGGAAAAGGACATTGATCGGATCTTGAAGAAGATAGAAACTACGGTGGCTTTAAAGTCGTTCATCAGTATCAATATAAATTTGAAAATACTTGTTACAAATTTTAAAAATAATATATTGTTTACGAAGTACTTTTAATTAAATGTGGATGATGTTTTTCTCACCAATCGCTTTTCACCTTTTTCTGCGAAATATATGTATACAATAAGGATGTACACAAGTTTGATTTTATTGGGACATTACCATTATTACTTAATTCAATCCTTAACCACGCGATTCAATTTCATGACTAATATTCAGGAAAATCCGCGTATAATGGCACTTATGCAGCCTTGTACATGTGGTGCACACTTGATCGTTACATACAGTGTAGCCGGTGTAGCCACCGCGCCGATTGGATCCGTATTACATTAAGCTCCTGGTAAGCTTTCGTTTCGGGGTCACTTAAATCTAGGATTAAGCTTGGGATAAATAATGCGACTGCTTCTCGACTCTGCATAGGCTATTAGTGTGGTTACTTGACTTAAGAGCTTTGACTGTAGGCCACTCATCTGTTCATTATACGGAGTAAAAGTATACTTCCCTTCTTTCAATGAATAAAATTTCTTCATAAAGTTTTCGAACTTATCTCATTTTTTCACTCTTTTTATAATTTTTTAAAATCTAATTTGACATCAAAAGAAATCTCTTAAAATCCCCGGCTGCAACGTCGGGAAATTTTTTACTAGTTATATAGGTACCTATATATAAACACCAAACTCAGATTTACCGGGTAATTAGTGCATTTGCCACATTATTCTTATATGATTGATAAGCTTGGATTATAAATTTTGCATATCAAAAGTTTTACTATTCTGACCTCGAATAGAATTTACATAAATTGTGAATATTTCAGCCAAGTTTGTGAAGTTGAATGAAATACTGTGATGTAAATAATAAGTCCAGATAACATATCCATAGAGTATAATATGAGTCGAATGTCGTACCCTCATGATGTGACTTGTGTGGGATGAATCTGACAGCAGATAAAATTGTTGCTGTGCCATAAGAGGGCTTAACATGAGACGAGAATACCAATTTTCTCGAAATTTTGTTGTTATATATAACGATAAGAATGCAAATTATCATTACTTATGAGTCACGGCTCCTCTAAAGGAGGAAACCTTTCATTTTTCAGTGAAAATTTTTTAGAGATCATATAATTTCTAAAAAATATATTTTTTCAACATAGTCTAAAGATCATACATAATTGTACAGCAAAGGATTCCGATGAAATATAAAAAAATTACCAGCATTTGGAACATGAGTGCTTTAAGTATGTTAATATTATAACCAATTTCACTCAAATTTGATGAAGATCACTTTTTTGGTCATTCCAACAAAATAGGTGGGTGACACTAAATTAATTCTAAAAAAAGTTCACCAAGAGTAAATAAGGATCACCCTAGCATACATTTTATACAATGCAAATGCAAGGAAAAGTTTTCAATGTGAAATAAAATACTTGAGCGTATAAGGCTGAAACAACTTTCCAACTATTGTTATTTATATCTTTGAACATATCTTCATAACGCAGGGAAATATAATATGAAATATTTTCAGTGAAGCAAAATATTTTCATTGTATCATAATAGAGTCGGACTTCGAAGTCCTATATGCTTGCATTCTTGGATTTTCAGCCGTGCTCTCTCCGCCAGAGAATAAGGGGACTCACTCGTGTGTCGTCTCAGTAGAAAATTGGCAAAGAAATGCTCTTTCGGTGCAACGATAAAACAGTACCACAGGAAAAGCACCATTAAGGTTATCTCGCGAGATCCTTGGCATTTCCTGTAGAATTATCGTAATATCCAAAGGAACCACTTCTCAGAGCCAGTTTGAGATTCGATCGTAACGCTCGTAACGACCATGCCATTCGGATATTCATAAACTTGAGAACAAAGCGTACATTATATCTATACAGCAGTCAGTATATGATGGTCTGTATACGTGTAAGAAATCGCAGTTGCGCTTCAGATCGCGATGATGTTATGATATCGTAACATGTGAAGCTATTGACGATTCATGAAAAGCATTGTGGGCAGAAAAAGGACTGAAGTGGACATAAAAGGTTCTCGTGGGTGATTCTATGCTTTAACGAATTCCTTGGAGTCTACGTGAGTCGAATAATGCTACAGAGTCGAAGATGTAATAGACCAGTGTTGGCTATGGAGCGGAAACTCGTCTTGACAAACAACGTATCGGATCTCCGATCATACGATCGTTTTTTGTCGATCTACCTCGATCACTAACGGTGAATAAAAAGACACGTACGCTCGTGCATACATGACACACCGGTATTACCGATATAAAAATCAAATGTATTTGTGATAATTACTCTACCAGTCAAGAAAGTCGTATTAAAAACATGCCTGATGCCACTGTTTCTTTGTCGATTTCTCATTAAGAAATGAACTTGAAGTTAGAGAGATTTTAAAACATAGTGGAAATCTCATTAACTCCACGTTCAACGAGACACGCTTCAAATGTCCTTTACTCAACTTTAACTCGCTGCATTCTTTTAGAAAAACATGTAATTACACAAAATAAATCTTGGCATCTCATCCTTTATTGTAAACACCTACGTGAAATTTCTTGAAAGCAGAATGTCATGCGCACGACTTTACCAATACTGTTGTGCAAATGGTTAAAGACATATCTGGATATAAGTCACCTATCACTTTTTCGTATCTGAAATAAAATTCATAAAAGCTCTTCTTTTTATTTAGGTTTATAAATATACGTTCTGATAAATGTTATAAACTTAACTACAAAGAAGAGATATTTTAGTTATATTTCAGATATACGAAAAATTGACAGGTGACTTATCCAAAGTGCAAATATGCCTCTTATCATTTGTACTGCTTTAAATTCTTTAAAAATCCCTTGAAATTCCTTGAAATTTCTTACAATATCTTGGAATTCTTTTTTGATATATTATCAAGCAGCGAGGACAAATCCAACGCTTCATATTTCGAAATTGTGAAAATCTATTTTCGATATATGTAATCGAAACATCTTCTTTATGATAGAATATTTTCAAATGTTTTAAAATTCATTAATATCTTTTGAAATATTTTCAGAATAATTGCAATTGAGCGAAAGGGTATATAAATTAACGAAGATAAAAAATGAAATTCACTTTATTTCTTTATTTGTTTGAAATAAAACCGTTTGCTATTGGGTCAATGCTAACTCAGCTCAACATTTTAAGTCCTGTGTATGAACGTGAAAAGGGTGGAGACAAAGGAAAATAAAAGTGTTTCCGATCGCCATTTGTCTGTGCCTGAACTCTATCGAAAGCCATTGTGTAAACTCAATGGAGCCTTCTTAATTTAGGCGCTCGTTAGCAACTGCGTTTACACTTTACTCTGTAACC
Organism: Synergus itoensis; assembly: GCA_904066005.1. Taxonomy (NCBI): domain Eukaryota; kingdom Metazoa; phylum Arthropoda; class Insecta; order Hymenoptera; family Cynipidae; genus Synergus; species Synergus itoensis. Next base: position 350,366 of record CAJFCP010000116.1, on the reverse strand, counting down.
AAGTTTAACCAATAACTAAGCCAATCTGCTTTGAAGCGCATAAAAAATTACTACAACACAATACTTTACTGTTTCGCGAAAAGAAAGGATGAGAAAAGGAAATTATAGTTGTTTTTTGTTCAATATATATTGCAATATCTTTACTTGATCATAACATAATACAATAAAAGATAATTGTACATAAATGGTTAAAAAGCGAAGTTTCAAAGAACCTGAGTTTATAAAATCACAACAATATACTGCGTAAAAGCAGAGTAAAAGTATGTATCAAATATTCAGATTTAAATAATACGAAATTATGTGCTCGCTTTGTAAAAAAAGGTATGCTGATAAAACAGGTCTAGATTTTTGTCTATAGTAGTTTTTTATTTGCCTCCATAAATAACAAGATTCATTGCAGTATGCATCGTGTATAACGAATTACCATAATGTGCTGGTAAATCACAATGGAAACAGATTACAGAATCTCGATAAAAAAAAATTATTTTGCATATTTTGGTATTTGAAAAAAGAAGAAAACCTTTCATTTACATCTCAGACAATTAACTAATTTATTATATATTTGACAAACAATTATTTCTATAAATTTTGAACAATACAATAATATAATGACAATCTTGGTGAAAAAATTATATAATTTAAAATCTCTTTCATCATTGAAATTAGTTTCGTGCAATATCTCTCGATATCCTTCCTCTCCTTTCACATTTTTTGATCCGATAATGGATGAAATCGTTGCATAATGGAAAAACCGGGAAAAACAATTGGCAATCTACCTAGAAAGATGGTGAAGGTAGTTGCCATCTGCTTCCCCATTGTGTAAAACTTCGATCCAACATATCAGATTAAAAAAATAATGCTTTAGGATTTAGTGTGGAAATACAGTATATTAAAAATATTCTAATGAAAAATATTTTTTTATCTTTTTTCATGTCCTTCCTTGGATCATCAATGATGTCACGCAACCTCGCCACGCAAACATGGTCTTGGTTTAATTCTGGTGATGGATTCTGCTAATGGTCATAACAATGGTGCTGGTATCTGATTTATATTATTCTGATTTATATTATTATATTTAATTTTCTATACTTTGATATCTCTCCTAATGTCTTTTCTCATAATTAATTCCATTTGAATATTTCGAATTCGGCTTTGAAACATACAAATCATCATCCCACATGCAATCGAAATAATTGTGTATTTGGCTGATATACTCGTAATCTCTGTCATTAATACCTACCTCGCACATAATATCGATCGATTCAACGTGGACCAAACCATGCTCACTCGTTAATTACTTGAATCCTGAACATCGATCACACACACAAACACACACATGCTAATTTCCTATTAACTACTACTTTCCGTCCTCGCCTATCTACTTTATTTGCCGATTGCTTTTGTCATTTTTTTTTCTACCGTTTATTGTTAACTACCGTATCGCCTTTCTTCTGTTTTTGTCGTTTTAACGAGTTAGCCCTGTTATCAGGCACACTGAAGACTTATCAACATGCAGCTTGCGATGAGAAGCCAATGACTTTGAGATGTCCAATCGGAACAAAGATTGTCATTTCATTGGCCCAGTATGGAAGGGCTGGCCCATTTGGCGAGGGAAAATGTAGCACGTCCGATCCACTTGCTAACGACAATCAGTTATCAAATCAAACCTGCCTTTTACCAAATGCTCTCCAGGTACGTGTTATTATATTTTTTTATAATCATGTCAACCAATCTCGCATATCTTTAGAATAATAATTATAATGTCATGCGCCATTTGTCAATAATTGCCATGGCAATAATTTATGCTTATGATATTTGCCTGATTTTCCTGAAAAAATTTTTTTCCCTGACATGTGGCCATCCTGTTAAGTGATATCCCGAGTCAAAATTTTAGTCCCTTTTTAGACCTCTGATTCTGTAAGAGGGTGTAATTTCTATTGAAATTAGGCTTTTAAAGTGGCCCATAAATCCATATAAATCCTATATAGGTCAGAAAAGGGTCACTCAAAATTCCAGTGATAGTATATGAAAGCTTAACTCGAGTTTAAATGAATTTAAATTACCTTTGAAGTTTTAGATTTTTTATAGAAAATTGGAGTCGATTTTTTTCGATAAAAGCACTTTTTGTATTAGGTATATGGCCGAAAGTCTTTGATCAATTAAAATTTTATTTTACACGACGAAATAGCTTTTTGTAAAAAAAAAAAGGATGAAATATGAGTCACTTTAAAAAAATAGAATCAAGATTTTTACATTCTCATCAGAGAGAATGTGTGTGTGTTCACGATAACTTTCAAAGGAATTTACCGATTGGATTGGCCTTTGGTATACTCTTTTTATAGTGTCCTAAAATGCAGGCCAAGTTCATTGCCCAGCCATTTTTGATGAAAATTAAAAAAGTTAGAGCATTTAGAAAATTTGAAAAAAAAAATTTAATTTAAAGCCAAATAACGCACGATATGAAAAAGAGTCAAAGGATGAAAAATATATCTTTTTGAACGCCCTACAGGACTGACGTAACAATTTTTTGAATTTTCTTGAAAAATCGAAAATTCAAATTTTGAGCCAAATAACGCGTGATACAGAGAAAATTATAAGAACATAACATTCTCATAAGAAAAAAAAAACAATTTTTGCTAAACAGAGCCGAACGCGTAGCGGGAAGTTCTGTTGAGAATGTGCTCCTTAAGGTCGATAGAACCTTAAGTAAATTAGTTTTATAATTTAAAAATAAAGTAGAGATAAATATTGGTAAGGATAAGCGAAAAACAAGGAGCGCGAAGCGAGACGTGTGATGAGAATGTGCTCATGGAGCCGATTTTTAGGTATAAAAATATTTTGGCCCTAGAATCAAAGGCTTCCATCTCGAATTTAAAAATTTTTGACATCTTATTGGTTTAAAATTGTAATTATTTTTAACGTAACGTGCACTCAGAAATCGATTACTTAATCAAGTGCGTATATAAAGTCCCTCTTATAAGACTAAAAATGTACTGATGATACAAGGATTATTTATAGTCAGATTTTTTAAAAATAATTATATGTATATAAAAAATAATTATATGAGGTTCTACTTTTCTTTATACTTTAATTTATAACTTCACGCATTTATAAGTCTATATTATTGTGACACAATACTCGATAATATACCTATGTATCGATTTCATATTATTTTTATGTTCTTCTGTTCGGTAAAGTACTATTGTGTCTGAGAATAGAGTTCTTTTTTTGTATTTTCTTGATCGTATCCATCTATGGAATTTGCTTTTTTTTCTTCTTATCACTCTTCTTTTATAGTCGCTCTCTTTCCATTAAATTCCGTTCTATGTTTATTTTCTTCAAGAAAGAAATATTTTGATTGAGTTTTGCCTCCAGTTTTTATTAATACAATAATCTTTTTTTACTACAGCAAACATATGAGTACTAAAACTCATAACATTTCTACCAGTGAAAGATAAAAAAATTAGTCCATCATCTGTGTACACGTTCACTGCACTCAAAAGACAATCCTTTTTAATTAATTATTGCATTCTACAGGTTACATTATCAATTCTAAGATTTCCCTTGACAATACTTAAAAAATTGTTTTAGGACACAGATATTATATTTTCGATGAAAATATTCATACAAAAGATTGTTCGATTCCTCCTCAAGTTTTAAAACAAATTATTTCAAGTTTTCGAAGCGAAGAGTTAAGTGAAATGTAGGGAAAGCGTGTAAGAAATACTTGACAGAAGACTTTAGAGCATTAGGTGTCACTTTCGTTTGAAGGCAGCAATAACTTACTCTCTAGGAAAATTTACTGTGTGGATTCAAGAGGCTGAATAAAGTGAAGAGCTTTTGGAAATAAAAAAAGGAATAAAGTAAACATATGACCCTGTAATTTACCAAGGTATTTCAAGATTTCGTGTTCTAATCTTTAAAATATACTTGTAGCCTTGGCATCATGCATTTGACATAGCACTTTTAATGAATTCTGCCTGAAAATCTAAATCAAAATGATTTGTACAAAAAACTACTCCTCGATATTTCTCATTTTTTTAGATAAAAATATATATTAAGTTGAAAGACATAGAGTCGAGAAGCATGATAACGGATTTCTTAGCATACGATTCTTGGTTGTAGCACTCACGATTTATTTCCAGCGTGCAAGCTTTTTTCTTCAATCTACTTCCTCTTGTGCACTAGGTACTGGTAAAACGTACCGCACGGAATGTTCCACGTTTCTGAGCGCATACTAAGTAAATCATTTGATACTGTCGAAGTACATTGGTATCTATTTACGTGACTTCCGTTTATATACAAGATAAAATGAACCAAATACATTACGGAACATTATAAAGCTATTTCCTATATTATATGCGATAACAAGCGAATATTTAATTTGCCAACCATACTCTCTTACAACAGCTGATTCCAATCAATATATATATATATATGTATACGCTAATTGGAATCAGTGGTATACTTTTATCCCTGATTCATATTTATAGAGTAAATAAACTGCCAGTCAAAATTAATTCTGTTATAAGGAAAAATGTATCCATGAATTAATTCATTCTTAACTTTTGCGGCAGAAAAGGTGAAGAGAGTATGTGGCTTCAGATTTCGAGATTGCGAGAAGCTATTGTCGATATAATCGCAACCTCTTTTTTATGATAGGATTGGAAAGAGATAAAAATTGTATATTTTGTTCTGAATTTTGAATTTTAGATCTAGCTTTTATCTATATGTATTAGTGTTTGCGCACAATGTTTCCAAAATTCACCTTCAAGTCACATCTCTTTGAATTCAGAACGTGGAATATCGCTAACGACCAATAATGAGTGGGGTCTTCATGATTTCATACTCCGATTCGATATTTAGCTTCCGAGTGATGCTGATAAATTGGCAAGATCAAGTCCAAGACAGAATTTTCAGGGCGATATCTTTTGATTGAAAATTGAGATTTCGTTACTTTAATGCCGCAAAATGAACGAAGAATTGACATTAAACTATCTTTTGAAAAACTGCAATTAAGATTGATATCTGAATTCTTTAGTGCTCAAGGCTCATTTACGTAAAGTACGGTTCAATTTATTTTTCCTAGAGATTAGTACGTGATACGCTACACGTCATATAGTTACCTAATTTATACTGACTTTAGATTGAAGAAACTTTGTGATTGATAGTACAAATTTCAATTATAATGGGTTCATAAACAGTTTGAAGTTTTGCTTTTAAACAGAAGGGAAATTAAGTGCAATTACTTTGAGCGAAACCAGCAAAGATTCCAATTAAAAGTTATGTATGCTCTCAAGTGATTAATGTTATTGATTAATTATATTGGGCAATTAAATTCTGGGACTGTAAAACTCAAACGAATACATTTTAGTAATCGTATATCTATTGGAACTTGCTTTTCGCTTGGATGATTCTCAGATCTGCACCCTGATCTTTAAATGTGCATGAAATTCCAATGGGAAGGTCTCTCACCTTTTCAGTAGAAGCTCAAAGGATTTCTCTATAAAGAGTATAAACTTCTTGTCGAACAAGGATCGATAACCGAATACTTAAAGGTCACGTACAAGGGGAAAGAAGCTTGAGATTAAGTTCTCTAACGAATTCTCATACCTAATGTAGTGTAAAAATTATGCAAGTGAATTTTTAAAAGAAAGCTTCATTTTCAAAAGTTATCCATATAAATCTTTTATTCAAGAATTATAACGGATTAGTACGTGAGATACTTTGAACGTTTAAGGTAATCCAGAAACTGAGAATCCAGTCGATGTTCAACGATACTTTGACTTGGTTTCAAAATATTGATCTTGTGCGTACTATCTGCAAATTCGTAGAACGAACGATAAACTTGAGATGCTCGTAAAACTATAACGCACTCTCGTAAAGGATAAGCCTGGTATATACATATAATATGCATACCAGTAAGGAAATCATACTCATAACAAAATGACACGTACCAACTGAACCGAATTCAGTATCTTTAGAATTGTTGGGCAAAGCACCAACAATATCTAAGTGTCTATAAATTCAGTAACATTAACAGAATAATTGTGTTAATATGTACTGTTAATTCCTGTTGGAAACCAAAAGTATTATTATGGAAACAAGATCCACTGAAATGTGAAGCTATAACAAAAGTAAGACTTTCCTTTTGGTTGCGAACACCAAGATCATTAAAATATCCAAGTAGCTTCGTTACATTTTCCAGGATAAAATAAACCACAAGTATCGGAAAATCACATTTGAATTCATGCGAGATTTTTAGGTTACCTATGAATATTTTATAAATGAATGGAGTGAGATCTATATGTATATGGAATTTTATGTCTTTACAATATGCGATCAATATAGGACTATATTATAGAGCAAACAAATTAAAATGCAGAAATTGAACTTTTAATGTTTTTAAAACAGATTTTGTTATTAAACCGTAAGGAATTCAATTTGTGAAGCTTTCCTTTTTATTCAATAGAGTAGTCTAGATTGTCAGGTATGCTTTATTACTCACGTTATGGCCGTACTCCTGAAAAATGTAGTCGCAAGTAGTGACAGCCGCCCGAGTCAGCCATCATGTATGTCTTACCACAGTCGAGGCGTTACTACTTGTCGGTGTTTCTTTAAAGGATTTCAAGAGGTTTTAAGTGATTTTAAGGAATTTCAAAAAAATTTATAAGAGTTTCGAAATTTTCAAGTAATTTCATAACATAAAAAATGTTTTTGAATTCTCTTTTAAATCTTTTGAAATTTGCTGAAATCCCTCTTGAAATCATGTAAAATCTTTTGAAGTCCTTTGAGATCACTTAAAATACTCTTAAAATATTTTGAAATCTTCTTGAATTTATTTTATATCCTTAAAATTAACGCGCTTTTTAAATAAGATATTCAACTGTTTAATCAAATATTCATTATTGTAATTATTCCCTATTTTAGAGAAGTTTATTTAGTAGATTTAGTTTGTTAACTTATTTATTTAGTTTATTTACGTAGATTGTAGATACGTATCTTAAAAAATAAGAAAGTGAGCGGGTAGTCTGAATGACGTGGTAGTACTCACTGTTGCAGACGGTGGTGGAGGTCTGTCACAAGAAGCGCCAATGCAAATTCAACACAAGTCCAAACACGTTCCAAGGGGATCCATGTCCAGGATTGCCGAAATATATTGAAGTAGCCTACAAGTGCCGTCCCGGTAAATATCTAATCATATATTTCTACTATATCTATATCTATATATATATAATTGAATGTTTATGTATGTTTTTCCGAATAGACGACACACCCTTGAACATATGGAAACCAAATTTTTCAGGACACCATAAATTTGTTCAATTCTTTTGAAATCCCCTAAAATAAGGTTCTGACAAGGCCCTCTTTGGCATTTCTATTTTCACTAAACATATTTTAATATAATTGGACATACTTTGGTCTCGTCCGAAGTTGCTTCGAGCAAATCCTGACATTTCTCAAAATCGATAATGCGTCACCAGCAGTAGACGCAAAAATATCAAACCTACAGCAGTGCCAAGTAATTTCTACACCAGGTTCACAATTAGGTACCCGAAACATACAATTTCCCTCGGGGAATATTTTCCTTGAAAGATGTATCGTATACTCGGATTGGATATTTGTCAGAGTTGGATATTCAGTGACAAACTCAAGATAACGTTTAAAATATTCGTATACTTATATATTATATGTATAATATCAAATGAATATCATAATATTCTTTTATATGTGGTTCGAAAAGACCTTTTTCATTAAAAAAAAAAGAACATCACGAACTTTTTACAAGTTTTATTAGCAATGTGGTAGTTTTGAAATATTATACTTTCTGTAATACTTCAAAGCTGCTCACTTTGTCGTATCCAGGCTATGGGAACTACTGATAGTGCGAGGATGTAATTAGTCTTGAGCTCAGCACCCTCTTGTTTATAGACCACTGGTGGAAAGGAAACACTTTAATTAAAATGTTGGACTTAATTATTATATTAATCTCAAGATTGAAAACGGGTATACTGAAATCGTATAGAGAAAATAATGGGAATAATTGTACTCATATGTATCAATTTTTTCTAATTATTCCTTAATTGGAAATCAGCATTAATTGCATCATTAACAAAATGTTAATCAACCGCTTGTTTATTAGGTATAATTAATTCTAGAAGTACTGATGTAATTTAATATGTAAAGTTTGTAATATAATTGCATGTAATTTGGTGATATCAATATCGTAATGAGCACTTTCTCATATTTATAGATTTATACAAGTACCTTTGAGCACAATAAGTAACATGTGCTGTTGACAAATGAGTTTGCGGATGACGCGTGAAATGAATTTGGCAGATATAAACCGACATAAATGCATATATGTAATCGTCATCATGATGATATATTATACTTGGAAAACCGCATGAATGTCTGAATGACCTTTGTCCTTCTCTAATGTCCTTCACTGTGTCATGATTTTCCACATGTGTGGAAAGTGGTATGCAAAATGGCATAACACTATTCAAATTCCCTTGAAATTCTGTCAAATCAAACTAAATCCCTTAAAACTTAATATAATATTTTGAAATTTTTTTAAAATACATATGTACTTCGAAATCCCTTTGAATTCGCATTAAAATCATGTGAAATACTTTGAAATCTTATAAAATCTTTTGAAAATCCATAAACTCTTTTGAATTCTTTAAAAAATTCCTTGAAATTCCCTGAAATCTCTGAAAATCCTGGGAAACGCCGTATAAATTTTTGCTAGTATACGTATATGACTTAAGAAAATTGGATTTTCATTTCTCTCATGCTCGAAAAATAACTTTCATCTTTATATTTTTCACTGGAACTGTCATAATTTTCGTGAATTTTGTAGACCGAATGGGGAAAACTTGGAGATCCCCTTTCGGTCGTGAATTGCAGGCTCAATAAAGTCAGACATAACACTTTATCTTAAGTATAAGTATTCTTGACGAGTTCACTTGTAAGATTAAACTTGTGGTTACTACTTGGTGTATAACACCTACTTCTGAACTGTATTTTGTTCTTATATTTAGTTGCTCTCTAAAAATGTCAGCTCTTGAAATTTGTTGACCAAGTTGCAGCTATTTCGGTTCGTATTAAACTGAATGCTGCAAATTCAAGGCAAACAAAGTATAAGTCTTATAAAAGAATATTGTTTTAAGAACATTTGGAGATTGAAAATTTTTCAAAGGTTAATTTAAATGTGTGAATTAATAAATTTACGTTTCATTTCAGATGAATTTAGGAGCAAAGTGGCTTGTGAGAACGATGTTGTCAACCTCAGTTGTCATCCCGGACAACGGGTTGTAATTTTGAATGCTTTTTTTGGACGAACAATGTATGAGTCACTACAGTGTCCACAACCCAATGGCATGAAAGATGAGAGTAAGTATTTTGAACTCACAATCTTAGTTTTTTCTTCATAACCTTTCCCTAGAAACTATAATTACATCAACTTTTTTATTGTTTCTTGAACCCGTGAAATGAAATTACAGTGAATGATTCTAAATTTTACTTTCATAGACTGTTCTGCTAGCTTCGCTGATGAAATTGTAATGCAGTTGTGTCATGGAAAAAGACGTTGTGCAATAACAGCAAACCGTACGACATTTGGAGTTTCCTGTAAACCGGAAAGCAGGACCTACCTAAAAGTAGTTTACACCTGTGGTAAGTTTTTTTTAATATAATAGTAATCTATACTTATGTAAATTTCATTTTAGCCTGCATATACATTGAGGTGCTTAAAAAAAATCATAAAATAAAAGCTATCAAACAGGCCGGGTGTCATAAATTCGTTCTGCGGATTTTTTTAAAGATGTAATGATAAGTAATGATAAATTTAAAGATAAAAATCGGAATTATTGAGTTACATTTTTATTTTCTGTAACTGCTACCATATAAGCTCGAAATCGAGTGAAAGAGATTCGCATGCAGCAAATTGAAAAAGTATATAACTCTTAAGAAGCGAGAAACGGCGGATGAAATCTGATCTATGCAAATAACTACACAAGAGGCGGAACGGCTTCTAATCTGACAAGATCTTATTTTAACAGCAATTGAATGTTGTCTTTTTCTATGGTTACTCAAGTGTCAGCGGTTTTGATCCGACTAACAATAAGTAGCTCATGCGGATCCAATTACTCTTTGAGAGTACCGGATGATTATTCCGGGTCAACGTTCTTTTGTTAAAACCCTAGATAAGAAAAGAAATGAACATCTGGTGAAAACTCCGGATAGGTTCTATCGGGTCCTGTCATTTTTTGTAAATCAAATAATCAAATCAATATCGCCAATACTATTAAGAAATGCATAAGGAATTAGTTCGTTTAAACTGCAAAATTCATTGAACAAAACTTTGCTTTCTGTGCATTAATTATTATATGTACCTTCGAAACTCTAAATAACATCTCGAATGGGGAAAGTTAGCTATTCGCTGAACTGACAAACACAAAAACGAGATTTTACTATCGCAAATTCATTTCGATCTTCATAAAAGAAGAGGGAATGGATTGAGACAGACCTACAAACTGGAGAGCCCTTTCAATTTTGCTGAATTGCTCATGCCGTGCCCAGAGTATTATTCATTCACTGCTTTCTCACACAATGGCTATTAGCACCTCCAATAGTCCAAAAGTCCATTCGAACATTAAACACAGAACCGAACAATTCTCAGTGAAGGACGACTGTCGTAAACCAATCTCCAAAAGAAGATAAGTTATGTATTTAAAAAAAATTTACGTTATTTTCTCCACTGCGAGTGGTAAAATTTTTTAATATTATACATATTTCAATGGCGTGCCAGTTTTGACTTTCATATATTTTTAATAATTATCTTATACTTGTTGCGTCTATTTAACTTAGGTAAAAGGTCTATTTTTAATCATTACTAACAGAAGTTAACCCGGGTTTGCCCGGGATTTCATAGAGAATTTAATTGGGTTGATGTTTCCGACGCCTAGTTTGACGAACTTTTTTTATTTATGTTATTTTGACATTTATTGAATTGCGAGTATCAAACAAAAGTTCTGAAATAGATTTTATTTTTATTCTAATAAATGTAAAAAAAAAAAAAAATCGTCGGACTAAACGTCTGAAACTTCAACCCAGTCAATTTCATAATTTTGAATGTCAAAAAGTAGATTGCTATACCTTTTCTTAATGCACTTTTCTTTTATAATAAAAAGTGATGACTGTTATCCCAATAAACATTAGACTTCAATAAATAGCGCATTGTGCTATTAATTGCTTGAAGCGGTGAACTCGGTCGTTCGTTGCCCTTTTGAAGCCGAGAATACTCGCTCATCATACAAATGAGGGAGGAGGCAAACTGACGATGAGCAGGAAGATAGGATCGTAACGTAAGTAGTACAGGAAAGAAGAGAGATTTTAAAAACTTTCCGACCGTCGACGCTAAGGACGTGAATAAAGCTCTCGACCGTAATTTCTCTTCTGTTGAAATTAACTTTTTTTCGCTTACGAAGAATCTTCGTGGCCCGGCACAAATGTTATTCGTCGAGGCTTTTAGCGGTTATGAAATAAATTAATTTCCATCATTAATTATCCTACCAACTATCTCATAGAGAATCTATTCTACTTTACTACAAGTTATTCTACTTTACTTTATATAGGGTTGTTATTTCAATAATATCTGAATATTTTGATTTCAAATTAGGTTTCGTACAATTTATCTTTAAAAAGTATCACTCACACGAAACTTGATAGCAAGTGTCGAAAAATTGATTTTCCAGACCTCAGCTATACGGGAACGGTGGACGCTGCATTTGGTAACAATTTTTTGACGTTTACGAATAGCTCACACATAGACATTCCGAACTCGAATACTCGTTCAATCCGATCACGAATTCGTTTCAGCAAACAGGGAAAATCCAATCTCACTTCAGCCTTGTGGAAAGCACTTGTCGCTCTAAGAAAGCTCGTCAAACGTTCGAATATCCTTTATAACTGGTCCCACGAACGAGGATCAAGATAGCATGCCAATTGCCGATGGTAGACCTTTTCTAGAATTCAAATACGAGTATCATTTCGCGCAACGACTGCGTGGGATTTATGAAAATAGTTTATTACATTTAATGATCTAATCTCTACAATCTCGAATTAAGTGGGTAGATATAGAGCAATCAGCAACTATATAAACGTCGTGTCTCCGAACTTGGGGAAACATAATGAAAAATATAGCTTCTCTGCCTCAGAGGAATTCTCTGTGCAGATCCAAAATTTATGATACAATTTTTTGCAATTTTTTATACCATGAGTGCAAATCATCAGTATTTAGTTTGATCTTTGAAGCATTATTTTCTATCTGAGTGTACATCAACTAGTGGAATTAGGAATATAAGATAGGAATATACGATTTTGTCCGCAAATTCCGAGTGGGTAAGTACCCACAGGGATTTTTTCCGAGTGGGTAGTGCTACCCATACTACCCACCTGAACCGCCGGCCCTGATAGGGACTAAATCCATTTAATCCGTTTTGATTCTAAAAACTTGGGTTCACGCGATACATACGAGAATAAGAAATCGTTCACGTTTGAAGGTATATAAATACGATCAAATTTACACTTCTTTCAATTTATCTCGATCAATGCAATGCAAAGTACGGAACATGTACATGGTACAGTTACAATACACATTTCTCACATGTTCTATAACCTCAAGGGAAAAATCGACTAAAGATAAAGGAAGGAAAAGAAGGTTCCTCGTTTCTCGTTTAGAAATAGGTACATAGAGAATTGATGTAGAATGAATGCCTCGGTATACGAGACAAATCTAAGAATTCAAGATTCAAGAATAAGAGAATAAAATATAGATAGTGAGATAGAGAGAGAAAGAGAGAGAGTCAGGTCACGAAATAAAAAAAAAAAGAAAGAAACGCATTTGGTCGGAGGTGAAAGTTTTATATTCATGCGAGACCTTAACGATAAATTCTTTGTTGTTGACGTGAAAATTGAATTCTTGAAAGAGGACAGATTTGTGTTTTCTTCTAGAGGATTAGCTATTGTATTTATACAAACACGAAAGGAAAAAGACAATTTAAATATTTAAGGAAGGTGTTAACATTAGTCACCATCGGCACGATAAGAATCTTCTTTTCGAATTTATAGAGGAATTCGCATTATTCTGCTTGAGGGTGAGAATTGGATGATTTGGCCTTTCTTGGGAAAAATTATTTAAAAGTTCTGTTTATCTTTGACCCACATTGTAACTTGTGGAGAAAGATTTTTTCCTTCACGCCGAAAATAGGGGAGGCTGACTCACCCAGACAACCAACTTTTTGCCATTTATCTTCAAAGACCTTCAAAAAATCTTGCAAAGCTTCCATTACCCCAATTAATTTCTCAGATAATTTCTCGTGTCGTTATTTTTTATTTTTTTATAAATGATCAACGAGATAAAATGATCAGTTTAAGTCTTCTGAAAATATTGTCTCCATAAATACATAAATTAAATTAGCTGTTGAACCTAACAGGCGAAAGACCTTTTTCTGCCCGAAGATCACTGGTTGATTTGTTTACAAAGTAGAAAGAGTATCTTACGTTTTAACGACCCTTTCGCATTATCACTAACCTACATACAAAGAAGGGTGATTTTCTAGAGAGCATGCACATGAATGAACAGCGTGTAATTTAAAATGCGTAATCACGTATATTAATTCTTTTCACAAAATGTTGATGATGGGTTTTAAGGTAGGTGACCACCTTGGAAGGCTAAAAAATGCAACATTTTCAATAATTTTTTTTCAGGCTCTGTATAAGATATTACAATGATTTTTTTTAACTTTTATTTGAAGCTTATAAAATATAAAAATACTTGATTTTTTTTTAATTTCATTTTTAACAACTATCCAGGAGGCGCCAAAGCCGAGGCCTCAAAAAAATGTTGTCCCATGGCGGACAGTTAATCTCAGAATTGGTGAATCTAAAAAATAAAAAAAAAACACCACTTTAAATTTACAAGGTGGTCATTGGTCACCTACCTTAATGACCAGTAAAAAATTACTTACGTAATTTTTTCTGTATGCTAAAATGTAAAATAAATACGTGACGTAAGAAATTTATCACAAGTGCACTACTGTATGATTGAAATTTAAATCCGGAAAATGGAATACTACGATTTTCACGCTCTGTGCTGCATAAATGACGACTGTGCAAATGGATTTTAAACCGCTATAGAGTCCTCGTAATTTCCGCTATAGAAGTCTGTAAAGTTGTAAAATTTGGACACGGATATCGGGCATCAATAAATTTCAACTTACTTTGAAAATCCTTCAGTTATCTATGTTTATGTTTTCAAAATATTGAAAAGTCGCGAACACTGCTAAAATTTTTCATCAGCTAATCCAACTGTTAGCAATTTTTATCATGAAAATTAGCAGTCCTTATACATATAAGTAAAAACTATATGTTAAAAATATGCTTTCTAATTAAAGAAAAGTTATTAAATGTTGATATAGTGTAATGTGAATATAATTTTCTTGAATATTTTAATTCCTCAATTAAGTCCCTTCAGCGTCAAGGTTTAATTAACTTTCTTATTCTAGAATCGAGAAATAATGAAGATAACTTCCATCTAACTTAAAATATGCAGAATAAATTTCCAACTCCTGGGCGTAATTTTTGACACCTCAAATTTTTATTCTTCTGACAATGTTTTTCGTTTTGACCCAAAGTACTTTTAAATTAATATAATATTTCAGCCATACTGACAATAGATAGAGGACATTTTCGGAATGTCTGCATGCAAATTAGGATGCAAAGCAGTGCAGGCTGGTGTCAAACGTGACTGCACGATTGATATGCATATTACCCACAACCAACCCAAGAAAATGTTTCCTAGGTCTCTCTGAAAATTAAAAAGACAGATGACATATAGTCATAATTATTTATTTAAAAAATGTAATGATTGAACTTTGAATTCGGATTGAATTTGGAGTTGACACACGGATTAAAAAAGAATTAAAAAGATTTGAAAACTTCTTTCTGATTGAACTTCAATTCGAAACTATCACTGGGGAGGTGTAAGGTAATTTTTGTTAAAGGTATATAGATCTTACACTGACATCCGAGTACAGAAACGACACTTTGTTTTTTATGGGCAAAGCAATAGGTAAATGGGAGTCAAACAGTTTCAGACTTCTACTTTTATGATACAATCCACACAGGATGACCCTTAACGTCCCTACTGGTTAAATATATCATTCGAAAAATCGACATAGCGACTAGAAGGTTTACAATCACCTAAGGAGTAATCCAGATCTGGAAAGTATATCGACAGAAATATCGGCTCTCCCATCAAATTTTCCAATGCGATAATGAAAAAAACAATTCGTTGAAGCTTGGCGTCGACTTTTGTCGCTGACGTCGCATCGCCAATAAATTTGTGAAACCATTTGTCAAAGAGGATCCAACTCCGTTCGCACTTTGCCACTTGTGTGTGCGAGAGGCATCGCGAAACTGCAAAATCGATATCGTAATCCGTTCTCGCGAATAGAGCAGCTGGCGGACACCCGCGAGCTGGTCCGCTTAAGAGGAGGCACATATGGGTCAGGCCAATAAGTTACCATCACCTGTGTAATGTTGTAAATAATAAAATTATACATCCTACTACAGTAAGTAATATTTTACATCAGTAGGTAATTTTAAATAATCAGAAAAAGGACCAAGATTTTGTATATTTACTATTAATATAATTAATGTGTGAGAATCAAAAAACTGATTTTCTGCATTCTCTATTACTGTAGAGATTCCTCAAGAATAGAAACAAAATTTGCAATGTATTGTAATATAAGGTGATTTGCGTGAGAAGAATGCTGTTCTAAATTGAAAAACAGGGATCTATCATGGCAGTTAAATTTGATCACAGCAGAAATCCGCATATATATATATATATATATATATATATATATATATATATATATATAAAAGCCTTTTTTTCCATGTGAGTGATTGGACCGGTTTTGGTTGATGGTTCGCTTGAATCATCAGGCATGTTCATTCGATGATTTCAAATTGATTGAAGGTCCGCATTCGCATTTCTGGGTAGAATTAGGAATGCGTGCACGTGAGCGTGGAGAATTCTCCTGTCGTTTGGCATTAGTTTGCTTGATTGTTGCTCGGTCATTCGTACATTTGGAACTCGTCGTTGACCATCAGCCATGAGAGCATGCATATATCTGTACTCTCAATGTTACACATACTGTTGGCTTTCGACCTCATCACAAGCTCGTTCAATATGAGATATGATTAAACAACGTAAGTGAGTGATAAAGGATAAATTGACAAGACATATTTTTCTATTAGAAGAAAATTATCTTTTTATCTCATTATCTTTCAATTCTGAAATACCTACCTTTTAAATAGATGCTACTTTTTCGAAATATTTTTTTATCTGTCACAAAGTTGAAAATTACTTTTTTCATTATAAAGGCTTGTCTGGCGAAACGTTCATTAAATTCTAGACTGATAACAAGGTTTTTAAATACCGTGAAAAAATATCTCTAAAAATAGTGGTGTTTTTTATACAGACAGGGGCCGCTTGATTAGAGTTTGATAAATACGAGCTTTGACGACTCCTGGTGCGAAATTTAGACACAGTCTACTTGCCAAGGTCCGCAGTACATTTCCGTTGATGGTACTTTGGGGAACAATTATTGCCTCTCCATGCCCTTCGCATGCCAGTACAAATCCCTTCCATGGCGCCATGGGAAACTTTATAGACCTACCCTGCCAGCAAGCATTCGATCTTGCGAAATGACCAACTTTGATGTTTGTGTTTGCGACGTGATATTGTACTCACAAAATAGAAAAATAATTAAATACCCAAGTCGCTTACATAAACTTCAAATAGCATTAAGTTAATGATACTGATGTATTTCATAAATCTACTATATAGTGATTTGCTCAGCTTGAATCCTTTGGGAGATTTAATCGATTATTTCTAATGGAAAATGTGGAATTGGTAACGTGATTAATATTAATTCCTGAAACTCTACGCGATGGGTAGTAATTATTATATCCAATACATGAAAACTAGATGTAATTACAGAGATCAGATTACACTCAAAATGATATTACTGAGTTGAATACTCTAGTGTAAAATTTTAAGGCAGTCTATTGCTAATCTTCAATCGATTAAAATTTATCTATTTTTAATTGACTTTTTTAAATCTATTGTTCATTCAGTTTATCTATATGTATTGTGATATTTCAACTTCTCGACCTTTTTTCACATTTATAGAGATTTAATTTTTCTGAAAATTCTCTTAAAGCAATAATGATTCCAATTGAAGTGCTAACATCTATCCTTTGCTACATTTTCATCTTATTCAGCTATCTTTCAGTGTCTTATATGGCTTGGCAACATGCCCTCGACTTATAAAATTCGTCCTGAAAACTAGAACTGTAGAACATACTTATTTGTCGGCCAATGTACTTATTGATTTTATCAGGGATGAAACGCGTGATTGGATTTACAAATCTTATTTTCGCCATCGAGATATTTCTCTTCATTAGGAAATGTATTATTAGAGTAAACGACTATTTTTCTCAACGAGGAGAAATTCTTCTAACTATAATCATAAAATGTAGTTTAATAATAATACTTTTTATGAAGAAATAGGTCCGTGATTATCAACAATATACATATTAATTAATTTTCCAATGTATAAATATAACCATCTCTTATATTTTCATAAATAATTAAGTATGATGGGAACTCCTATTTTTATCCGATGTTTGGTTTTGTCGTGGAAAACTCTCGAATGCCCTGTATCGAGATAAAGTGGGAAAAAATAACGAAATACGTAGCTTGAACGAAATCAGAGGTAACTCGCTTTCGGAACTTTATCCAAGTTCTAGACCATATCACCTTAAAAAAGTTTTCCTTTGTATGGTATGCGAGTATTTTTTATGGTCAAGTAAATTTCGCTTGGTAAGCATGCTTCAAAGAATTCTTCCCGCCCAGTAGTTACATAGACATATAGAGTACCTGCGAACTACGTTGACGTAAAATACAAATAAAAATATAAATCAATACTAAAAGAACTAGGTCTATACTTTTTTTTTAAAATAAAAGTGTATACCTGCATACATATTGTGTTTGAAAACATAATAATCGTTTGAAGTAAATGTAAACTGGATTTTTTCCTCTGTTATTGAAATTTGTTATGTTTCAGTATTGTCTTTTTCATTCGTCTAAAATGAGAGAAAGGGAACAGATACACAGTCTCTATGGTTGTTAAGACAACGTGAGCATAGTAGCAATAGAGAGCTTTTGATGTTTCCACTAGCCTAGCTCTAATTTGTTCGAAAATTTGCAGTCTGTTTGCGTCTACGTCGGTGCAAACCTTTTCTCTAGGGATTTTATATAAGTTTATATCGAGATACTTGTGTTGTTCACGAGATCTAGAGTACATACATACTCGCACAACACATTGTTCAACATTATACAACATTATTCTACTACTCGATGAATATTGTCAGATATATTCCCAGGTGAAAAAATCCACGTGGAATAGCATTTTCAATCGTAAGTTTAACATCGACATTCTCTTAAGTTATATACTCATTAGCCTCAATTAGTAGAATTATTATATATATTTATAATGAAACGGAGAAAAGTCTTCCACTTGATAATGAGATTATTCTGCGGAAATTGTATTTTATACCAATGCTAAACTTTCAATGAAATCAGACGAGTTTCCCGCAGATCGAACTGCTAGAAAATCTTAAGTGCCTTAAAACAGTTACAAATCCTACTCGAAGATTCCGACAATTCTCTCGGGATATATTCAATAATTTTTTATTAAAAATCTATAGACATGTAATTCCCTAATAGATTGGGGAATAGTTAATTTATCGTTGCAGCGTATTTTTTGCAATTGACATTTTAATTATAAAACCTTCGTTCTATTCTATTCTCTATTTTACTCTAACAACAATTTTTATTAACGTCGTCATACAACTTTAGTTTTTTGATAAACTTTTCATAAAATGAAAAATATTTGAGTTGTATCACACTTTCATAAAGGTTTTCATGCGCGTTTTATCTTCCTTTTATTTTTCTAAACGTTCAACTTCTATTGCTGAATTTAATGATTGGAATTCTGTTTCGGGTAAAAAAAAAAACAGTAATAGTTTTTCTTTTTCTCCTCTAAAGTAATCGATAACGAAGTTGTGTTTCACTCTTTTTCTTTCCTCGAATTCTTGTTTTTATTCTTCCATTTCTTATTTTCTCGAGGTGGCAGTTTTGAAAATTTATATGATCGGCTCTTTCAGTTAGATTCAGCGGAAGCTACATATAGTTTTTTTTTTTTTTTTTTTTTTTTTTTTTTTTTTTTTTTTTTTTTTTTACTGAGTCTACACATTTAAATTATTTCTGTAGTGGCGAGTGAGCTTCTATACAAGCGCAAAGTTTATGGATATAAGTGATATACCACCAATTAAGTGTGCACTGTACTGCTCTCATCCGCTTATAAACGATCCCTTTGTGATGTAACTGCAGAAAAGTTCAATAAATCTGCAGAGACAGTAGAAGGCATTAATAATCCATTAAATAAAGAACATATCACGCTGTGCATTCAATATAAGAAATTATCGACTGCATTCGGCATTTCGCAGATAATGTATTTTATAACTTCCATTATTTATACTGAATTTAAGTAAAAGTGAACGTAGTTTTTTCAAACGGATTTCAAGAGGTTTCACAAAATTTCACAGATTTCACGAAACAACACAAATGTCTTGATATTTGTGTTGTTTAAGAGGTGTCAAGTGATTTTAAGCAGTTTTTATGACACAATTGTTTTTGTGACTAAAGTCAAATTATTGAAGATTAAGATATTTTAACATAAAATTTTTAAAAATCATTATAAACATGAATGATTGATAATAATAATGATGACATTCTATGACACTCAGCATGACAGTCTAATCATGACAAAAATACTCTTTAGTTTGGTTTCATGCGGATTTAATAGGAGTAACATAAGGAAGAAACTTCATTATTGTGTTTGGAACTCATGATTGCATAATTTTGTTTCCTGATTCTTAGAATCTTAGACGAAATATTCATATGCATATAGATATATTGGTGACTGTTTTCATACAATGATAAAGACATAACACAGTACGACGCGAAGCATTCGTGACGTTGATGAAGCTACTTTAGTTATTGCTTGACGAGAAATTTGTCGACTAATTTCACGGACTTATTATAGTAATAGTATGGAAGCTGCATTCCTCGCAAGCAGAACATCGAGTATTCGCTTCCATAATTTATATAGGCAAAAACCGTTTTGCTTTGCGGATAAAATAGTTATATTATTACACATTGGACGTAAAATTTTAGATTTATCATTATCATTATGTATGTCCTTAAACGATTTATTAATTACTTTATTTCATGTACACTTTTTGTTTAAAAACTATTATTTCAGTACCACGGATAGTCTTACGAGAACAATTCGAAGGTGAACTTGAGCCTGATGAGCTAAATGTCCTGCACCAATTTGATGAAGGATTCGATAGAGCTGATTTTCGAGCGGAATTTAGTCCCAGTCCCAACCTAGAAGGGCCGCAACCTCAACCTCGAGACAACGTTTCGCGGAATTCGCCTACTGTGAGTTCAACACCTCCTCGAGCAAGAATTAATAACGAGGGTGAGTTAAAATCATATTTTTCCTTTGTAATTCGTGATGTTCATCGTTGGCATGCTTTATCATCAGATTTTACGCATGGATGCTTATATTATTCTTGTTTTTCTCTTCTCTCGCTTCAGTCAATTCTCATAGACACTCTAGATAACATTTTTGAAATAGAAAATTCATACATCAAAATCTTGAACGATTTTTGCGACATTTCGATGCATGCATTTCTGAGGACATTTCTACACAGAAAAGAATCAGTACATAGTTCGAATGAGGCATGTGATTTCATATTATTGCAAGTGGTTACAAGTAAAGTTTTTATTTGTGATAAACGTACCATCTAAAATTATTATTTATTGTTAGTAGTTCTAGTCTCGAGGGGATTTAAGAAGTTATGTTTACCTCTCGACTATGCGTATCTGTGTATATAAATGCAAACATGCACTTCGCAAAGTGTTAAGACCCGAAGTGAATGTATTGCATGTAAAACTCTTTAAGAGACATAAAGCACGTCGTATGTGGATCCTTATGTCCTCGAAGCAAAAGAACGTTAAGCACCTTTTTGAAAAGTTGGTGCGCCTTTAAAACTTCCTCCATTCTTATCGCAAGCAGTAAAGAGGACGCAGCACCGCTTCTTACCTAAAAGCTGTAAGATTAAATAGTCAGTAGATACACTATAGTATTTTAGTTTTTGCAAATGCAGCTTGAAAACATATACATTATACATATAAATAGCTGTATGAAGATCGAGAAATCGTTTTTGTAAAAAGAACCTATTTTTGGTTAAAAGCATGCATTTTTTTGTAACATTTGTAAATAAGCTAAGACTTCCCACAATACAAAGAAACATACTTTCTACTAAAGCGAACTTGATGTTACAAATGCGAGATATGGAAGAAATAATAGCGCCATTCGATTCTGCGAAAAAAATTACATAAAGAGAATACATTGGACAATTGTTTTCCATCCAATTGGAATTATTGGGTACATAAAAATTTTGCGAAAAGCATATACATAAGCTTTATATAATTTTTTCCGAATAACCGGAAATTCGACCGAAGCTGCTTGTAAGGGAAATTTATTAACTCGTATTCAGTTTCAAGGCTAAGGAAAAGAAGAGTATGAATCGTGTTAAAATTTATTCATTGAATTTGAAGGGGGCTTCTTGTATTGAGTTCTAGATCGAGAGTAAAATAAAATAAAAAGATGAATTGAAAAAGTGAGGAACACGATATAGCTAAATTTAATTTAATTTCTCCATTCACCAGTATCATATAAAAAAAGGAAGTAGTATTACCGAATTTCCCGTAAGAATATCAGGAAAACGAAAAGATGAATAGCACAAATTTCTCTACTCCTTTTCTCTCTGTCATAAAAAAAAATTATTAAATCTTAATTATTAAATCTTACTAATTAATATTATTAATTGAAATAGTGCGAAGTCGTTTACTATAAATTGTTCTTACTAATTCACTTTGGTAATAGGTGTCTTACTATTTCATTTGGTAGGAAGTGCAGAAATTACTAATGCAATTAGTCAAATTCTTACTAAATAATTCAGGTTAAGAGAGTAATACAGTTAGTAATGCAGTTAGTAATGCAAACTTTTATATATTTTCTCTAGGACTTTAAAATGAGTAGATCCCATCTCGAAGTTACTTTTATTTCCCAGCAGGTCGGAGAAAAAGCTTGTTTGTTCTCCTCGTAAGACTATATGAATGAACACCTTAACGTTAGGTAATTGCGGGTTTGAACTTGTTGATCACCTCCATTCTTTGCTTTCTACCCGACTTTTACGATTTCTTCACTTAGGGAAAGAACTAGATAGATGAAACTATGAAAGGAAAGAAATGGGTCATTAGTATACTTTTCTCAAAATGCTAAATGTAAATTACCCTTTCAACGAAAATTCGCCTTATCTATTTCTGGCCATCTGGAACTTTTTTATATGCTTTAATTGTAGCGACATTTTCCTTAATGTTGAAAAATGTAAAGAGATACTTTGTAATAGCCTCTTGTGCTGAAAAATCCGATGACACGTAATTTAATCCTTGGCCGATAGTGGATGTTTTTCCAAGGAATAAATTACTTATAAAAAGACATAATATATTTCCCTTCTTGGACATATTTTCAATATTCTTCGCTTTAAATGCAGATGTAGTATAATCTCGTTTTTCGTGCGGTTAGTCTTTATAAATTTGAAATATAAACATTAGTGTTACTACGAAATGCGAGAATGCTTTTATTTTAGTTTTTTGATAGTCCTATTCATAGCAATAACAAAATTGTAGAAACTCAAAGAGGAATTTTTTACGATTTTAAAAACTATGAAAGTTTCATGCGTTTATAGGCCATTTGCTTTTTCTCTTGACAATTTTTCCCACGTTTTTTATAATACTGTCGCCTCTCGAGTGCTTGCATTGTCTAGTTCTATGTAGCATCTGCTCTAAGGCTCAATTGTTGTCAAATACTTTAATTTTTAGCTTTTCAGAATACTCAGAATTTGAAAACTACCAAAAATCAAGTTCCATCCGCAAAAATGTTTTCGCTTTTATATTTATCATTTACATATTTCACGTTGAGAGTTCAATTAAGTATAGATTAAAATTTAAATAACTTAGTCTTCAATGTTACAGTTCATACTGTATATTAGCTCATATTAGGGAAAGCTTGACTGATGGAAGAAGCTTGTAAAATTACACATTATAGAGTACTGTGTGCACACGAAAGTGACGTAAAGCGTCGCTTCGAGTCTGATTCACGGTAACGAGTAGGTGGATAGGGAAAATTATGCCACATTGTCGACGGAGGTGATCAGGTTGGCAGAATATGTGCACTGCTATAGGGGCTAAATTAAAGAGTTCAGGTGGCTTCAAATTCAAAACTCATGTAATTATAGGAAACGGTACTCGTGCTTTACCTGCGGCTGTGGTTCGTTCGAATTCGTTATACCCTTCGACATTCGAAGTTTGTTTGCTAGTTAAGTTTCCAGATTCACGAGGACGACTAATGTAGTTTACGATTCCCTGCTCTACCTATTCTTGTCAATTCTGAAGTTTCAATAAGATAGAAGTACAGAGACGGAACTGAGCTTCCAAATTAAAAGTATAATATACATAGTATTTCCCTATATTTTTCACTTCTTTTTTTATATATATATATACACTGTTAATACATTGTCTCTTCTTGAATATGAATATTGGAACTTTATATTGATCATTAAATTTACACGCTTCTAACTCTGTTGAGTAATCATTCAGGTGCTTTAAAGCATCTGCCTCATATGTAAATTATACTCTCCGCATGTCGCACTCAAGACAAAGTGTTCAGCGTTGCCAGTTGTGCCCTACTTAATCTTTAAAAACGACATATGCGAAAATGGTTCCTTATTTCTTCTAAAAACTTCTTATGATTCCATTCAGCTTAATTAAAAGTTGGATTCAGCTATCAACAATTGATTCAATTGTTGATATCAATTTGATTTTACTGAACTTATAGTACAGTAAAATTAGCTATTTTGTTTTTGTAACAATCTCCTTATTCATATATAGGAATCTAATTAACTTTGAAGCTACTTTCTTCTGTTATATTACGTGAAAAAAAAGTTCCTAGTAGAGGAATTAAAGAACTTCTATTTTTTTCTGCATTTCACTTCAAGATACACATGTATATGTAAATACATGTTCTTTACCGTGGTTCTTTTTGCGGCATTGAAGGAAACTTGGTTGAGTAAAACTGAATATTCTTAGAAGAATTTTTTAGTTTTCTTGAATAAAAAAAAATCGATACACTCTTCTCGCGAATAACGAATTCGATATAGTA
Source organism: Synergus itoensis (assembly GCA_904066005.1). Classification (NCBI taxonomy): domain Eukaryota; kingdom Metazoa; phylum Arthropoda; class Insecta; order Hymenoptera; family Cynipidae; genus Synergus; species Synergus itoensis. Next base: position 325,866 of record CAJFCP010000116.1, on the reverse strand, counting down.
CGTGGTCTAGTTACCTTTGGGAGCATGGAAATTGGCAGTTTGTATTCAAACTTCGCGTGAATAAAAGCTACGTTTCTGCAAAATTGCATCCTCTTAGCACAAAGACAAACACATAAGTGTTTAGAGTTGAAAGTTGCGAATGCAATTTTTCTTTATTTCAAGTTCTTTTTAATTTTATTAGATTTCCTTCTGCATTAGAATCTTAGATACGGTGTTAGATGAGTAAAACAGAATGAAGGGGCATACAATAAAAGATTTTCATACAAAACTTTAAATTAGTGAAAGATAAGAATATTTGCTTTTTCTTTGAAGAATACAGTTTTCTTTTAATAAACCAAGGTGAATTATATATTATGTATGGCCGATAAGGAGGATTTAATAGACAAAACAGAATAATGAACTGTCTTGGCTCGCAGCCGCATGTCAATATTCTCCTTGTGGTTACGACTATTATACGCTTTGAAAACGGTGAACGTTTTTAATTAAGAAATCCCTTGAATTATTTCTGTGGTCGGAGTAATCAGGCACATGAATATTGGCAGATTCGCTTATTCGTTAGGATCGAAAAAGGATCTTTTCTGCTCGATCAAGCAGTCCAACCAGTCGGCGACAATATCTCAGCTACTCAGAATCCCACTTTTCTGTAATTAAACGAATATAATCAAGAGAAAGTGCTAATTGCATTCCAAACTAAGTTGAAAAGAATAGTTCTGTTTGATTTATCCGAACTAATACGCTTTTCTCGTCTCCCGGTTCTTAAAAGGAGCATATTTTTCAACTTTCTAAAATTCATTGAGATACCCGGGGAGTAATTGTCCCAATTGACCCCACTGCTAGTTGGGTGCTATTCAAATATTACTATATTAGAGAAATTAGCCGAAAAATTAATAATATTCCTACAAAATACAATTATGTTATTGTCTGGAATAAAAATGGATAATAAAGCTTGCTAAACAACATCTCTCCTTAAACATGAATTAGAGTTTGGGGCCATCCATAAATGGAAAATTTCCATTCTTTTCGAAAAGTGGTGAATAATTGTCCACGTGGTTTATGGATGGCCCTTTTTCTCTTTTTTAGGGAAAGGCAAGCAAGCTTTCCCGGGGCAGAACTCCCCGGGCATGAAATAGTCCCGTGCAATAATTCCCTGGACAATAACTATTTCATCCTGAGAGAAGTAACTCAGAAAATGTAGGACAAATAGACCACACGCTCTCACACTTTCTCTATTTGTACCCTCAATCAGTGCTTTGCTTATGCCCAGGTGACTTGACCACTCATACCTCACGGTTCCGGACATTAATTAATGGCTAGGAATAAATTCTCCGGAGAGACTTGCCAACTTCTGAGACAAAGACAAGGGAGTCTAATTCTTGTTTGGGGAGACTTGACAGTTCTCGCCTGGATATAGGAGACTCTACCTGGTTAGAAGCGTTGCCCTAATATGGACCTAGTTAGATCGCCTAGATTAGACGGACTAGAGTTGATTCTTGATTTCCATTGAACTTTTAAGACTGTCCCAAAATTTTTCCACGCGTGAAATTACCCTGGATATAGATTAGCTCACTCTTCCAAAGGCAAAAGAAACTCTTTCATAATCATGGAGAGATGTCCTAAGAGTTTTTCCCTCGGATTTTGCAGCTCTTTCTCCGAGACAAAAAGAACTCTAATTGTATATATACATTTAACTATTTATAAAGCGAAATGATATTCCTGATACAATTACTTCCATATTATGTAGATCTGATTAAAACACGCATATGTATAAGTTTTATCATATGTGTGTGGTCCATCAAATCCTCTCAGATTACGCAGAAAATTAATTGAACGTGTTCGTGCTTTATGTAAATTACATTAACAGGAGTAGCAAGCTCGATTCGTTGAATAAATATATACGAGGTTGTTCTGTTGTCCATGACTTTGCTGTGGAAATTACTACACTGAAAGAGTGTTTTACTCAATTAACGGAACTATAATTCCAGGGGGAAATTTGCAGCTTGGCTACAATTAAGCAAGCACTTTCAGTCAACGTGTCAACGTTTGCTCTTGGGTGTTTATTGGTTGACGGCGGAATCTCAAAATTTGAATTCGTTAAATTTGATTGGCTATTAGTTAAAATTGACTAAAGATTAGTAAAACTTTATATTATTAATGATTTTATATTATATGCATACTATAAACTGTTTTTTTTTTCGATTGTGAAGTGGAATTTTAAGTCAAAACTGATTCCAACTTCCCCCACCCTTCTTCCTCTTTCATTCTCAGGTTTGGAAAAACCCTTCCGGCTACACCCTCAAGTTTAATATATGAAATCACTTGAAAGAGAGATGAAGGCACTTTTCATGCAGACCACGTGGTGTTAACTTGGTAAAAGGATATTGTAATTAAATACTGCTCTTTAATCTAAATTAACATGAAGCAACTAGCTAGAGTTGCATTGTGTTTTAAGTGAAGTACCTACAAGCTGCCGGTTATAAAATGAATTTAATTAATGTACGAATCGCGATCTTAGAGAAATATTAAAAGGAAAACAGCAAGATCTCACGTTGGGCGAGAACTAGTTGTTCAGCAACAAAAATGCGCACGCAACTCGTCAAATATCGACCCACCTGTCAAGCTATTTCGTCACGTAAAGTGACTTTAGTCAAGACAAATTTGAATTTAAAATTGTAGCAATCTGAAGGCTTGGAAAGTATAAATAATATTTTTTGATTCTTATGTCCAATCGTTGATATACACTTTTTTCTGCTTCGCACACTTGAGCCAGACCTTCGTCAAAAGCTTAGGAACCCTGAAGGATATTTCAAGTTATTCTGTCATCCTTAAAAATGTATTCGAACCGGGTTGGATTTTCGAAGATCAGTATTGTATAAACATTCAAATGTGATATTTACATAAAAATGACAAACTGAACATATGCTTGAAAAGCCTTGTTTTCATTCCAATCTGTCTTTTAAGATACATGCTCGTCACACATATTGTGCAATGCTTATGTTTAGCAAATAGTACACGTATGTTTGGTACCAGTAGTTACTGCGGAATCACCTCAAGTTGAAACAAGTTATTGTTGAGATCTCTCTAAGTGTATTTTTCTGTTTCGAATTTCAGTTTGAATATATCACGATATTTTAGAATATAATTTTTAAAATGCATATTAAGTTTCCATGAATAAGAATCACGTGAGTTTTTTAAATCTATATAATATGTTCCGAATATACATCCATAATACTCCACATCTTTAAACCTATTCGAACCAAATTTTTCAGTTTTTTTTTAAAAATTTTTTTAATCTAACAAGCAACTATATGATCCGTGCACTCTGCTCCTTAATTGTTTAATTTCATCAATCATTTAAATTACTTGTTGCAGTTTGACAATAAATTTAAGTACATATTAGGACTCAAAAAATTTGTAACTATGTTGATTTTTATTTGGATTAGGATTTTTATTTGAGCGTAGATGACCGTACAAATTCTTTAAAATTTTCCTCTGCCGTGACATGCATTTACCGCTGTGATCATGGATAGGGTCTCTCCAGGGATAGTTTGGACAATAGTGGTCGAGCTGTGATTGGTGTTCAGAAACCACCAATCATGTGTCACCATTTTCTCACAAAAGCGAGGCAGAAGCGGCAGAAGTGACGCAATTTTAAATTGGAGCAATCTGATTGGCTTCAATTTGAACCTCCCGCCGAGAATCTCATCTCACTTCCGTCTCATTTTTGCGGGAAATATATATTATTTACCCTATAATATTGACCAAAAAAAAAGACATGTTTAGAATCGGAATAGGTCTAAAATAAATTAATAAACTATCGAATCGTCATTCTAAAACATTTCTCTAAATAATTTTTCAAAAAATAACACCTTCAATGGTGCTTCTACAAAAAAAAAAAAATAAAATAAAATAAAAAAAAAAAAAACCACGTTCTGAAATAACTTCCGGGATGAGGTTTACATATTTCATAATTAAAGAATTCCATTTATTTTAGAAATAATCGCGACACTTGACTTTTATGATCTTAATCTTACCATTTCCCGGAAAATATTAGAGGCCCTTGCTCATGAGGACTATAATAATCCTCAATAAGAAGGCGCCATAGAGTAGAATTAAGATATTTCAGATTTCAACTAATTATTATACTATAAAATTTACTTTTGCATCATACGCGAGTTTTATAAATAAATCGTCTTATAAATATATGTACATCTATATCGGTCTATATGTAAACCTATTTTTAAACTCATAAAGTTTTATGTTTATATATAGTATAAAGCTCATATCACGTGTTTTATCTATATGCACTATATGCATTCTTAAGTTGCTCATTGCTTCTTCCATTCACGAAATTTGTACTCCGCTGTGTACATATTTGTCGACTAGAGGGAGAATACGTAATGTTTAGTCGAAAAGGTTTATTGGACTTTAAGACTTGAAATACATTTTGTTCATAATAACATGTTATTTCATTTGGTTTCGTTTTTCAATTGGGAAAATTAATTAAATCAAATTAAGCAATGCTGCAATCCTCATTAGTCATTATACATGTTCTATTTGCACGCTTTATTAATGTTCATTAATTGCACTCTACTTTACTAACAATCATATTGAAAAAAATCATTGAAGACAGTTATATAACATTCATTATTATGTATTTATTGCAGTTATTATTTTACCTCGCCGTTTACATTGTTCCATTATTTTTGATAAAAGAATATAACTTAGCTCCCATTCGTTGTACAAATTTTCCAACATCCACTAAATTACTAAGGGTAAAGACGAGAACAAAGCTATAGGGTTTCAATTTTGTTTCAGTTCATTTTGTTACAAGCTCATGGCAATGACAGGTGAATAATAATGAAAACTGAATGAATTGAATGACAATTATATCCTAATCTTGACAATGGGACTTATTTTCTTTTGTTTTTAGTTTTTCCTGCAGATGTACACATAAAAGACAGAATCCATTTCAAATCAGGCAGATTCTAAATTTGAAGTTGCAGAATTTATCTTGGGTAAAATATTTATAACTTTATATTTGTATAATTTTCAACTTAATTGAGATATACGCTTCAAGTGTAGAACCTGCCTAATTTGAAATGGATTCGGTGATGATTATTTTAATTTGAATTTAATGGTATTCTGATTGTTTAATATATATAAATTCCTAAGAAAGTGGGTAACAAATTTTATAACAATGAAATGTAAATAGCTTGAATTCAGCACTTCTTGTAAATATGTACATATATGTATAGTACTGTGGTATTTTCAAATCAGAATTAACTTGAAGTGATGAGATATTCTTTCTGGCGCAATAGTGATCGATCGGTTGAATAAATTAAATTCAATTGATTACAACGGAAAAGCTCGAAAAAGGTTGCAGTTGCCAAGCGAAGGTACCTCAGGGATGATGTTGGGAGATATTGCCGACATTGCTAGTAATGTTGCGCCAACAAATTGTACAACTGTTATCTACGCTTTACCGGAGGAAGATCGGGTAGTTGTTGGTTACCTCAATGAATGGATCAACGCTTATTCCTTTATATCAAGTAAGTATTTCAGGGTAATGAATGTACCAGCAACTGAAATTCGATTAAATTCAAGTCCTACCTTGCCGGCGAACACGTTCTTCAACTCCCTTGTCGTTCCCAACAGTTCCCAAGCAGAGAAAACTGTTATACCCAAGGAATATTTTTAGTTAATATTATTTAATATATTAAATTTTATTTAATATTTTTTTTTTTTATATTTTTATCTACCTCTATATAATTAAAATAGATAAGGTTGCTGTCAAAAAGCTAAGAATTTCAAGTCCTGATACAGAAAACCCGACGCGGTCTGCAAAATTTCCGACATCTTTCTGCATATTCTGTAATTTGAAATATTATTTAAGGAAAAGCAGTATATTGTATCTATGAGTATAGAGTCAAATAAATCACGAAGGAAACTACTTCTCTGGTGAAAAACGGACTATACTAGAAAGTAGCTAAAACTACGGTGGTATCTATCTTTATCGTGGGGAATGGGATGGGGTGGGGTGAGGCTCGAGTCGCTTTCAACCTATTCAGAATAGGGTTTGCAGTTTGCACCCCTCTATTTCCTAATCTTATTCTCCTAGATCATTATTATATTATAAAACTTTTGACAATGAATTTTTCCTGATTGCTCATATGGTTAATAATTTTATGCGTGCCGCATCTTGACATATAATTAATGAAATGGTCCTAAAAGAAACATGCATGTCCGTAAGTCGTTTCATGAGTTTTTGTAAGATTTTGTGCAAAAGTGCATGTTAGATTTTAGCTCAGATATTATTTAATATTATTTTTGTGTTATTATATATGAAACACGGAACAATATGGTTATATATAAATTAAAAGTGTAAGCTTTATAATAAAGTCAATGTAGTGTTCAGCAAATTTTTGAGAAATAAGCAAAGATTTTATATTTAGAAAAGAGTATGCATAAATTTATTTTTGAATTTAAAAACAAAAAATCTTAATAACCGAAACTTTAAAATCAATTTGTTACGCTAATAATTATTATCTTTAAATTTATCTCCGACAGAAAATCAAGAAAAATTCTACCTCTACGTCATTGTCTCAGTAACTGCTGGTGTTCTGCTATTTTTGGGATTAATAATTGGTCGTCTTCTCATCAGCCGACACAAAGCAAGAAGAGATGCAAAATTTCATGCAAATAACGACAGTCTTCCTCCCAATGGGTTCGCTGATGACATTTCAGAAATTGATGCAGATATCGATCTTAGTACACCGATACCAGTTCCACTACAGGATGCCAGGTATACTTTTTCCTAACACATGCCTAGCTGAAATTTAAAAAATTGTTATTTGAAGCTCTTAATATTGTTAAATTTCAAATTGGTATCTTGTTATTCTGTATCTTTTTTGTATTTTTAATAAGTAATATTAATTTTTACGGAGGATTTATGAGGCTCTAAAGAAGGCAATGTTTGTCTTGTATTTTGAAATAAAACCTTTTTAGATTCTCGTAAAGACTCTAGAAACTATAAACTTAGATAATTTAGAAAGTTAAAAGAGGTTCAAAATTTCGACTTGGCCAAAGTAAACTTATTCATTATCGTTTTTCAGAATGCCAGAGACTCAATTAGCCGAGCGCTTACATGGTGACCGCTACTATACCGACGCCAGGATACCACTGTCACCGGCATCCGGACATCATATACCAAGCTCTGGTATTCGTGTGGACTTAGGCAATCACATGGTGGGCACAGATAGTCTCCATACAATTTTGCGCAGTGAAAACCCCAGGGGATTTAACACCAAGAGTTACTACTATGGCTGACAAGAGGAACGGGTTGTTCCTCGCGAGGGACGACCCCCTTCGTTAAGCCCAGTGCCAGAAGTAAGCACTCGGAAATATTGTTTTTAAGATCATACGATGATTTGGTTTTGTATATAAACAAATTTTGAATTCGAAGAAAATTTCTATTCTATCAACAATACCCAAAAGACGAAAAAAATGCGCTTAGTCTTATATACGTGTTAAGTCTTATATACACATATAAGCGAAAACTGAATCAGAATAAAAGTCCTTGACATGCGTTTTCATTTGAGATTTGTAAATTCTGATGCAAGAAACTGGTTAGATCTGATATTATTAAATTGGTAATGGAAAGTTTCTTGTTCATCACCTCCTCAAGCTAAAATTAGTTCCTTCTCTCTTTTTACCAGAATACTTTTGGAACTTTGGTAGCATAAAATTGATTTGTATATCGAATGTACGAAAGTCAATGGAAAAATAGGACAATTTTTAGCGATTTCGACTCTGCTCAATGGTCCAGTACGACTTTTTTTTTTATGAAATTAGGAATTTTTATAGTCCTCTCGTTGAATCAGAAGGCAATTCACCCCCTTAGTAAAATTTCATATTGCGTGGGAATTGTTAAACTTACTTCGCTGATTATTATAGATATGTATATCAACCTGTATATAAAATAAAATACCACCATTGACACACAACGTGATGCCCTATAGTTATAATAAAACATCTCCATTTTTAAGAGTCATACATTCTCTATTACGTCATGTAGAACAAAAAGAGAAGAATAAAAAAGGAGATATCGATTAGATAAATTAACACACTCATTTATCTGTTTAATCTTTCGTTTTACAATTTATGTAAGCATTTTCTGACTTTTGCACAAACTTCTTGTACAAATTTGATCGTACATTGTTTTTTCTCAGGAAAAATCTTTCTTTACGATATCGTCGCATCGCAATATCATGGCTGTGAGATCATACAATTTATCAAAAGCAACATTACTTTTTTAACATGAGCTAAAATTCTCCTAATTTTAAATTGAAACGTTACGCGAATACTTCCAATGTTTTCTAAAGATTGCGAGAATTTTTGCGAATGTAAAGAAAGCCATCCGCTGGACTGTACTTGTTTAGTTGAACACTGTACTGACTGCTCATTCACTTAATATTCACAAACATTATATTATGTTCATCAATTTTTACCTTTATAATTAATTCAACCCTTTATTTGCACTTTTTATAGAAACATTTTTATACTTGTTATTCAGCAGCTCATCATTTTATTCAATTTAATTCATTGTAGTTCACACTCACTCTGTTAAATCTGCAATTATAAGTTTAAGAATGCTTTTATTTATTTCTCCAAACGTATTGCGCATGTCTATTATATAACCATTAAAAATAAGTGGGTAAGAATTGTACCAAAGATGCGTAATTTAAGATCAATTATTGAAATGATACTGATTAGTCTATTCTTGTTGATGAATTTTCAGCGGAGTGCCTGATATTTTGAAGGAGTGAGGTATATTAGGTGTACTATACTGTTAATTATTTTAACTAAGAGGCATAGTAAGATTTACTGTGTAGCAAAACTTACTGCGATATAAACTGCCTCCAAGTTTGGATGATCTACTTGAACAAAAGTTTAATTTACTGTAAGTGTCCCTGTAAACGATTCGTATAATTTAAAAATGATTTCGACAACATTGTGAATCAGTCTAGTAATTTAAATTTTGTGAGACAACATACATTTTCTGTGTGCACATATTACACCTCCCCTTCGCATTTAATCATGTAAAATTTTATACGAAAGTATTGAATATTATCCATTTGACGTGATTAATTCTTTTAAAGTCGATGATAGTAACCAGCGGATCTAGTGATATTGTTTAATAAACAGTGAGAGGCAATCGTCAATAGCTTCAATAAAATCATTACGCATTTTAACTTACATTTAGATTAGATAAGTTCGATTTGAATATCGACTTGAAAAGAATCAATCACGTCCAGTATATACACCATTTTTATTAGATTGTTTCCTGCATTTTTAAAATAATACTGTTAAAATTTTTGAGTCCTAAGACTAGTATATTACTTCTTACAGTGAGACAAAGGTATAACAACATTTTTTGGAATTTTTTCTATTTTTTAAGTACTTTTTTTAGTAATGTTTAATGTAAAAAAATTAATTATACGTTTCTTAAACATTTTCAAAACTCTTTTTTTAATTGCTATATTTGAATAATTAGTGAGAACCTCAGGTTTCTATTTAGTAAAGTGCCCATTTAAAACTAAACATTTTTTTTTTAATTCAAGGAGTAAGACTTTCAGAAAAAAATTTAGTTTTTAAATTGGTTTTCTACTATTTATTTATAAGTAAATCCTTGTTATACTCTACTTGTATAAGCACTGCATGAAATCCAAAAAGCATAATTGTAAATAATCACAAATTTAGAAAAAATATTATATGTGGAAGAATCTAATAAACGTGGTGTGCATGTATCAAAGAGAATATTGTGTCATTCAGATTTTTATTTAAGTACTTAAATAGTTGTAAATATCTACTCTGTAAAGATGTATGAACTTTAAAATTAATCTTTGGATTCGCCAAAGAAGACTTTCCACTTATGAGTGCTTGTAAGTGCGCATAATGCAATCGTTAACTTGTAAAAATATATTCGAATTATTTGATACTAATTCGATATGTTTGGTACATATAGTATACAATATTAAAACATACTACTAAATACATATGCAGATATAACAATGTTTTAACCATGGAATGCATTTTTTATTCCTTTTAAAAGATTTCGAAAGGAGGTGGTTGTATAATATTAAAATATTTTATTAAATTACTTAAGAAACTAAGAACTGTCATTGGAACAAGTGTTTATTGATAAATGCATTTTTAATCATAGAATTTACTGTAAAATTATTTCAAAAAACGTCTGAAGCAAATAAAATACCTCAGTTATTCTTTGCATTTATTTCGTAATAAATTCCAACAATATTAATTTTGTTATAGGAATATTTATCTGCATTTTAAATTGTCTTTTGTTGTGTTAGAATAATTTTCTTAATGCATAAAATATTCTAACTTCCCTAGATTTTTAACATATGATAATTCTACTATATCTATTAATTTTTTGCTTATTTATTGAAAATCCGATTCGATTAAGAGAGCAGGAGGTTCATTAATTACGTGAGGGAATAACAGAATAAAGGCCATATCGTCATCTTTCTCGTATGATATTTAATTGATCATAATATTTTCTTTATTTTAATTCTTTTGTTGCTCACGTGATACTTGAACCGTCCCATAAAAACTACTCTGAAAAATTACACTTTATACATATGTATACATAAAGACTGATAGTCAAACCGTAATTTGTAAAGACTTGATTATTATCGCTGCCAATAAACTTGTTGCGTAAATCTCTTGATAAACCTATGTTTTGCGGTGAAAAACAGCCGACTGAAATAGTCTACAACACAGTTGTACTTAATTTCAAAAATTAAAGAAAAGAAGCAACTTGAGTCAAATACTGATAAATGTATCTTTCTAGAGTTAATTACTCTTAAGAAGTCTGATTATTGCTGTACTAGAATAAACAATTAATACATTAGGAGGCAATCATCTCATGAATCTATGAAATAAATGAATTCATGTGAAGAAAGTGAAAGATAAAAAAGATAGTTATTTAATACAGATAGAAATTGGGAAATATTGCTGAGACTAAATTAGTGTTAAAGTAGCAATTATAAATTATACGTGGGCAATTAAAGAAAGATTATTGAATTCGATTAAAAAGTTTCCAAGACTTGAGACACAAATATGAGACAATATTACATAGATTCATGGAGTGATACCATTCAAGTTAACGGCATGTTTTTTGAAATCTAATCAGAAAATTCTGATAAAAACTGCAAATTTAAAAGTGCAAAAGCAGTGGAAATAAATGAGGATTATGAAGCACAAAGGACGTACCATATTCAATACTCATATCTCATGAATAGGTCTTATTACACAGCGCGACATGTAAAATATAGAAAATTAATAATTTTGATTCGGCTCACGGCGATGAATGTTACAATAATTATATCTTATATTATGTAAGTAACTGTTGTTATATCATCAGATATAAATACAAGAATTGTAATAAAAAAATCAATGGAAGTGCTGAACTTTGTTGAGAAACTTAACTATGTTAATTTTATTTTTTAGCCATGTGTCAACTCATGCAGTGCCATTAATTATGCTTTTTATTTAAGAATACATTCGTCTGAACTATTTCACTTTTTTTAATCTTTATTTCTCATACTTTCCATTTGTCCTAATTTTCATTTGACCGAAATCTCATGCCATCAAATAAGATCGATAAAACATTCACAGATGGTGCATCTCAGCCCTCATATTTTAGATTTTATGAAGATGTGTTGAGAAACGTCATCTGCAACTGCTCTATCGATCTCATATAGACAGCAGAGTGATGTTAGAAAATTTACCGAAAGTCGATTTAGTTCTCATTATTTTAATTCCTGTTTGAGGATAGTATGGGTCTCTCGTGCCTATATCCAAAAACAGGTGTTTTCAATTTTTTTGCCTGTACTATACTTTTCACTAAAACCAGGCCATTTACCCCCGTTTCGTACAGACGGAGGTAAATGACCTAGTTTTAGTGAAAAATATTTATTATTGTGCAAACGTAAAATTTGAAAAACTAAATTAGAAAACCTTCGAAAGACGCGTATTTCAAGAGTACAGGTAATTTTAATCAAATACTTAAATAGAAGTTCTTTGGAAGAACCTTTTGACGTCATATTAAAGATAAAATATCTGCAACCACTTTTGGCACGATACTTAACATAGAAATCTATTGACGTGTCAGTATTCCACTAACATATAGGGTGATACATAGATAAAAGGATATGTGAAAAGATGAAAAGATATTCAATGTCTTTTTGTTATAAACGCTTGCTTACTTCTAACAAATTGTCTTTTGCGTCGAAACTTTAGTGTCACTTATAAATTTGCATATATTAAATCAAGAACTATAGTTTAATAGTAGCTATGCTCATTATACAATTTAGAAAAACACTTTTCAGCAATTATTCTTGTTTATATTACATTACTTGTGAATGGCATGCACTCAATATTATATACTGTTCGTGATAATAATTAGAAAAATAATAAGTGATAATAATAATAAGTGATAAAAAATAAAAATAATAAGTGATAATAATAAGTGATAATGATTAGAAGCAGTGTACTATATATTTTGTGAAAACAATAATCTCTTTCGTATTCTTTTTTTTTCTAGAACTCCTGCATAGCAACTGAAGTTCTAAGTCTAAATTAGTAGAAAATTTATAATTGGCAATTATCTACTAATTTTCAAAAAAGCACAAGTACGTGAAAGATCTAAACCTTTTCGAAACTTTTTCTTTGAATTATAACAACTATTTTTCTTTTGCGTTTACCAGTCGTTATATGAAAAGTTGTCATTTGATTATGCTTCGGTATACTCACCAATTATCTGCAAATTGTGCAGGGATTATTTTCTTATACATATATAGAAGTTCATGAATTATGGAAAAAACCAACGGAGGTGTTTACTTAATACAGAGTATAACGATCAGAAAAAAAAAATAACGAGCAGGAGCTTTGCTAGGTCAGTGATTCGTCTGAAGGAGCTATACGAACGCCGGAAAGTAAAATCATGCGAGTTTGAAAATCGGCAAATGTTAAGAAGCTCTGGTCGTTTTGTATATGTAGTCATAACGATAATTATAATTTTGAAGCAGGTCACTCGACCAAGGATTGATGGTCTAGCTCGTATCAGGGGCTTTACTACTGTCGGGAACAACTTTGACCTGAATCGCTTGTACCTATTAGCTGGTAGTTTATGCTGACCGCTACTTGCGAACCGTCATTCTCTGTGGCATACATCACCCATATTTATGTTTTATGAATATAGAATGACCAGTTCCCTGCAAAGTTAATGAATCGTTTTAAATCGCCATAAGAAAATCCAGCAAATAATAATGCTAAATCTACAAAAAAAAAAAGCCTCTAAACAATACTGCCATGTCAGTCAACTATATATGAACCTGAAGAATATCGATTTTCTCACCTTTCATGCGGTAACGGCGGTACTATTAAATTACTGATGTAGATATTTCAATAACGACGAAGGGAAGGGAACATTAATGAATGTCTCATATGGAAAATAGAAATAAAAGTGAAAATAGAAATTCCCTTCAAAAAAGCAAATATCTTGCGAAATTGATTTTTGGAAAAGAAAAAGAAAATCAATTTTCCAAATTGTTGCGAAAAATTCGAGCGACTATATAAATGAAAGTCTTTGTGTGTGTGTGTGTGTGTGTGTATGTCTTGTTTTTGAAAGTTTCTGCAGGTATACTGAGAAAAAAACAATCAATTTGCAAAAATATAGAAATCAATTGTTATATTACGACTGCATTCCTTTTAGTATAGTATCGTAATTTTTGAAAAGTTTTATCTTATGTTTTATCTTAATTAGCTTGTTAATAAGCAGAGTTTTAAAGTCTGTTTTTTTTCCTAATAGATAGGTGCATTCTATCTCGCTCGGCATATATGAAAATATTGCACTAATTGCTACTACTTAGCATATACTTGGAGCAACGTCTTAGGGTAAGTTTATCACACTGTTGCTCAAACTTCAGAATATTGTAGGAGTGAGTTTACATAATTAGTTTAGTTTAAACTAAGCAGAGATGACAGAGTCACCGCTATATGTAGAACTGAACATTTTTATAAGTAACATAAAAACTTGTTCTACTGTCGAAATAAATACATATGTAAAGGAAAAGCCGTGAATGGAAAATAGGCCAATGTTGAAGAGCTCTATATACGAAATATAGGTGTCAAAGGGAAAGGCACTCCCAATCGATCTTGCTGCTTCTAAGAGCTCATTCGTCCAGAATAATAAAATAAGTTATAATAAGTCTGCTACACTCTTATTTCAAACCTTATTTATTATTTAAAATATTTAATCCTTTTTGCTCCCTCATATAAGGGAAACTTTATAGTCGTAACAATTTCTAACATTTTAAAAATGATTTAATTCAATCTTTCTCAGTTGATAAATGTACGTCTAATACAACGCTCCAAACAATTTTTCGGTTGTAAATAAATTGATGAAATTTGTGTGGTTTATTTGAACCATTAATATCCTAAAACTGGCACGAGGATTTTTAAAAATATTGATTTTTACCATTTTTATGTACTTCTATCCTTTTTGAAAAACTGGTTTTTGAGATGTGAGTCTTCAAATTATTATAATTTAAAGCTGATGAAAAGGAGAGAAAGATTCTTTGTGTCGAGAAGAATTGATTGACCTATTTTTCTTATATTTTATTCAGAAATAAGAAAGTTATAGTAATTTGAATATTAAAAAATTGATTTCTCAGCTGTAACTTTTCAAATTATCATCATTCAAAATTGACGCAAGGAAAGGATAGATTCCTTGTGTTGAGACAGATCGATTGATTTATGACATCAATATACATTTTATTAAATTTAAACTATATGCTTCCTCTATGAGAAAGCAATTTACTCATAACAAATAATTATCATTTAATAGGGCCGTGTCGAGTCTTTTAAAAATCGAGTCCCGAATTTTCATACCAATATGCGAATGTCTCGTAATCTCATTGACCGGACGGATCTCCTCTTTTTCCATTAATCAAATTTTCAAGGAAATTCAGGACGAGGAGATAGAAAAATTAATTCAGAAATGTATACTGTACAAAATTTTGTGCAATTTGCCAACGATTTCATAGGGATTATACCATATTTTTATTTTGGAAAATGATTTTCACTAACATTTTAGAAAATTTCCCTAAAACGTTTGAAAATTTATTAAAAATTTTGGGAAAATTCTAGAAAGCTTACGGAAATTAGTGTTTTAACAATCTTATGGATAGTTCTCGAAAAATTTGTTTACAGTGTATGTATAGTATATGTGAAGAAATTGTAAAGGATTTAAATTTGAATCGATTACTAAAAACACGTCTCACAAGGTCGTTAGCTCCCTTTAGAAATATATCTTCTTTAATTAAAAATTTTCTAACGAGTGCGATGTGAAAAAGATTTTTCAGAAATGAGCTTTATCGCCAAGTGGATATTTTGAAAACTCCTCGGATAACTTCTTTTCCAATGCAATGGTGCGGCGGGGTAACCTTCTCTGTCGCTTTCGATCAATCCCTTCAAGGACTTCACCAGGCGGGAGTTAGCAAGTGAGATGGAAATTTATTAACACTAAATTTTGTAAGGAGCTTTCTTTTTTTTGTAAAAAATGTTTAGAAGTTCAGAAATATGGAATGATTAAAATTGTAGAGTTATTGAAATAAGGATTGCAATAATTGAAGTAACATGATGATTTTTAAAAAACACCATATATCACTTTTATTATTAACCTGCAGCTTCGTTTCGCTGCTCTTACAAAATCAGAAGTCTCGCAAAGTGTATATATTATTTATGATACATTTATGTTTCGTTATATCTATTAACATTGTCATTATTAGTTAAAAATCCTCCACTTTCTCGGCGATAATATCGATTTAACTATTTTTTTTCCTATTACAAATTTGAAATCACACGCGTGACAATTAAACATTCACTTCATACCTTTTTGAGATTACCGATTAGCATACGCTTTTATTTGTTTTTGGAATCGCAGAAACATGAGAATGGTGATTCTTATCCATTGTTACTACAAAATTTCATTCACTTTGACCCTAACGCACTGTTTAACGTGAATCTATTTTTTCGCTAATTTTATGTCAGATTAATCAATAAACTGATGTACTTGCGCGATTAAATGAAATAAATTAATTACCAATAAGGTGGAAGAATTGAATGTTTTATTAAAAATTATATAGATGAATGTTGCATTTATATTGAACGACCGTAAATGCAATGAGATTGAAAAAATTTTAAGTGTCATTGATCGAATGCACAATGAAGTGCAGCACGTCGAAATAATGTGACCTAATTACAAATTTAAAACTACTCAAATATATATATATATATATATATATATATATATATATATATATTTATTTATTTATAAGTCCTCATATTTATTAATTAGGTTAAATGAACAAAATTTAATTCAACAAATAATAAAATTATGTACGTGACACTTGAGCACATGTTAATATTAACCGATTTCGCTCACAATTTTTTTGGTCATTCCAACAAAATAGGATGGTGAGACGAAGAAGAGTTCAAAAACGAAAAAAAAAATCTACCAAGAGTAAATAAGGACCACCCTATTGAGCACACAACAAATTATAGATTATATCAAAGTGACAAAATTTTATAAAGCCTATAATCTCTTATTTTACAGTCAAAAATTAGAGCCTTAAAAATAGTAAATCACTTACTTTTAATTTTGCAAATACGCACCTAGCCCTGATAACTTTATATTCTATATGTAAAGCTAGTTTCAAATAAAGGAGGTTTTCAGTAGTCGAGGTCAGCGTGTAATCATCCAAATCATTTAAATTACTTTCTGAGTGACTTTTGAATATTTCCAGGAATTACAAGTTTATTTATGAACCCTCTGAATTCATAAAATATGCTTTAGGCTCGGTCAAAAATAATAAATGTTTATTATTGAAAATAATATAGAAAATTCAATCTGTGACCAAATGCAAATAAGATAAAGAACTGAAGGTCCTGTTAAAACTCTAATATGTCGACTCGATCTTACCATCACTGTAGTTTCTAATAAAACCGCACCTTATCGCGTTCCAGATTGTTTGTAAGCGCACCCAGCTCTCTTTCCCACACTCCAATTTAGGCTAGATTACAATTAGGGTCAGGAATGTATGCAGTTCGCGAAATAAGAAAGTTGGTATACCTTGCAAAAAGTCAATGTTTAAAAAGTTATTGTAAAAAAAGATTTTTTAAATTCATTAATTAGGATGAGCACATTTTAATAAGAGTCGGAAAAATGTCCTTTTTCAACATGAAATGACGGACTTTGAAACAATTTGTCTTTTTGTGAGGCGACCATTCTTTGTCTTGAGTATCATTTATCGTTAGAGATTTGGTTTTTGATGTCAAAGCAAAGGTGGAAACAAATTCTATCGGCCCCACTGTTTCCAATTATTTAATTCAGTCAATCATACACAAAAAATTTAGAATATAATTTTTTTTTTTACAATCCATTAACCAAATCCCTAAATGAAAAAAGTACCTTATCACACTATCACTGCACTAATTTTATGTCTGCGTATTCTTTTCATATTTATACAATTCTACGTCTTTTCTTCTCTCATCTATCACAATATCACAATATACATAATCTATATGACAGTCACTCACACGTGTTGTTAGTTTATAACTAGCTATAATGTTGGTTTTGCATTGTAACAGCTTTTTCACATTCTCACTCGAGAAGATATATTGCTTTATTCTCTGATTAGTTTGTGGTAGTACCATTTTCTTTATTTTCTGTCACACGTACACGAGGAAAATAAAAGTTATGCATTATATTTTACACAAAATAATAATTAGATTATTTTACTTCAGCAATTTCTGCGGTTAATTAATCATTTTCCCTGTGTATGAAATATGCGATGTCTGAACAATGGTGTACAAAATTGTAATTATTAAACTATAATAAGTGACTACTGAATATATAATGAGTAGGGTGACACTGTGATAATTAAAGTCAAAATATCAGCATAATGAAAATTTAATGAGAACAATTTCTTTGATATTTGTCGCAATGATATGTTACATTATTATACTTTTATTGCTACTGATTAGATTCAGTGGCATGTCTCAACCAAATAATTTTTTAAATAAACCTAATTGACTTTGTACTTTTTACCTCTCGTTCTCAAAATGATTCTAAGTTTCTTTCTGAATTGTATTTTTTAAACCAATTAAAAGAGCGAAATAACTTATATTTTTTATGAGAAGATAAAAGAAAAACATAATATCCATTTTTGAATAATTTGTGATTTAAGATTTTCTATTTTTTGGAAGAACGTCTAAACAAATTTAAGTCAAATCTATGATGTGCATATCTCACGATAAATATAAAATACCAATAATTTCAATAGTCCAATGAATTGCAATTTTGTCTACCATTTGTAGAGAATAATTCTCGGACTGGGATTAATAAATCGTTATATCTCGTCGCGAGTCTTGATGCCATAATCATATGACATAAATTCGATACCTTTCATCGCAGTATATTTGTCATTAAATATTCGGCTGATAAAAATATATAATTATGTACAAACAACTGCCTAAAGAACAAGTGAGGCGTTCAGTAAGAGGGAATGTACATTAACGTGAGTCATGTGCCAATAAAATATAAAATATATATATACTAGACCTGTTATAATAGTACCAATAAAAGAATCAAGTAAAGGAAACATAATGGAATAAAAATTGCAATCAATGTGGGACTTATCACTAACTCATTGGTGTATATGTGACTTTGAAATATTTCAGCTCAATTTACACTTGCTTGCACTGAACACTTCAGGCTTGTCACTGTCAGCGATTGACATAATAATGTTAGTTGTATTCGAAGTCACACATATAATATATATTCGCAACATAACAATTTCCATAAGTACACTCAACCCTTTATATTTAGACCAGCTAAATATGAACATCGGGTTCGCTGTTCAATATCTCTATAACATTTTTGATTATTATATTTATGAACTTATAACTTTGGTATAGGTATGTTATCTAATCCACCGTATATCACGTTATATTACCTCATACACTAATTTGCAGTGTCCTTTTTTAATTCGCTCACATCACGCGAATATTGATTTTTTTCTTCGTTGGTCATCCTACATTATACTAAAATAGCACCTGCAATAATTCTCTTAACATTAAGTTTCTTTCAAAAGTCCTTCCATAACGAACTCCAGTGTAAACTAAGCACTAAACTGACAGCAATTCCTCTGGCGCGGAAAAAAAATTCTTTACAAATTACCGAACTTTTAATATAAGGATATTTTTTTCTTTTTAATACTCTTTTACATTTTTGGAGAAAAGACCATATTCCTTCTTCTGTCATTTAATTTCTCTCTGGAGAGAGAGTTTTGTATTTAGGCAAGTTCGGAAATTTGCCAGGAACAAATTTTTTCCATGCATCTTTTAGATTTAAATAGATCCAATTGTAACTTATTTGGATATTAAGGGTCTGGATAAACAAGTTAGAAAAAGAAGGAAAAATTTTCAAGATTAAAGGAAATTTTTAGATCAACATTTCTAACTTTTTTTAATTTGTTCATCCAACACAGGGCCGGACTTATGTGGAGGCCAGTGGCCTCAGGCCCCCACCACTTGGGGGCCTCCACCACCTGTATGAAACATATACATGTCATATAAGCCGCATAAGACCTGAATGCTCTCCCTAAAAAAAAAAAAAAAAAGGTCACCAATTTCCGTCACTCCCCGAAAAGGGGCCCCCACCATGGACTGGCCTCAGGGCCTCCCCCAACCTAAATCCGGCCCTGATCCAACATCTTCTTATATCATGCTTATAATTTAACTTCTTTGACTGTGCGAATCAGATTTGGCCAGAGCCAGTCATAACATATGTATATATGTATATATTAATTTTTACGAATTGGCGTCACTGGTACTTCTGACCACTTCTTTTTTATTTTAGGATGAATATTTCACCGATCCTGAACATTCGAAATCGGTACCGGGTCATTATGTTTTTTTTTTTTAATTCTGTTTTTTCATAAGCATTTTTGGTTGAGATTCAATTGGCCATGCGCGGGTTTTGATTAGATACAAGCCTGGCAGTGCCTATTTATATGTATATTTTTAATACGTGGTTATAGGTACACGAATATCATTTCTATGCTATGCATACACCGATTTTCGTATGATCAATTCACTTCATTTTATTGATTTCGATTTTTAACAACTCAGAAAAACGCAGCTGCATTACAGCAAAATATATTATATGTAATTGCGTATTTCCGTTGAGTTGAAGTTTCCGACGTCTAGTCTGACTCTTTTCAACTCGTTTAAAAATCCCTTTAAATCCCTAAAATCAATCAAAATCTTTCAAAGTCTTTTCAAAATTCCTTGAAATATTCTATGAAATCTCTTAGAATCCCGGACAAGACCGGATAAATTTCTGTAGGTAAATAAATAAAAATTTTGGGGTTTGGGAACTTTCAGAATAAACGTCTGAAATTTCAACCCAATCTTACTTCCATGATGGAGTTTATCGTTTACTGGCATTGTGGCGATTAATCAGTTTTAAAAACAGATTAACACGCTTTTACTAACCTTTTTTCGAAATTCCCACTCTAAAGGGAATTTTAATTCCCGCATATTTTTCCTTATAAATCTATAGGAGCCAAAATATTGCGTTTATGAGGTGCAGGCTGAGCCTTCTTTCCGGAACATTTATTGCATATCAGATTAATTTCAGGATGATGGGTACTTCGAATTCAAACTATTTGGTGTTTATATGGAATTGGCTAATTTTTTTGTAATTAAGTGTTTTT
Organism: Synergus itoensis; assembly: GCA_904066005.1. Classification (NCBI taxonomy): domain Eukaryota; kingdom Metazoa; phylum Arthropoda; class Insecta; order Hymenoptera; family Cynipidae; genus Synergus; species Synergus itoensis. The sequence continues at coordinate 305,002 of CAJFCP010000116.1, read as the reverse complement.
ATTTTAAATAGTACTGCAAGTTTCGAGAATTTAATGAGAGAACGTCTAAAAGTATAATATAAGTGAAATTTGTTGAAAAATTGTCTTGAACTTTTAATTTCGACATCGTATGGGAATGTAACATTATGCGCGAGCACAAATTGGTTGCATGATAGGCAATATTACAGGGATATAATTGGAATAGCCTTGCAACTAAAGTGAATGTGACACGCCAGTCTGGAAATCAAAATACGGTACAATACCGCTAATGTTTGAAATAAACTGAGTCTAATATTGTCAAAATGGTATTGTATAATTGGTAAAACACTGTATTATGTTGATTGAAATGTTTTAAAAATGAAACAGTTATATATTGTACAATATAACAGTTATAACATGGTGTAAATTTATGTGGTACTTAAATAGACCATTTATCATAAAAAAATAAAACAAGGGAAACAATTGGGAGTCATCCAACTTCAGAATTTAAAGGTTCTACCATTTTTAAAACGGTAACTCTCTTTAGGGATATCAAAGCACGTGCCTGTCGTTTAATTCAGTATATGTGCAACATAATTTTTCTATACTTTTTTGAACATGGCGTGAGTACCAAGTACCCGTATTTATGATAATATATATACTTTTCTTTCCTGTCGGAAACAATCTTATTCTGTTGCAAACTTTCACGTAAGTCGTGATTCAATATTCTTCTCTTCTATCTAACATCTTCAGAGATTTTAAAAAAGTTTCACTCTAGTAAGCACACTCGGAATCAAAATGTCCGAGTCATGTTTTCCGTTTTGTCAGAGTACAACAAAAGATTAATCTTTTTTTTTAGTTTGAAAATAGAAAATACTAATTTTTAATTTCAAGGAGTATATGTTAGTTATATATTATAAGAAGCATAAAAATCAATATTTTTCTGAGAAACATACACATATATTTCAAATGAGCACAATAAATGAAACTCATCAATTTTAATAACGCATTCTCAAGAAATCAGGATTTTAACATATATTTCAGATAGAATTAATTAAAATTGATTACGTAAAATCTCTCATTTAAAAGGATGTGATATACCTTTCAGCTTGGCTGAATTCTCATTTGTATTATCATCATCTTGTCATGAAACTCCGATTTTCGACCGTTTTGAGATAGTTGAGCCACGGCTTGGCAAGTTTCCACACACGTGTCTGCATAATCCACCACATAATATGAGAGAATATTTTTTTGCACACCAGATATGGTTCAATGAAAATGATGGACTATTCTCATCAAATAGAAAACTTTTCTTACGCTCTGACGATCACAGTAAATATAAATATTATAGAAACTCTAAACTATACACCCATGTTTTATTTAGGTGGAATAGTTTGAGAGAAATTTTCAACTGGTAGCTGGTGATATAATTACTTAATTTTACTAGAAAAAAAAAAATATATAGCAAGCTTATTTACGTTGTAAAATAGATATTACTCTTGAGCATCATATTCTATTCTCTACAAGTTTTTTATTTTGTGCAACAAATGTAACGTAGAATTGATTATTCTAATTAATCATTTTCACCACCATCCTGATTTTATAGTAATCTTGATATCTTATCTAAAAAAAATTAAATATTCTGTAATAATGTCCGCAATGTGGCTCTAAAAAGAATCGAAAATATAAAGTAGGCGTTTTCTATGTCGAAAACATTAGTCCTGCTTTTCGTTGTTTCATTTCATAATAATAGGAAAATCGAATTCCATTAGGCGAAATGATAGCATCGAAGTAGTGTACGCAACACACACTACTTATTGATAGAAAAATTAGTGTAATCATTTATGAACTTTACGTATAATCATAACGATCCTTTTTTTCTTACTTCTTATCAACTACATATTCAACGTTATTACTGTTCACTCGTGTAACAGTTTATCAATTATTCCGAGTCCATCTTAATCAAACACTTTAAACTCTTCATATTTAGATAAGGAAATTCGCAGGTGCTTTGGACGTTTTGATTCGGTATTTCTATATAATAATAAATGTATCAAATAATTTTCAACCTACTGTATATGATTTATAATGGAAATTCCCTGTTCTCGTTAAATAATCTATGTATAAACAAACCCTTATTAAATATAACTTACTCAAAAGTAATCCTACATTGTAAGAATTCAGATATAACAGTAAAGCTTAGTCATTGTTACTATACTATACTTATACAGACTCAAATTGTTTCATGACCTTTACGAAAAATGCAATGACAAAAAGTAGATCTAAAAACAGAGTTGAAATTCTAAACTGGGACTATTAGGGCTCCAACATGGTTGCCCTACTTACAATTGGAGCTTGATTGATAACGTCCTAATTTAGGCACTAATGGCGGACTAATCAGGTACCAACTACACTTATGAAAACTCTTAAGACAGTGAATTTTGAAAACCATTTTGAAAAATCAATTTTAATTCTTACATAATTTAATATTTCCTCCGATTTTTGAGCTGTATCCTTTATAAAATTTGACTTTCAAAATTTGAAAATTTTTTAAGTCTGACAAGAGGAGTCCTGCTTTTGAAAAAAAAAAAAAAAAAACAATTACTTAGAAATTGAATACTGAATTTTATCTCAAAATTATTTTAGATTTACAGTTCATAATACATATATTAATAAATAATAAATACTAGAGCATTAGACAGATTTGCTAGCTGGAGCCCCAATAAAAATGGGAAAACTAGTTAGAACCTGACTTGGACTCTACATAATTTCTACTCGGAATGTATATTTAAAAGCTGTTTTCCTTGGAGCCGATAAATCACAAGCAACCTTTAAAAAAAAAATTAGTGTTTGGGTCTACTAACTGGAATTGCACTTTCTTACAAAGGTCAAGAAGTAACCTTTATCGAAGTAGAAATTTTAAATCTTCCGCAAAAATTAATAAGAAAAACGTTTAATCTTAATGCATTAAATTTTGAGAACATTCAAAGATTTGACACCTTTTCAACTACAGAAAGTGTGATTTTGAATGTTTCCAATTTAGCAGCATTTCCAGGTCAATGAATCCAGTTTGCGTTTTAAAAGCATTCCAAATATGAAAGCTTTTTATACTAAATTATCGAAACTGTTTCCATTTTGATTATTGTATTTGAATATCTCCAATTTATCAAAATGGAGATAAAATGGATTTATGTAAGTACTTTTGAAAACATAAACCTCTAATTTATAAAAATGTCAGTTTTGCAATCTAGCAAAATATTATCTTTGACCCTGAAAATATTTAATTTCTAATATAGTTTAAAGGTCGATACTCTAAGTTTAATTTGTTCGCATTGTTAAATAAGATCACGTTGTAAACGTATGTTAAAAAAAATAGTGAAAATCCCTTTAAAGACGTTGACAGTAGATTTTTCAAGTCATCGATAAAATACCTTGTAAAGTTGAAGATCGCCGTAAAGTCATCTGATCGTCGAATTTATAAATTTCTTGATTCGCCCAAGTTACCCAAGATACATATTACATTCATTGATTCGCATTGATGATCAGGATCGCACTGAAACAAAAGAAGAGGGACGATGGATGGTAATGATAAATTAATTAACATCGGAGTTCAATTTCTGGATCAAATGAGGTGGAAGGAAATCCAGGAAAATATCTCGAGAAATGAATAAAATGAATGGAGGTAGACAAAAGAGAGCGAGAAGACAAAGGAGGTAGTCCTGATTCTAGAGGTCAGACTGCGAAGTAGCCAGGGTGCTCTCAACGGTTTCCTCCCGCCGTCATAAGGGCTTAGTGACTTCACCACATTCACAAAGCGTTGGATGATGTCCTCTACGATCCACTTGATTGCTTATAGACTGTTCACTGTAATCAAAAATTTAATAAATTTTTTAATACCCCAATTAAATAAAATTTTAATTTCATATTAAAATAAATATTTATTAATTTAAAATAAATTTGACAAAGTTCTATAGGGTCTTATCGTATAATAATTACATTTAAGATTTTTTACTTAAAAATAAATTGATTCTAAATAAATCAAGAATTGGGACAGTTTTTGACATCATTTTAGACGTGGTTTGCTCTATTCTGAGGAAATGCTAGTGTATGTATAATATTTTAACCCAAATTCTGGAGAATGCTTTTTATAAATAGGTATACATAGCCGATAAGAAAAAGAATGGAAAGCGGCAGAATTCTGATTACAAAAGAGTCCATTGTCAGGTGGATCGACTATACGTGAGCCACTACTACTACTACTATTGCTTCGTATTTACTCTGAAAGTATAGATATGAATCCGTGTGTATAAATCTCAAGAAAATTGCATATTCATACTCAAGCGTTTCATCGTGATAAGACGTTCGATAATTCTTTTGTGAGGTTGGGTCAAACATGAGGGAAACTCAAGGGGAGGCTTTTAAAGGTGTTAACTTAGCAATATACCTCAGTATGAGTTTTGTAATTTCGTAAAGTGAAGTTATTAAGTAAATTTATTATGATTTCAATAGAATGTCATTTTTCATTTGTATAGCATTGGGCAAGTTTTTTCAATATTTTCGAATTAAGAGACTTAATTTACTATGAGAGAGTGAAAAAATTAAAATTATTAGAAAGTTATTACCATTTCATGATTATCAAAATTAAAATCATGTGCCACTTTATTAAAAAATACTATCCTGTTTTAATTCCAATGAAAATTAAACATGTCATACCTTTCAAAGGCCCTTGCTTACAAAACTGGTAAACCGAATTTGTCACAAAACGGGGAATTTAATTATTCTAAAGCTGAATATTAAAATAAGCTTCAAAAGAGCTGACCTTTTAGATAAAAAAAAACCGAAAAAAATACGCGTGATCATTGATAATTTGGTTGAAAATGAATGTCGTGACCGGTACCTTGCAAAACCTTTCAAGGTTTAATCCTGATGAGAGTCCTTTGCAATCACGCAAATGGTTTAAGCCACCCACACATGAACAATTATTATTATCAAGCTAAAAAAACGTTCAATAAATGAATTCTGAGTGATATAATCCATATCCGGACAATATAAAATATTGAGCGCTTTTAAGCTCTATGTATAACAGTTTATCAAATTTTATTAGTTTATATTTAATTTTATTCATTTATTATTATTTATTATTACTTATTTATTTTAAAATAAAAGCTGACGCCTGTTATCGAAAAACAATTAAACTATATTTGGCACTCTTTCGGAAATATTACAAAGGCAGCTTTTGGATTCTGAATCCTATGACCAAGCTATATACCACTCAGGATATGAGAAAAATCAAATTATGGTCGGCGTTGGTCAATCGACATCCCGAGAATACCGAATCTCGAGAATCGATAAAATCTCGCCATCTCAATTTTACAGAGTAAAACTGGCAGTAATCACGCGCTACGCGCGCGCATGACTGTTCGTTTATTCTCATTTTAAAGTATGTAAGTCTGACTGTTTTACAGTTTACACATTGACATAAAAGTATGAATACACCTGTTTTTCGATGAACGTTTAAGTTCTCTTAAATTGATTTACATCAAAGATTAAATTCTTTCTTTCAAGTAAGTTAAAAGCTATCAAAATTCTGCTCAAAATGAGCCCAGAACGAAGTTGCTTTGTCAATTTTTTAATAAGATATTGAAAAAAACGTCAAATTTTAATGTTTTATAAAAATATCAATAATATTCGAAATAATGGAGATTTAAAAAATTTCTTGGGCATAAGTAGAAGCTAAAGACAACACTATAAGTCCATAAGTAGTCATTAAACACTCTATTAGTTGAAATCGATAGTAATAGACTGACTACTAAAGAAATAAATATTGATACTTTGAAATGATATAAGATAGAATTTAATCGTCGATTATAATATGTACTACAGATCTCTGTCTATAATGCAAATACACCTCGATCTCACGTTAATTAAAACAAATCGCAATTTGAATCTATTCTATGTACAGAAAAATGCATCGAAGCGCATAATAGAAAAATACAAGCAAAGAAGAGGAAAAACGATACAGAAGAAAATACAATCAGTATAGAAGCAAGGAAAGCAAAAAAGCCTGGACCAAACCATGAAGAAAAATATATTACAAGTATGTAGAAGAAGAGAAACCTGTATTGGATATTGTATTATTTGCAGAAGCCTGCCATCCAGTTTTGCCAAAAGGGGTGGCGGAGCAACGCCAACAACAATCTCTTGAAATTCCTTTAAATGCCTCAAAATTACTTAAAATCGCTTTAAATCCCTTCACTCTCCCTAAAATATAATCGCAACCTCTTTTTTATGACAGGATCTATAGATACATCAAACATGAGGATATATGTATGTACATTGAGAAGATTAAGTTAGCAGAATATCGAACAGGGGATGAGATACAAAGCAAGAGTGAGATACAAAAGCCTCTCTCCTGAAAATGATACTGGCCATTGTCACCTTATGTATCCCAAATGACATGATAAATCTGGTTTTCCATTGGGGCATCAATCTTTTGATACATCTCGCTATGTTTATATACATATATTTAAGCGCTATAATAGAGGTAGATGATCAGTCTACATGGGAAAATGAACCGAACTCTTCCGGTAATCAAACCAGGCAATCAAGGTTATTACGTTTACAGAATACAGCGTCTGTATACAACTATTTATAAACGCATCTGTCAATGAGCAAGTTAGTTCTTCCGGTAACGTGCTATACCTTATTCACATCTATATCGTGCGTAAATCTCTTGCCAAACAATATACATACTATAAAATAAATTTATAATACTTGTCATGGAGATAATGAAGAATTGCAACACATGTCTTCTGGTTTTATCAGGCTGTTGGGCAACTTATTGCGAATTATGTTGACTCCTATTGGATCCACTCCACCGTAAATTTCCTTTTCAAGCTTCAGCACCGTGAGGTTACCAAAAAATATGAGATCAGAGAAAAAGGGCTAACCAATCTCTCTCAATCTTAATTCTCTAAACTCCACCACGTCAGAGATAGTAACCGTATTTTGTCAACATGTTGTCTGATATCAAGTAGCTTTGAATTATTGATTGTTTGATGTTTGCTCTTTAGTTTGCGTGCAAAACGGCGGACTTTACCTTATGAAATCAATCACATTCTGTGCAAAGCATATTCTTTAACCAAACATGTTTTCTTCTTGTTCAGTGATTGCAAACGGGTTTGGATCTTATGATCCTGTGTGTTCTTATATACTGTCGTACTATTAATGGTAAAACAGTCAGTCTTCAATTATGTCTTTCCCCTGCAGGGTATATTAAATATCAACTCTTATCGGATCTTTTGCAATAGACTTCATGTTTGATGGAAATTTGTATAAAATTTCCAAGACTCAATCTCATAATTTTGTATTATTTACTGATTGTCAGCAAACAGTTAAAGACACCCCTTTTTCGTGTGAATAATGTCTGTACGCATCAGCCTTGAATAAGTATCTCATATATATGTATATTTATGACATGGTATTGATTATGAGGAATGAGTAGCTCATGTGAAATTTTCACGGTTTCGAGGTTGAAAATAGTAAGCTTTCAAACTAATCTTATTCTTTAAAGTTCAATCGATACCACAAAACCAGCACCTCTGATCTCCGAGCAATAATTCTATAGTTTACAAGACTATATTTAACCCGCAACTTCACAATCATCGTTTAACTTTTGAAGTTCATTTGAACCTTGCATTCACCGAATCAGCACTTTTGTGACTTAGGATTCTATGGATTGTACCTAATTACAAAATAAATTCTCGGAGAAGTTATTATAAGTATAAAGTTATGCTAATAATAAATCACAAACTTCTCATAGAATTTCTTACAGAGCCTACAATATGTATAACGACACGAAATAGTAATAATAAACGCATAGTTCATAGTTTTTCATTTCTTTCAATAAAATAAATTGAAAGCTACAAATTTTGAATTTGATATTATTCAACTGAAGCACATTTTGTTGAAAATGTTACTCGTTTTTGATCTGCAGCGATTCAGTAGTTCAAATCCTATTAGACCATTGGTATATCATTTTGCTCTGAAATATGTAGTGGCCCGGCACACGTACAAGTGAGAATATTAATATTTTTGTTGTGAAAGCTGGCCTGATACCAGCTGGTATTGTGCCGATACAAAAACGAAGGAAATCTTAATAAAATTGAGAAAAATATGTTTTCCTTCGGTCGTATTTGAAGGATCTGGTAGTATAATAACTCTAGTTCCAGAAACGGGGAATTTTATTTGTACCTGTGTACGGTTTACGTACAATAAAACATGCAACATATTTCTGATGCTACTCTTAGGAAAATTGAAATGCATAAAAAGGCTTGCGATATTTAAATGAATGAGAAATCGAGAATAGTAGCTGGAAAAATTTGTATAACTTTTGAATTACGTATATAT
>CAJFCP010000116.1:265480-283306 GCA_904066005.1 Synergus itoensis | reverse complement strand
CTGTTTCGGATTTGGTGACTATAGCGGAAGTCGAGTGTATATTAGTTTGGCCTCCTTATGTCTATTCTCCATGTGTAAAAATAACACTCTCTGCCTCTCTGGTGTCTTGTCATTTTTTAATTGCGCAGTGATAAGTGCGTAGAAAATCACACTAGAGTGGAGTGGACGCGTTGCGCGCTCCAAAATCTAGACATGCATATCTGGTGCATATAGTTCCTCATTATTTCACTTGATTTCACTGTTATTTTACGCTTTAGAGGACTATTAGTTTATCAGTATAATCATCGCCTGTATGGGAGCCAGCAGTTCTCGAACTGAAATGGATTACGCGCAAGAACCAGGTCTTGCAGCGATATTGCAATATCTAATACGAAGGTTAGTTAATTATTTACATTCTAGAACGACAAAGTCTTCGTTTGTTTTTTAAATTTGAATCCATCCATTTAATTTAGTAACAGATTACCTTTTCCTACAAAAAAATATTACAAATCGGGTCTTTTACTAGACCTGGTGCAATAAATTTCATCGTATCCGTTGTTATGTATAATATATGTCCTCGAACGAGAACTGTCATTCGCGCGTATACGTGTAACCTCAATTTTCTCCTATATAGTTTTTCAATCCCTCCTGCACAAAACGAACAAAGTTCACTTCTCATTTACTATGATTCCGTTCCATTTATTGGCATGATTTTCGAATCTGTTTTCAGTAACTTTATAAATACATATATATTTATCAGTTCCTAATATAACAATTTTACGTCGATGAACGCTAAACATAACCTAAATTATGTGGAGATTGCCCTTTGTTTCAGGAATTTCAGAACCTATCTGTCTTTTTATGTTGATCCCCTTTTGAAATAAAAAGTGAACGAGTACTTTTAGTGAACTTTTCACTTGAAACTTCTCACTTATTGTTGCTCTAGTTTAAAAACTTTGTATTCAGTTCAGTTTATAAGTCGTTTTTTTATTTTCATTTTAATCTAACATTAGATAAGACTTTATCAGTGATTGTGATTATAAAACGCTGTATATTTCGCACCACCTGTGACTTAGCAATTTACTACGAGGAAACTGTGATGCAATTAAACATAAAGAAATATTGAGTGTTTAATTGTTTAATAAAAAGTATTCGGGAAATTCAAGTATGGGTCAAATTTATAGCTATAGGTATTTTTTAATGCATCGGTGAAGGACTAAAACTCAAAGAACTCGAGTGAGATTTTTTTAAATTAATTCAATGATTCGCTTTTTTTACAGTGGACAAGTTCATATCATAACAGAGGAACACGATGATTCTGACGAATATTCTGCTGCAAGGCCTCCCCGAGTTCCCACTCGACCAAACACATCTAGACTTGACGTTAGTAATATTTGTTTTGTATATATCAATTAAGGGTATTGGGTCCAATAACCTCATACTTCGATCTCTTCATTTCATACCTTAAAATCCCATGATTTCCTCAAAATCCCTTGAGCTTCCTTAAATTTCTCGAAAATCTTTTAAATTCCATACTTCTATTTCGAAAAAGAATTCATCTACAGAGTGAAAAAATCTCTAATTATAGGTAATATTTGTTAAGTAAAAAAAAAAGAGATCAAACTTTGAAGTTACAACTTGGATCCAATGTCTGTAAATGTTGATTACCGATTCTGTTAGAGGTTCAGCATTAAATATGTATATTACTTTTTTTTTTATAGAAAAGTGAAATTAGCCTTACGACAAAACAGGCTTGCGGTATTGGAAATGAATCTAAAAGTCAAAGCGTTTCCATTCCTTTTTTGGTACACAAAAGAGAGTTAGGATCAAACTTCAGTGCCGCTCAAAGATGTCAAATATCGAGTAACTATTTGCCGAATAGGATGCAACAAGTTGCAAAATACAACAGCAAAGCCTTCTGTGGATCTTACTCTACTGATGGAAAATTCTTTCTTACTGCGTGCCAAGGTATAACAAATATATTAGTAATAATTTTTAGGTGACCTTTAAATTGTTTAATGGCGTTGGGTCTAAGTTCTGTCCTCAAAATTCGATTTCTTCATTTTACTTAATAAATATTATAAGTACATTTTCTTCGCTCTGTAGGGAAATAGAAATGTGAGTACAGAGCGAAAAACTGTACACTTTTAATATTTTTTGCGTAATATGAAATAATTATAGGCACATTTTCAAACTAGATGTCTATTTCTTTGTTTTACGCAAAAAGAGAGCGAAGTAATATTTAGTTATAATATTCTATACTTAAAGTATAACAATACTCAATATAATAAATATAAAAAATTATTCCAGACAGGTTCCTAAGGTTATATCGCACTGACAACGGAGAGTTTACGGAATTCAAGAAAATATCAGCTCGAGATGTTGGTTGGAGTATTTTAGACACAGCCTTCAGTCCTGATGGAAACTACATCGTATACTCGAGTTGGTCCGACAATCGTAAGTTTACAGTCATTCCCTGTACACTTACAAAGTATAAAATAATCTGAACTATTTCCTTTTTCAGTGTATATGTGTCCGATTTATGGAGATGCAAACACTCAAGAGACACTTTTCCTCTCGCCATTAGAGCGCAGATTTTGTATATTTTCCTTGGTCTTTTCAAGTGATGGAAGGGAAGTTCTCGGCGGTGGAAACGATGGTTTTCTCTATGTGTACGACAGAGAATGTCAGCAGCGAGTTCTCAGGGTTCGTTTTTAATTTTTATTAATGAAAAAGTTGTGACCTCATTGTTACAGATATTTTTTTTCAGATCGAAGGACATGAGGATGATGTAAATAGTGTTGCCTTTGCAGATAACACTTCCCAAATTTTGTATAGTGCAGGAGACGATGGATTGTGCAAGGTAAAATTACTTCTTTCAAATCTTGTAAAATCTTCTTGAAATCTTTTGAAATTCCTTGAAATGTTTTGAAATTATTTTTAATTCTCTTGAAGCCTTTTGAAATCTATTGACCTTTTTTAAAACTTTTTAAATTCCTTGAAATCTTTGAAATTTGGAATAGGAACGAATTATATGACTTTAAAACTATTGATAATTTTTTTTTTGTGTGTAGGTATGGGACAGGCGGATGTTAAGTGAAAGTGATCCACATCCTGTTGGAATTTTGGCAGGCCACATGGATGGCATCACGTATATAGATCCTCGGGGAGACGGGAGGCACTTATTAACAAATAGCAAAGACCAGACCATTAAACTGTGGGACGTTCGTGCCTTTTCTGACCATAGTGGAGAAATGAACACGAGAAAGGCGGTAGCGAATCAAAATTGGGACTATAGGTGGCAACGAGTACCGAAAAGATGTAAGTGGAAATTATTTCGCTTTCTTGAAAAAAGAAATAATGGGTTATAACAGGACCAAGAATCTCTTTCTTTGCATACAATAAAAAAAATGTGATTTATGTTTAGTGTATAGATCGAAAAACATGTTGGATGGAGACACGAGTATTATGACCTACAGAGGGCACTCTGTACTTCAAACTTTGATCCGCTGTCACTTTTCTCCAGCAGCTACAACTGGACAAAGATATATTTATACAGGATGCGGCTCTGGACGAGTTGTCAGTAAGTAATTATATATTCTTGAAGGGTTGATTTCAAGAGATTTCAAAAAGATTTCCCGAGTGAACAGCCCCCGTATATTCTAAATTGAAACATTAGATTAATTATAAATTCACTTTTTATTCCAGTTTTCGATGTTCTAACCGGTGATATCGTCAAGTCCCTAAATGGCCACAGAGGTTGCGTCCGAGACGTTAGTTGGCACCCAAGTTGTCAAGAAATCATCTCGACATCGGTTAGCACTGAGAAAATATAATCTGAAAACTATAAATCATTTATTCTTTTCTTATTTTGAATTCTTTTGTCTTTTGAATATTTTTAGTGGGATGGAATAATAGGCAGGTGGAGATACGCTGGTAAAGCAGTTTCACTTGATGTTCCCGATTCTGAAGAAGACAGCGATACGGAAACTTCTCAACCACGAACTTTGCGGCGGAGCCAACGTATAGCGGCTCAAAAGGCAAAGAATTCGACTTCCTGCTAAGAGAACGTGAAATGTGAACCTAGTGTGAACTTTCAAACAATCCAATTTTGGATACCGCAACGATCTTTCCTAAAAGAATAAAGTTATTAGAAGAATTTTGCAGTTTCTTTCGGGATGTTCAGGACCCACTGTTCATAAGACTGAACCAACTTATCTGTGCTTTTGTTCAGCGTTAATAGAAACTGAAAAGCGACTCGAATTTTGTAAATGGGAACTTTTTTATTGATCACGGGCTTCCCCCTACCGTTTTCTACGAAAAAGTTTTCTACTGTCGAAACGATTAGTTAGTTCGCTTTCAACGAAATATTGTGGTTTTTAATTATACGTATTCTCTGTCTAAGACAGAGTTTTTCTTTTCTATTTTAGGATTAACGGATTTCTATGATTTGTTTTAAGTATAAATCACACTATGTAAAGAGGGACGTTATTCATAGTTGTATTATATTATTGTTGACTTATTGGCAATTTAAGTGCAGCGGGGCAAAATCTCTTCTACTCCCGTGGATTTATTGTCTATAAAGTAATTTCCTATGACTGGAATTATCTTTTTGCGAACACGGTTTTTTACTTCATGGTGAAATACACCGATCATTAAAATTTTATTTTTATGAATAATATCGCACAGTAGAATAAGGTACGGAAAAGTTGTTTTGTTATATTTGATATGAGAAAGGACATTTTGGAAGGAAATTTTTCGAGGAAGATTACAGTATAAACAGTACGGCGTCATTTATAATAACTATTTCCACTTCACTTGTATAAATGATACATAATAATATTAATAATTTACGTTTTCGCGGTACTGTACATACGTAGGCGTTTTAAAAAAATAAAAAAGAAATATGTGAATAAAAAAGAAATATACGAATAAGCAAATATCTTATTTAAGAATTTAAGGATGTTTGGTCCAAATTCTGGCCTCAAAATTCAATCTCTTCATTTTACAAGGCAAATATTATAATTAGATATTTTTTCGCTCTGTAGAGGTACTCAATTTTGAAATGAGAGCTGAAAATCTAAAAACGTATAAGAGCAACTTTTCTAATTGAAAATTTCTAAAATCAAGAGAGATATACTAAGGTACATTTATCTGGTCCTAACTTTTTATTAAAACAAAAATTTCAACAGAATTTTTTTTATAAATGTAAATATTTCGGACCAAATAAACATACCGCGTAATACGTTTACTTTAATTTAAGAAATTTTCAACTCGATATTTCAATAAATGCAGCAATGGCATTGCAGGGAAAAAGTGTCGGTAAGTCGGGATCGGATAACTGATACATGGTCTTAATGACACAGCCAACTACCTGTTGCAGCTCAGTTTGCAATTTCAGGCAGAAGTGAGAGAAGTATTTTTGCCTATTTCGTGACCTTTTTGAGAGAAGCCCGAGACAAGGTCATTCTTGATTCTCTTAATTTTAACTTTTTCAAAGGATTAGGGCCAGTAGGGCTTCCTGAAGCCCCGTCGTTTAACTCCGCATTTCTCGTTCTTTGTATCGATATAAGCGATTTTAAATTGAAGTGGAAACTGGTTCCTAATGAAAAAGTGAAAACATTGAATTTCACGCCTCGACAAACGCGTCTATACTGTTTTCAAAATTATTAACTTCTCACAATATTTCAACATTTAAATTTTAATTTCAATTTCAATATTTAATTGGTCAATGATAAACTCATGAGAAAAATTCTTATCATAAAAAAATCGGATTTGAATATATCAATTTTATTACCAGATAGAAACTTAATTAATTGCTGTTTTCAACTCTTTTACCTGCTCAAGCGGTTGAACTGGATGAAGAAAGTCCGACATTGGCAAAATCGGCCCTGAATTCCTAGGATAAATCAAACAAGTTATACGCGGTTCAAAATGAGATTCAATGTTGAGTAAGAAATTATAATATATTAGCCTAATATATTATGTATTGATAAAATTTAGATGTGCACGTGATCCTATTGAATTTAATGCAATCAAGTAAATACGTTAAAGAGAATGTCTTGTGACTTATATGGAGTGGAATATTAATTTTAATTTATGAATGTAGAAAAGGGTTTGAAAAAATTTTTCAAAATTCGATCTCTTCATTTCACTTAATAAATGTTGTAATAAGGTTTTTTTTTTGCTCTATAGACAAATTTCTATTTAAAAAAAAGAGTAGCGCTATGGAGCGAAAAAATGTCTATTCCTAAAATTTGTGGAGTAAAATAGAGAAATAGAAGTTTGAGGGTAAAACTTGGATTTAGCACCCTTAAGGGCATGTGATACTTTGCCATAAGAGCAATTTAGTTTACCCAATTATACATTCATAATAATTAATATTTTTAGCTAATAAGAGTCAATAAAACTTCGTCTACATGAGAGGAAGGTTTATTGACTCTTATTAGCTAAAAATATTTATTATTATGAATGTATAATTGGGTAAACTAAATTGCTCTTATGGTAAAGTATCACATGCCCTTAAAGCTTGAAATTAAAATCCAAAATTTCGAAGAAATGATATCTTTCTAAATTTTCATAATAATTCTCAAAAACAGGAGCTTACGCTACTGAAACAAACAAACAAGTCTAGTGTGTCAAAAGGATCGCCAAAAGTAAAAGTAAGAAGTGAATTATAAGCTATTAAATTGCTTTATAAAAAATGAAACGTTCAAGTTGGTTAAACAAGCTTTCTAAGTTCTGTCACAATGTGACTGCATACATGCCTTGCTAAAATGAAATATGATTTAATTAAATGCCATAAAAGGTAATTGTGCCAAGTGATGAATAAAGAATATAAGAAATAATAACTTTAACTAACGAGATGCGATTTTTTCTTTGCCTTGGATATTGACACTTTTGCCCTTTCTCTTCAAATCTTCTTTTCTTTTGCAAAAACTCACGGTTCCAGAAATGGTCATTCATTCATCATGACGAAACCATAATTATGGATCGATTGCAGGAAGAAGTTATTCTTCAAAACCAATGGCATTGGCCTGCAATGGTTGGAGTGGATGAAACCTTATATGTATGCGATTTTCTTGTCTCTTCTTTAATTGACGGAACCATAATTAAAGTCGACCTCACCATTGCAATAATAATCTTGAGGCACTGACCGATTATGATTATGCAGTCGCAATTATCTATTCCTGCTGTACATTGTAGTTTCAAGATCAAAGATTTTCTCAATTACCATCCAGAAATTTCAATTCCACTTCAAAGTCTTTTCAATCTTTATCGTTTGTGATGGGTTGATAATTCTTAAAATCTACTGTACATCCTCTTATGAAATATTTTTAAATCCCTTGAAATCTTTTGAAGATATTGAAAATATTGTTTCTTTTGAAATCCTTTAAAATCATGGAAATCACTTAAAATCACTGAAATCTGTTTAAATCACTTGATATTTCTTAAAAGTTATTGGAAATTCGATTTATATCTTTTCTAATTTCTTGAAACCTTATAAAATCTTTTAAAGTTTTTATATCTCTTTAGAAATACTTGAGATTTTAGAAATCCGTTTCAAATATTTTTTTATTTTTTAAAATCTTATAAAATTTTTGAAATCTTTTTAAACATTTTTTGAAGTCTTTTAAAGTTTTTTTTTTTATCTTTGGAAATATTTGAGATTTTGTAAATCCTCTTCAAATCGCTCGAAATTTTTAAAAATATTTTCAAAACGAAGAATCAATATCCAGATATCATCAACTTCTTCCAAGAGATTGAAATGGTTTTTGCTGGCCATTGAAGTAAATACATTTTACAATTTCGTCTTCTCATACTTTGTCAAGGTCATTACTATACACATTACACAGGTGGATATTTCCCTATGACACGCGACCAGAGGCTACATCATCGAGTAAGTCGATAAGTAGCTGATCTAGTCTTCTATGTTGCTAGGTATCCGTCGTCGGTTTAGTCTTGCGTTGGTCTTCGTCGGATAGGGTGTTATTTTTCCATTTGATAGAAAGCGTCAGATTGTTCAATTAAACATATGCCCCATTCTCCTTTTTATCAAAAATATTTTCAATTTCTTTCACGATTCTCAGAAACTTCGTCCTATAAAAAAGTTAGAATTTCAACCTTAACTTACAAAATTTCTAACAATTTCTTATAATCGTCGAGAGTATACAGTAAGTTTCAAGCAACTGCATTTAAATTTAAAACAAACCATTCAACTGTTTTATTTTTAATCTGATAGCTTCATTTTTTTTTTTTAAAGAAGCTATTTTTCATTTTTGCACTTAATCTGTAGTTTTATCACCTGAGTTTAAATTTTATTTAGTAATTTACTATTTTACCCTGAATATTTAAATAACTTCGATATTTTTATCAATTTAACATTCTATTAAATATACTTTTTTAAAGTTCTCCTATTTCCAAAATTTTGTTAAAGAAATGAAAGGTCTAAGAATAATTTGAAACAAGGGACCTTCTAGCACAGGGTTGTTTATAATATAATATAATATATTATAATAATATAATAATATAATATAATATAATCTATTGATTAATTAATTATTGGTCAAATGATCATTAGCTTGAAAAATGATCCGATAAGTTAAAATTTGCTCTTGGTTGAGAATCTCTTCTCGTTAAGACAAACGAGACGAGATTTCTCGAGCGATGTTTAATATAGGTTCTTGATTCCCACAACGTAAAAAATTTCATTAGCAAAATTTGAAAGTAAAAATAATATTTTTCATTAAAAGTTATACATTTATATAAAACAGAGGAATCAGCACTATTTATCTTTAATTGCTTAAGACCGGTTTTAATTTTTAAGTAGAGCGACTTTTAAGCTCTTGTAATCTTTTTATCATTTTCATGATAAAGTACACAATTAAAAATTTCAGCGAGAATGATAACGCTTATTTGAACTATTTTAATGTAGTAGAAACGGATTCAGGACACAAGCGCAATAAATATAGAGGCGACGAACTTTACAAATCAAGAGTGAGAATCCAGAATAATGTCTACAATTGAAGTTCCACCTACAAATGGATTTTCAAAACACAATGAAATTGGAAGAAGAAATGCTGTTCCGATCATTTATGTAAGAGGAACTCACTATGAGATTGGATTTGATATCGTAAGTTAAAATTTTTTTTTTTAATAGTAACAATTTTATAATTAAAAATAGTTGACAACTCAACAAATTTAGGAATCTAGATAAATTAACACACGTATCTAAATATTTTTAAATAAACCTTGAAATTATTATTTTATCTATTTGTTCATTTTTACTTATTTCGTTATTTTCCTGTCATGCCATTTAAAATTAATTACACCTATGTTTGATTGCTTTCTGGGTAGTTATACATAATATAGTAAATTGAAGTTGATTATCAAATAAGGAATAATTTTTTCGCTAGAACTAGCAGCGTGACTGGGCCATTAACATATTGCATAAGGCTAAGAATAATTTGAATCATTAACAAATATTGAATCTAATTAAATAATTATTCATTGCATTAGGAAAAATCGACGACTCTGAAATCTATTTCAAAGTCAGATATGCACTTAAGGGTGTTGAAATCATTTTATTTCTGATCTTAAAATTCGATTTCCTCACATTACTCGACAAATATTATAATTAGATACTTTTCTCGATTATAGCGCTATTCAATTTTTAACTAGAATTATGCATACAGAGCGAAAAAATATCTACTTATAAATTTATTAAATAAAATGAAGAAATCGAATTTTGCGGATAGAATTTACATCTAACGTCTTTATAGTTATCTTAATTTATTCCAATTTTTTAAGCAATTTCGTAATTTTATTCCGAAGTTAACTGAAGAAATTGACAAAAGATGGTGATAAGAGGTAAAAAATGTAAGATAGAAGTTACTCAATTATTTTTTTATAAAAAAAAAAAAAAAAAATAAATAAATAAAATTCAGCTTAAAGATTTTGGGTCAAAGTTTTAAACTCAAAATTCAATTTCTCCATTTTGAAGATATGAACTCATATCTCTACTCAGTTTAAAAGAAAATCAAGTTTAATTATTTCGTCTCTAGAAAACAAAAACATTTTGTGAAATATGAATCAACTTAAATCAAATATTTGCAAAACTACAAAAAATATTATATAATTTCAATCGCTTTGTTTTCTTCTACAACATTTTTATTTCTCATAGCAATTAATTAAAATATTTGTTAAGTAAACTAAGGAAATCGAATTATTAGAATAATTGTATATACGTATGTACATATGTAAAACTATTCAATAGATTCGTAAGATTTGCGTTTTATTTGTAAATGATTCAAAACACTTGTAATCTGTATGACGTTACCAGATCTTCAAGTAATGCGTACCGTATCTCATTTTTTGCGTCTGGTTTTATACTTTTTCTTCTTTTGTAATTGCGAATACCCACACTCGCTAATTTTACTAGTAGGAATATTTCAGATGAATAGAAGTTGATTGAGTTATTCATCTGAAATTGAAATGAAAAATTTTGTATAATTCTTATTAAAATAAAAAAATTTTTGTTTTAATTAAGGCTATGTATTACTTATCCGATTTTTACCTTACCGGCTTTCTTTTTTTAAGCACTCCAGTTTCTCATCGTTTTCTCTACGTTTATTTGCTACGAAAAATTAATTTGAATTGTTAGTTTTTTAATTTGAAGCCTAAAAACCGGAAATAAGTCATATCAAATTCTACTTCAAACTAAAAAATCAAGAAAATTTTCAAAAATAGTCTTACTTTATGTAATTCATTGACGTCAACTAATTGATCTGGCTATTAAATATTCAGAACAGACAGATCAACTCATAATCGTTAATAGAAGCAAAAACAATAAGTCTTTTTAAAAAAAAGCTATTAATCTTAAGAGATATTATGTCACATACAGTTCCGTTTTAATTTATGCTATTATATTATAGAACAATAATAAGATAAGATTGGATTTTCAAATACATAAATTAACACTCTTAGGTGCATTATTTACAATAATTAATCATAATTCCATTGTCGATTAGAGCTAATTGTTTCTATTAAGGACGTTGGATCCGAATTCTAACGTAAAAATTCGATTTCTTTCTTTTATTTGACAAATATGTATTATAATTAGATATTGCTTCGTTATGTAAAACTACTTACTTTTTAAACAGAAGTGTACGTATTCAGCGGAAAACTCTCCATTTTTGATACTGTTTGCGTAATATGAAATGATGCGTTCTGAGAATGTTTCCAGCTGAGAGGTACCTATATTATAAATATAATTAAATTTCCATTACCTCTGACCTAGATAATTAAACTTTGAAGGGAATCGAGTTTGACGTTGAGAAAAAATGAACATGTTGAGATAGGCACCTGATCAACACCTACATAGATTAGATCAGACAATAGAAAATGAAAGGAATGTTTAACTGAATAAATTTATATCTTAAAGAGCACGACCACATTAATCTCGAGGTGATCATATTTTAAAATAAAAATATAAAATACAAACTTTTAATCTCTTTGCTATCAAAGTTAAAGAAAATATCCATCTCGTGTTACTAATACGCTTTGTAAAAATGAACGTAATTAGATAGCGATCGAATACTTTCTATTACTGTGACTATAGCATAGTTTATTCCGTTCAATAAACCTTTTCCTTCGTTCTGTTCAGATGTGACTTTATAATGTTTTATGTAAATTATTGGCAATTAGCTAAATAAATTAAAAAAGAAATTTTATTTTTTAATTTAAAAATAACTTTGATATTTTAATGCACCATTAGCATAAACTTGAAATACTTAGAAATTTGACCCAATATCCTAAAAAACTGAAAGTTTGAGAATAATTTTTTTTAACAATTGATTTAAAATTTTTCAGGGACGCACGTTTGCAAAGATAATTCGCGATTATGTAGATAATTATCGGCCTTTACAAGATTCGTATTTACTTGTTTATGAAACCACAGAAGGGAGGAAAGTTTATGATGAAACTTTGGCCTGTGTAAGAGAGCAATTTCCTCAATATGTCAGGGAAATCGAGGGAACTGCCGATGGAGCCGAAGTTCCTTTTTACAAGGTAATTAAAAAAAAATTTATTTATTTATTTATTAATGCTTTTCAATAAAATTGAAAAATTTTTTTGATTCTCATTTCAAATTCGTCCTTATCTTAATTGTTTCGAATATATCCAAAGTTCACTTTATATCATTTACTCATTTTAAAAGATTATTTTTGTCCATTGTCTAATTAAAAAATTGTTTCTTAATATCTTTTCGAAAAGATCAAGGTAGATAGTTGCCTGACGATAATAATGAATTACTATAGATGTAAAATAAGGTCAGTAACTTGTTACTGTCAAATGATCGACATTTCGTTTTCAATGTCATTTATGAAGGTAACTTTAATTATACTTTACACCTTTCTCCAAGAGTGATAATTATCGCAATGATATTATGTAGTCATCAGGTATAATTATAAGATCTGCATGGGCAGGATTTCACAAGAAATTGATCTGAAATTATCACTGCAATCATAATACAAGTTAAAGAAAAAAACATCATTAGCATCAATTTGTAGCCTTCTATGTAATTACTCTCTCAGTATCTTCTTTCTTTTATTACAGGATTTAAATTCTTGGGAAAAATCAGATCACATTCGAGGAGTTTATCACTCTTGAAATATAGTGTACACAAAGTTATAAAATATTTTGAAATGCACGTAGTTTCAAAATATTTAATGTTTCTGAATCAATAATTTTAATTTTCTTATTACCTTCAGCTATTTCTAATGCACTTGGACGATATTTTACCCAACGTGGTTGAAGGAACCCAGGGCCAGAAACAACCTGTAGGTTGCACCTCAATAGTCTGCAACCAACCAGGTCAGGTAAGAAAAAAAAAATTATACTTCATCTGCCTACAAAGAAAATTAGAAAACAATATTAAATCGCTATTAAAATTAATGAACTTCTAAATACTTACAAGGAAATTTTGGGACACAACGAAGATGCCTTGAGTGAAACTTTAAACCATTGGTACCTGGTGGATGCTCACGTTATTGAACCTGGTCTGAGAGAAGAGAAATTCACTTCTCTCAGCTATGCTGGTTTTCTACCCGGTTACACAATGGGTTACAATAACCACGGACTCGTGTACACTATTAACACTCTCAGTGCAAAGACTCTTAGATCTGGAAAAACTCGTAAGTTCTTTTCATGTATTAAAAGCAAATCACATATGTAATAAGAACATTTTGTAGTAAGGCTGTTCGATCCAGGTTCTAATCTCAAAATTCGAATTCTTCATTTTACTTGATAAATATTATAATTAGATATTTTTTAATTCTGTGGTGGTACTCTTTTTTTAAACAGAAATGTGCATATAAGAGCAAAAAATGTATAATTGTAATACTTTTTATGTAAAATGAAACGATTGCATCTTGAGCTGAAATCTAGATTCTTTTGTTTTGCGCAAAAAGTATTCAAATTAAAAATTTTTTCGCCCTATAGTCATACTTCTATTTCGAAACTAGTACATATACAGAGTGAAAAGATATTTATTTCTAATATTTGACGAGTAAAATGAGAAAATTGAATTTTGAAGTTAGAAATTGAATCAAACATCTCCTTAAAGAGAGGTCGAAAAAAATGTTTCTGTAATTACAGCTCGTTATTTTATAACACGAGCTCTTTTGGGAGTTGAAAACTTCGTACAGGCTCAACAAACTTTGAGAAATGAAGGCTATGGAGCAGCAGAAGGATTTTCAGTGAACATGACTTTCCTTCTTCAGGATGGAGACAGGATGTTTCATAACGCTGAAGTTGGACCGGTTGAACCTGACGCACTTCAATCGCAACTTTGTATCCTTACGGCCAGTCCAGGAGAAACTATTTATCATTGTAACAAGTATGATTTTACAACAAAAAAAAAAGAAAAAAAAAAAAAAAAAAAAAAGCAAGAAAAAACAATGCTCTCTAAATTAAGGTATTTTCAGGTATCTTCGGCTAAAAGTTCCGGAAGTAACTGGTGTAATAATAGACAGTAGCGTTAGTAGAATGAACGCAATTCAAAAACATCAACCGCCTAAGAATCGCCAAGATGTTATCAATATCCTGAGCGATCAAACAGACAACCAATACAGAGTGTTTCAAGAAATTCGGCCAGAAGATTTCGTAAAAACTATTGCAGTCGGTGAGTGAATATTACTCATTTTAATTTCAGTTCAATTAAATTATTAATTCTAATTCAAATTCTAACAAATTTTCTTTCTAGGAATTTTCGACTGCATCGAGAGAACGTGGTCCATTTACACAGATAAACCAAGTTGCAACGAACCGATACTCGTAATACCTCTGCAAATAAACAACAACTACCTGACCTGTTCGAAACAACCCAACAACACTGACTAGCCATAAAACTGCTCGTCACGCTATTCAAGAAGCTAATAAGAATTTTCTCTTTTGATTTTTATCACGTCATGAAAATTTTTTCAATATGCAGCAATGATCTCTGAAATTCATCCTACAAGTGCTTATATAATTATTAAAATGTTAGATATGAATCACTGCTAATCTAATTTAATCACTGCAATAATAAAAAGATATATTTATTACAAAACCGAATCTTTATTTTACTGTGTGAAATAATAAGAAATAGATAAGATAATACGTCGACTTATTTAACAAGAATCTTAATAGTTTCACTTCTTCAGTAAATACAAAACGGAGGAAGTGTATAATATCGAAGAAAAGTTTCATATCAAAATTTCTACTTGTACGGAATTTTAACTAAAGAGATTAAGGGCATGTGATACTTTACCATAAGAGCAATTTAGTTTACCCAATTATACATTCATAATAATAAATATTTTTAGCTAATAAGAGTCAATAAACCTTCCTCTCATGTAGACGAAGGTTTATTGACTCTTATTAGCTAAAAATATTTATTATTATGAATGTATAATTGGGTAAACTAAATTGCTCTTATGTTAAAGTATTACATGCCCTTAAATAGGGCTCTAAAAAGTTGTGAAGCTTGCATTAAAAATTCTCAACAGATACACCCTTCTAGATACTTTTCTATAAAAAATTAATAAGCTATAAAAAGAATTACTTAATTGAGAGATTCGCTTTTACACTGAGAACAAAAAGATTATCTAAAAGTGAGTACTCTTTAAGTATTTTCGATGAGAAAAATAGATCACTTAGCTTTGTACTGCACAAAAAGACATCCACAGCCTTTTTTACAAAATAATTTTTCATTGGAGGTAATCTCTAATTTTCCAAAGGAATGATGTAAACTAGCCTCAATCTTTTAACTTGTAGAAAATCCGTATTTGTAGTTTTTTAGAGGGAAGAGTGTAATTATAGATTTAAATTTAATAGCCTAAAACCTATAGAAAACAGTAATACTTCTCACATTCCTTAGGGTAAGTGCAGCCGAATTTCGAGAATGCTTAACCGAAATTACTACCCATGTGACACTGATTTTTCTACGTGATTCAACGACAGTATTTCGGAACATCGACTTTTTGTCGTTTGTTCGGTTCCATTTCAGAAAAGAATTCTTGGATATCTTCGGCTCTAACGACCTTTTTATTAGCGGCAAATTTTTTGAGAAACTCCTTCAGCTGCTCTTTCATGTTGTTGTACTCTAAAAAAATTGATTTATGAAATAAAAAATTCGATTGTTTCATTTTACTTAATAAATATTAGACCTTGGATCCTAGCCTCTTAAGTTTGAAATTTCTCAAGGATATTACCTTCAATCACGTTGACCTGTTGCACGTGATCGAGGGAAGCCAAAGCTTTCATTCCTTTCTCGTATTGTGATTCTCTGTTGTTAGCTTTTCCAGCTTCTTCGTAAGCTTGGACACTATCTGCTGGATCGAGTAGAAATTCAAGTTCGTTTTCCTTATACATCTGTAAATATTATACTTATTAAAAATGTAATCAGGAAATTAAGAATATATCTATTGAAAAAAATTACCTTCTTGCATTTTTGACAAGTGCACAAAGCTGATCTCCAGCCTTCGATCCAGTAACAACAGCCTTCTGTTTTAGCAGGAGTTTCTATTGGCATTGTGCATGCGAGTGAAGAATCGTCCACGTTCACTTTTTCATCGTCTTCAGTCACTTCTTCCTTTCTCGAATTCATCGTTGCTGAAAACTTAGAAGCGTAATTCCACAAGAACGAGGTTTTTTTCATACAAGCATCGCAAACAATTTCGTCGTAGGAATTTTCCTCGGGTTTGTTTTCGCCAACGCCGAGGTGCTAAAAATGTATAAAAAAAATATTTTCATTTAAACCTTGGAAAACCTGTTGAAATCACACTAAAGATTCGAGAGCTCAACCCCTCGTTCATTCATTTTTAAATATTTTTTTACCTTGGAATGATACCAGTCTTCACAAATCACACATTGCAACATTTCATCGTTATCAACACCTTCTAGGTCTGGATAAGGCCTTGCGCAAGTACAATAAACCCCATCGAAATTCTGATTGTACTTATTTTCTGGATTCAATTCTGACTTCACCTTCAATAAAAAAACAGGAATTAATTCTTTTGAGATCGAATTTAAAAAAATCTTTTTTTTAAATGTAAGAACTTCATGAGTACCGGATTTAAACTGCATTTATTTTCAAATTTCGAATTTCCACAGTCGCATTTAAACTGTCTTTTGGTATAGAGCTCAACGAGCTCGTGACCTTCATGGCAGTGTAAACTGCAGGCGAAACAAATTCCAGCTTGGATGCCTTCAGAACAGCAAGTTTTGCAAGCATAAAGTGCTTGCCTCATGTAACCCTGGAAAATAATTCGTATTTTTGTTGCAATGATTATCTCAACTTTTATAATTATTTTAGTAAAATGTCGACATTCGTAATCGACAAGTCTTAAACAAAATATCTAAAACTATTGCTGTATAATAGCGGTAGCTTGTAAGTATTTACTCTCTTTGAAAATAAAAACTAATATTTAAAATATTTTGCGCAAAGGACAAAACAGAAAGAACAAAATCCTCCAACTTTTTCAATCTGCAATTGCCAAATAACATATTTATCAACATTACAAAATTTAGAATTTTCAAACGTGATAGAGAGAAAATTCAAAAGAAACGAAATTCGATTTTCTTATAAGATAACAGAGACAACTGAAGAATTTTTGAGATTTTAAGATATAATATTTTCGGAATTGTAAAACGCAAAAATTGAAGTCGGGAAAGAGAGGTTAGGTTGTGCTTGACTTACCAGGATATATGTGCAATTTTTTTCGTCAGCTGCTCCCAGGACGGCGTTGGCATCTTCTTCGAGTTGGTTTTCTTCCTGGAGGACGTCAAGCATTGTAACGGAATTCTCATCCTCACAATCATCAACGGACTTTTCTGTCGAGCTTGAACTTCCTCGTTGACATTCCATCCTTAAATTTCAAAAGCTACACAAACTCTAGATAATTCGATTGGCAGACCAACGTAAAATTAACGGCGCGAAACAAAGAATTGAAAGCAATTTCAGTGAAACGATCACAATTTACGGATTTATTTTTAAACAACTTTGATTCTCTGATCAATTTTTCAACGTACAGCTCGAAAAGGGATGCCATTAGTGAATTTACAAAAGTTGTCGCGTTCTCTCAAATTTTTCGAGAATTTAAAATTGGGTAGAATTCTCGAGAATATAAGCCATGGAGTATGGACATAGGAATAGAGGGGACTAGCCCTGCCAGCGCGGGGTTGAAGCCGAGGGGGGGTGTCCGCCATTTTTTATGTGAACCAAGCAACGGCTGATGGCGCCAGATGGCGCTGATGGGCTTCCGGTTAATATCCTATAGTTTGCTATCTTCGAGCATATACTACCTG
>CAJFCP010000116.1:210852-260480 GCA_904066005.1 Synergus itoensis | reverse complement strand
GCGGAGTGAGAGAGATAGGATGTACCCTTAATTCGCTATCTCTTTCTAAAGTCTGTTACGCTTCGGCAGCCCGCAAGGCTGACTCCAGGTAGTATATGCTCGAAGATTATAGCGAAATTGTGACTATAGCGGTGGTGACTATTGCGGGAGTCAAGTGAACATGACGGTAAATTTTGAAGGATGAGCTGGATGAGTGCGGTGAAATTTGAGGGGTTCCAGTGTAATTAATTTTATAATTTTTATAACTGTTATAATTTGAATTTCGCGCCTCTGACATTATAAAATCTAGTGAAAATTTAGGGAATTTTCAATGTTCAATTTTTTTCTTGAACTTGTTGGTCACCCTGGTACTGAGAATTAAATTCGCAATTCGCGGCTCGCGAAAAATCAATATATTACACCGCCGTCCGCCTCCTAGAGAGAGTCTTTCTGCGCAAACGTGAAAATCGAATAAAGAGTCGTCTGCACTCTGCAGCCGCAGGCGACGGAGCATGCATGAGTTCGGCTCTGTGAGACAGTGATGGATAAATTGTATTTATTATCTGTCTATAGTCTGAAAATGGTTTAGTATTTTTTATTTTTTAAGGAATGACAAGTGAAGTAATTACCTTTATGTGCAAAATGTTTTTTGACGTAAATGTTCAAACCGATGATCTTCAAATCGCAACATAGGAATTCTAAGGGTGCCGTGAGGCGGAATGACGCTTGAGGACCCATTCTTTGTCGTCAAAGAGTGAGTTTTTTTTCAATTTATCCATTAAAATCCGTCTTTTTATTACGTCTCGCTTTAAGATTTAACCATACGCACTTTGCTACTTGTATAATCGCTATTTGTCGATAGATAATCTTATCTTAAAGGACAATGATAAATCCATTTTAAACATATACATATTCTACTCATATATAGATATAATCAACGATCGAAACCTTGTGCTAATTTTTATTTCACACCGGAGGCAAAAATTTTTCTCGGTGTAAAAATGAATTTATTTTTGGTGTAGCCTGAAATTGTTCAGTATTTTTTATTTACTTTTTATGATAAAATTTGATATATTGACAAAAGTTGTGATCTGGTTTTGATGTTGTTTTGATATTGATATTGTTTAAATCTTCATTCAGATTAAAGTCTTAATTACGAAAAGACTTTTAACACATCTATATGCTTTTATCCATTGCTCAGAAATGGTATTTTAATTATCCTCGTAAGAGAATAGATACATAATCTGCATTTATTTTCATGCATAATAACAAATGTTTAAAAGAAGATAACATAGTGTCTGGATTTCAATTTATGCGAATCTTGCTCAGAAATTTGCAAACTTCCTTTCAGAATATTTTATAAAAATGATGTTGGATAAATAATTTTAATTTTAAAGAGACTTTTTTTAAGTAAATATATAATAAACGTTTTAATTAAATAAGGGTTAGACCCAAGTTCTAACCATAACATACGATTTCTTCAGGTTGCTTAACAAATATTTTAAATAGATATTTTTTTATCTCTGTAGTGATACTCATTTGTTAAATATTAGTATACAAATCGAAAAAATTTCTACTTTTAGTAATTTATGTGTAAAGTGAAACCAATGAAACTATTTACTTTTGAAGTTAGATTTCGAACTCTTCGTTTTGCGCAAAAAGTATTAAAAGTGAAGGTTTTTTCATTATGTAGCCCTAGTTATATCTTAAAAAAGATTACGTCTACAGAACGAAAAAGTACCTAATTCAAATATTTGTCAAGTACATAAAGAGGAAACGGAATTTTGAGGTAGAACTCAAGTCCATTACCTTTAAATATAAATTTAAAGAAAGTGGGATTTCGTTTATTCATTGAGCTCATATTTTCTTATTATATTTGCTGATTTATGCAATTTAATTTCAGCGAGGTGAGCAAAGCTTTAAATAAAACAAGAGGTCTCTATGGTCGTTGGGCGGAATTGCAGGATGTCACTGTCACAACCCCAACGGTAGGTTCAGGACTTCCGGTGTCCCGAGAAGAATTGGAGTGGACCACCACTGAGCTTCGAAACGCATTACGGTCCATTGAATGGGACCTCGAAGATCTAGAAGATACTATTTATATCCTTTTCATAACTACAATTTTTTATCTTACAATTTTGGATTATAATTGCAAACACCTTTCTAAAATGTTAGATTTTGCGTTATTTATTTCATTTCTTTTAAAATTTTTGAATTTAAAATATATACTGAACTTTCTTATTTCTTAACGAATCTAGTATTAAAGCTACTTTATTATAGAATACCTTAACATTTTCAATACGTATCGTAGAGAAGAATCCGTCAAAATTTAAAATCGACAACAAGGAATTAACAATTCGAAGGCACTTTATTGAACAAACCCGTGACGAAGTAAAGGTAATTTCTTTAATAAATGAAAAAAAATTAACCGCCTTTACTTTTAAAAGGGATTAAAAATAATTAGTTTTATTTACAATTTTCCAGATTATGAAAGACAAGATGAATTTGAGCAGAGGTCGTGATCGAGATCGTACTGCAAGACAAGTAATTGAAAAACTTTATAAAATCTGAAAACGTTTACATTGGATTTCAGATACAATTGGATACAATCTCTAAAGATACGAATTTTATTTTTCCCACTCACTAAATTTTTTGTTCGATCGGTAACACAATCTCTGTATTATCTACTTTTTTCTGACGTAAATCAGCTGATCAATAATTTTTTCAGGATGACAACAAAAACTTGACACTTTTCATAATATGAATTTTTTTTAGTTTACACTCAGATAAAATTACATTCGGAAAGTCAGCCCTATAGTAAAAAATCTCCAAAATGGTTCGTGCGGTAAATAGCGTAATTTGCTCTAGTATATATACATATATTTACCTTTATTATACTATAAATTCTAGCTTTGAAAATACTAAAATAGGCTTTTATAATAATT
This sequence comes from Synergus itoensis, assembly GCA_904066005.1. NCBI lineage: Eukaryota > Metazoa > Arthropoda > Insecta > Hymenoptera > Cynipidae > Synergus > Synergus itoensis. The sequence continues at coordinate 257,556 of CAJFCP010000116.1, read as the reverse complement.
TTAACCAGAATTTCAAATTATTAATTACAGGCTTCACAGTATTTCCCCTATTTTCTTCTTTTTGAAAGCATTTTATGCTGTAAAGCCTGTAATTTTTTATTAATATTAAAAATTTATTTTCGTGTATGTAGTTCTGAATCTCACATAGTCAATATCCTCATTCATAATCAGTCCTTAATTTAATTCGCATTCAAAGTCAACGATAATTAAGACGACTAATTGTCTCAAACATTGCTTCGTTCTAATTTATCGATACTGCGAGGCGCATATAATTCCATTTATCTTATGATACTAAAATCACGAAAACAATCAGCTTCCAATTACTGATTGTTTTAAATCAGCTTTTAGTAATGGATTATTTTTAAAAATTCCAGCCTCTTTTGGATAACAGTCCTACGAGAGTGCCAGTCAATCATGGGACAACAAAGTACAGCAAATTAGAAAATGAAATTGATAGTCCTAATCGACAATTTATGGATTCAACGATACATCAACAACATACAATGATACATCAACAGGATGAACAACTCGATATGATCGGAGAAAGCATCGATACTCTCAAAACTGTCTCCAGACAAATTAATTCCGAATTGGACGAACAAGCAGTGTTAGTTTGTTTATAATGTAATTTTTAAATTTAGGGAAAACCCAAATAATGTTTTTAAAATTAATGTTCAAGTTAAACCATTTCATATATCCTTAATATTTTTTTGCAATAATTTTATTACGTTAATCAACTGATGTTTTGTTTTATTCTTCAAGCGTAGTGATATGGTTTCTAAATTTCAGAATGCTGGACGACTTTGGAAATGAGTTGGAGGCGACAGATTCGAAATTAGATGCGACTATGAAAAAAATGGCAAAGGTCCTGCATATGAGCAATGGTAACTATAACAATTACATTCCCGCTCCTACTACTTCAGCATCTAACGAAACTGGCTATGTTCCTAAGTCATCTTCTCTCTATGCTCTGTCGACCATTATTACTAACTGCTTTCTATGCTCCAGGGAGTAACAATAACGTCTATTTTCATAATTATGTACCACTTAAAAGTTAAAAGCGTGAAGTAATTTTAATTTTCTAATTACCTCTTACAAATTCCAAAGTAACATGATCTCTCCTTTTCGATGCTTATTTTAATCCTCAATTAATAACTTTAGTCTCGAAAGTGCCACTCTCAAGATTTTACAACGTATTCAATTACCTATAGACAAATATTAAACTCGATAGACTAGAGACTAGAGGCATAGAATTATATATATGGTAGAATCCCATAATTATCAACAATTCAGTGCCACCCAGAAAACAATAAACGATTGAAAGATTTCTTTAGTGAATCAGTTTGTTTTAAGGGTTTTGGATCTAAGTTCTTACCTCAAAATTCGATTTCTTCAATTTACTAAACAAATATTATAACTAGGTATTTTTTCACAATAGCGGCACTAATTTTTTAAATACAGTTATGCGTGTAGAGCAAACCAAGTCAAATTTTTCAATCGGTATCTTGTTGCTGGGTAAGATAATTTTTATTTTAATATATTTTTTCAGCTTTTATTTTACTTTATTTTTTTTTTTATTTCAATTTTTGGAGATTTACTTTTTTCTAAAGAAATAATGAGTACAAAACTGAATTTATTTTTTCTTCAAAGACAAAAAACTGCTTCTAAAATTGTACTGAAATCAGAAAGTAGTTTTATTTTTCTAATAGTTTTTATCGGTCTAGAATTGTTTTCTAATTAATGAAATAGAAAGGAAGGAAGCTAGTCTTATTTTCCAATTTGCCAATACTAAACATTTCTTGCCTAAGAGTAGCCACTCGCCAAATACAATATCAAATAGAAAGTTATTACGTAACAATGTATGCCAAACATGATAAAATAAATGCCAAATAAGATAGAAGTCAATAGAAATGGTTTGCACAAGGTTTGTGCCTGATTCTTGTCAGCCGATAAAGCCAGTTTTTTTTTTACAAAAGGAACAATAGTTTGTATAAGAAAAGGAACCAGATTTATGAATATTCCATAGTTTAGAAAAACGTGATGTTCGATGAGAAGACGTTGTTTTCCTTTTACTGGAAATTTTATTGTTGATAATAGTACTTTGATTGGTTGTCGTTTTAACTCTTTAACTCAGGTGGTAGAGATTGAAAATGCATTATTTATATGATTGTTGATAGGACACCGATGTTACGTGTGACAGGTTTCACAGTTATGTGATGCGTTAGAATCTAATACTCTAATTTAACTAAAATGTATATCGTTAGCGTGAAAAAGCAATCTGGACAAATAAAATTGCAGATATTGTTTCAGAGATTGTACAAGTCACTGTACGAGTAAAAATAATTGTTTCCTGATCCATACTAACACGTTATTACATAAAATTATTCATTTGATCGCTCTATAATGTACTCGTGTAATGATCATGGAATAAGGTTTTTATTTTCGTTAACTGGTTGCATGGGAGACCAAAATTTGCTACATGGTTTATTTTTTGGTGCATGCTCTTCTGGAAAATTGGATATTTTGTTTCAGAAATTATTTTATGTTATATTTTAATTTTTTTTGCAGGACTTGGGCTTTTTTAAAGTATACTAAATTGCAACCTTTTTTCTTTAAATTTATTGTCTATTTTCGTTTTATAATTATTATTAGCAGCTGGGAGTTGATCACTCTTGAAACATGGAGTATACCTGAGTATATCCTCTTAAAATCTTTTGAAATCCTCATTAAAAAAACTGCAAATATTTTTTTTTTTTTTTTGATATCCCTAAAATGTTTTAAATCGCTTGAGTACTACTCGACTCTCCTCTACACTAAAAATTAAAGTGATCAACCCCTCATTAGCAACACATCTTCAAAATTAATTTTTAATTTATTATAATTAATTTTACCCATGGCTTGTCAAATAAAAAATGAATCCAGTGCAGGGTAAATACAATTTGAAAAATACAAATTGAAAGAAAGCATATCTGTAAAACATTTCTATAATCATTGCACTTTTAAATACAGAATGTTATGACAAATATTAAAAAGTCGTTGAGAAGTTGAACATTTTGTAAATAATAAAATAGAGATAAATGACCACTTTTTAAAAATGGGCCAATTACATAAGTTAAAATCTAACCGTCTAAAATGAAAAAAACTTGTAGCGGTTGATAATAAATTGAAATAGTTTTACAAGTTAAAATACACTACAATAGTTAAACGAGTGGCGAATGTGATGTTACTTTCCGTTTGTTTTAGATCGCAGACAATGGGTAGCCATTGGAGTATTGACTGCCATATTGATAGTTCTAATTATTTTATTTATAATTAAGTGAATTGTTTTGTTTTCCTAGTTTCATATAAGATTGTTTTTTTCACCGTTTTTTAAATGTAAACGACAAAATACGTTAAGTTTTCAATTTATTTCGTATTTATTTCTCATAATCCTGTGGTAATAGTTTAATCATTAATAAAATAAATATGTACATTATAAACTGATTGCGCAAATCCCTTTCAGTGTTGTTCCAAATTTTGTCCGCAACTCGCCTTATAAAAAAAGAAACCTTATTCAGTAAAATTATTTTTATTTCTATGATTTAAGAAGCTACATATTTTGTACTAAGCTATTTCGTATAAAAATGCTTGATTATATTAATTTCTACAATTAAAATATAAAAATTACGTACATAACGTAATATTGACAAAAGTGTTGCCAGTCAGAGTCGCAATGGACTAAAGACTTCTCGTTATTATGCCACATTCTTATTTTAAACTACTAATTCGACTTACGATTACCAATTTTTTTTTTTCAAAGTCAACTTGAGTTCACTTCATTTTTTTAATTTTAATGGAATTATCGAACTATATCGAACGTTTTCAAAAGAAAATATAGAAGAAATTAAGGCACATGTACATTATATACATGATGTAAAAAAAATTCTGAATGACTGGTCTGATAATAGAGGATTATGTTTATTATTAAAATCTTTGGTATAATAATAATTATTATTGAGATTACTGCACCACATTAATGTTTTTAAAGAAAGATGAAAAGATTTTTTCTAACTTAAATAAAATAATCTAGATGTTAATGTACAAATAAAACAATTATTACATAAAAAGTACTGGTGCTACATATGGCGCTGCAGGCTCGCAATCGAGGATTATTTGATTTTCAAAAACTGCGAGCGTTTCTGCTTCCTAATTTATCTAATCGTTCACTGGCTGAGGATAATTAAAATATCAAAAAGCTTTGTTCTAAAATAATTTTGTTCAATACATAGTCTCAACTGTCAAAGAGACTAGCAACTAACTATTCAGTAACTTGAAACCACATTTTAGGTTTTTTCTTTTTAATTCTCTGTGGTTTCTTTAAGTAACGTGGCATCTGGAAGTAAATTTAAGGCTCTAAACGTACGCGTTTATAGCATTCTGTAGGCAATGCTTTTTTAATTTCATCTATATTTTCGACCTCCGATCTGAGTCTCATTACTTCGTCCTCGTAATTTTTCACCCACTGAGTCTGAAGATTCTTCGCATCGGTCAAGGCTCGAATTCTGGAATCGAGGTTCGCTGCGTCGATTTCAGCTTGGGCTGCGTGTAAACGGTTCTCCAAGAGATTCAAATCTTCATCGTCTAAAAGGAAAAAAGAGATATAAGAATAATTTGATGACTTAAAAAATGTTTTAAAATTATATATGTTTTCTAAAAAGCTTACTGATTTCAGGAAGGGCTTCAAGTTCCTTCATAATTGCAGCCACCTCGTCTAAAGCTCTCTGAACTTGTTGAGAAGCAAGGGATGCATTTATCTTGGCCTGGCCGACTTTATAGTTTGCCTAAAAGAATGAAGTATTTATTATAACATGTTGTTATATATGTCATATATGATGAAATATTTGAAAATCTATTAAAACTCCTAAGATATTTTGAAACCTTTCGAAAAAACTAGAAATATTTTTATATCTCCTGAAATCTTTAAAAAACTTGCCTCGTTTGTTTCATTGACTTCCTTTTCCACTTGATCTTCATATTTTTTTATCAATGCCTCAGTATTATTAACTCGTGTGTGCAACTTCTCAGCCTCATTGCCCAATCTGATTGCCTCCATTTTCGTTTTATTCGCCTCCACTCTGATGTTGTTTGCGTTTCCACTTGCCTTTTCTGCATCAGTCTACAAAATCAGAAGATTACAATTTCATCCAATTTCAAACCATTTTCCATCTCTCTTTGACTTGCCTGAGCGAGTTTCGCATAATTACGAGCACCAATTGCGTTTCCCTCAGAATCTTTCAGAGCAGACTGCGCCTCATTGGCTTTATTTATCGCATCATATACTGATTGTTTGGTAGAATCGATGGCTTTAAGTGCCTCTTGAGCTTTGACTCGTTCTCTCTGCACTTCAGCATCGAATTCTGAAATTATCAATAAAAAATGTCAGTTTTATATTTCTCTCGCGTTTAAAAGGAATTTAAACAATACAAATAAATATATAAATGAATTTACCACTCAATTTCTGTAACGTTTCCTGGGCCTCTTGCAACGTTTGTTCTCCACGTTTAACAGCTTCCTCTGCTTTTGCATGAGCTCCATCGACGTCAGATAATAATTCCGCGGTCACGATTTGTTGATCCTGAGCTTTTTCCAATAATCCTTCACCTTCTCTCACTTTTTGTTCGGCTAGGGCGAGAACTTTGTTCTCGCCCAAAAGCAGCTGCGCTGTTTCTTTAAGTTTTAGACCCTGAAAAATGAAAGGTTTTCTTTAGTGTCTTCAATTCTTTTAAATTTTAAACATACTTAACTTCTTTTTGAAGAAGTGATATAAATGGTTTTTACTTCGTTGTTGATGATTTCGACTTCATTTTGCAAATCGATGACGTTTACTTTTGGGAGACTTATGTCTTCAATAAGTAGCTCAACAGCTTCATTGGAGACTTTAATCGATTTGGCGAGAGCAAGTGCAGTCATATTTTTCACTTCGTTGAAGCGATCTCCCAATACCCGAAGTTGTTGGTCCAGATTTCGTATATCGTCACTGAAAACCGATAATTCGTATTGTAATTCTTAAAATTTGTTTTAACTGTAATTGGAATATTTTAATTTTTAGAATTGGCATTTACCTGATGTTAGAGTTCATTGTGATTGCGTTCTTTACCAAATTGTAGGCCTGCATCGAATTGTTACGTGCTAGTTCTGCGAGCTCCTGAATTTTCTTCGCTTCGTTTAAATGCCTATATCAAGGAAGGATTATTTAAATCATAAATTATTTACAAATATTAATTTCTTCTAATTAGATTGTACTTACAAATCTGCCAGGGTTCTAGCTTCTTTCGCTATATTTGTCATTTCCTGGTTCTGCTGGCCAACTTGTTCCGCTCGTTTTCGAGCATCCTTCAAGGCTGCTTGCCCATCAACATTCAAGTAGTCCTCTTCTTCCTGAATTTAAAAATACAACTACATGTTAGTTTTATCATAAATAAATAAATAAGCAGGCTTCACAGACATTTCTTATTCTCCCTTTTTCCCCTTTTTTAATAAAAATAGCATTTTATGTTGTGAAGTCTGAGTAAGAAATTAAATTAAATTAAAAACTTACGCTTAACTGTTCGTGGATTGTGTCAAGAACTTTTTCAGCTTCATCGATGCTCATTTGACCTTGCATTGTAATTCTCTGAGCATTTGCTGCAGTTAGATCAACATTCTGGGATATTTCATCAATCTCGTTGAGTTGATCTCTCAAATCATCAAGCTGTTCAACCAAAGTCTTGTTTTCATCTAAAAGAAAGTCGTAATTTAAAAATAAGATATATTTTAAAATAGGATAAATTGTTCTGAATTATAAAATGAAGACTAACTTCCAGATCCTTGTTTCGCAAGATCCAAAAGCTCGTTAACTCTAGCTTGGACATTCTTAAGTTCCTTTTCAAAGTCTGAGTCTTTAATGACGGTTGGACTGCTGTTTATTTTCCTAAGTGTGTCCTCCAACGTGGAAAGTTTTCTTCTGTGGGAATTAACTGCATCCTGAACGAGATTGTAACAAGGAATACAGTCGATACAACCATATTGACGATTGTGTTTATTCTCTTTACAACGGTCGCAACGTCTGCCTTCCACATTCGGGAGACACTGGAAAAAAACGTTTTTAATTTAGAATTTACAAATAAAATGACAATTAATAGGGCCTAAAATGTTTAAAATTTAGGACTACACACTTTTGTATCACCCCCTCCCCCAAATTTTTGCTCTATAGATGTATTCTTTTTTGAAATAGAAGTGTGGCTACAGAGCGAAAAAATGTTTAATTTTAATACTTTTTGCGTAAAACGTGGCGACTAAACTTTGAGGTAAGATTTCGAACTCTATATTTCACCCAAAAAGTATTAGAAATAAACATTTTCTCGCTCTACAGCCATACTTTTATTTCGAAAAAGAGTATGTTTCCTCAGCGAAAATACATCTAATTTTAATAATTGTTGAGTAAAATGAGGAGATTGGATTTTAAGATTTGAACACGAACCCAACATGCTTAAACTATAAAATTTTTGTTTCTTTGAGTTAAATCTTACTGGACACTGTCCGGCGGCGTCACATTGAAGATCTTGAGAACCAATGACGTCACAATCACAAGTTTTGCAGCCTTCTCGACTGAATCCATATTGATAAGGTAAACAGGAATCACATCTTAAGCCAGTGACTCCTGGCCGACAATGACATTGTCCAGTTATTGCGTCACAGGTTCGATTATAAGATCCTTCTGGATCACAATTACAGGCCGAACAACCCTGCAAATAAAAAAAATGTAAGAAAGTTAGCAAATGCTTTCCAATTTAGAATTTAATTCTTTCGAAATGTTTGTAGCAAAAAATTACCTCTCCGCTCATAATATGATAATAACCGTCTTCACACTTGTCACAGTTTCGTCCAGTCACGTGTGGTTTACAGACACAATGTCCACTGAGTTGATCGCAAGGAGCAACAGTTCCATCGTCGAGTTCCAAAGTTCCAGGGGCGAAACACTGACACAATTTACATCCGTCTTCTTTCCGATCGGACAAAGCATCTCCGTAATATCCTCGAAGACATTCATCGCAGTGGATTCCAGCAGTGTTGTTCACACACTTTAGACACTCTCCAGTCTCATGATTACAATTACGAACAGCATTCAAATCGATATTATTGTTACACTCGCAAAGTCGGCAAGCCTGTCCTTTCTCGGGATTTCCAAAGTATCCATCCGAACAGGTTTCACATCTTGGGCCTAGAAAGGAAAACATTAATTCCTGTAAATCCATTTTTTTCTAAGATCAGCGACAAATAAATAATTTAAATAAATCTCTTTAAGGGCGTTTGATACAAGTTCTAATCTCAAAATTCGATTTCTTTATTTTACTTAACAAATATTTTAATTAAATATTTATTCGTTCTGTAGCACTGTTCAATTTTTAAATAGAAATATGCATACAGAGCGAAAAATATCCAATTATAATATGTGTTAAGTAAAATGAAGAAATTGAATTTTGAACCTCGATTCAATGCTCTTAAAGAGATCTCCCTATACAAATATTTTCGAACCTGTTCTTCCAGCAGGGCATTCCGAACAGATCGGATCCGGATTATTGCCGAGAAGAATACAAGGACCGTTGTCGGGACAAGGACAGGGTTTGCAGTCGTAAGGAGTTCCTTTCAAAGGATGTCCATAAAAGCCACGAGAACAGAGCTCACAGTTACTTCCAGCTGTATTGTGCTGGCAAATACATTGACCTGAAATGCAATTTTGGCTCATTAAAATATTTCATTAAAGAAAGAAGATAAATTTTAGAAAAGACTTTTACCGGTTTCGGCTTCACAAATATCAGCGTGGCCATTACAGTTGCAAGGAACACAAAGAGCAAAAGGTCCTCCGTTTGGTGGATCGTGATGGTAGCCTGGAGCACAGGATTCACAAAATTGACCTACATAACCAGTTGGACATTGACAATGTTCTACCCAATCTGCTGGTTCTCCAGCTGCTCCACGATGTGCCGTTTCTAGTTTAACGTCGTCCAAAAATCCTTTGCCTCGATGAGTATATGTACCGCGAATTTTGATAGCAGTTAGATTCGAGAGAATAGAAATGAAGTTTCGAGAAGAAAGTCTTGGTTGCCATCCGTAATCAGGATGCTCGTGCAATTTGAACGTGTATTCTTGAGGCTGCAAAAAAATTTTGTAATTTCTTTAGTCTTTCATTAAAATTATGTAAATTTAAACGTGGGGTTGATCATTCTTCAAATTTGATTCTAGTATTTTAAAACCCCTTAAAATTTTTATAAAACTTTTGAAAACTTATATATCATGTACATAAAAAATACGAGTCATCAACCCCTCGGATTTAACTTGATATAAATTACTAACTGTCACAGTTGGTAATCGATTATCTTGACCAAAAATGGGTTGTGTGATCTGTTCGCCATTTGCACCCTCGAAGATAATATCTCGAGCTGTCGGCGCTGGTCCAGTCTCGCCAATTCTCAAAGTAAAAGTGAAGTCTTGATTATACGATGCTCTTTGGTCGCCAAGGAATCTCTCTGTTTTATTCAAAATGAAAAGATCAGTAAAGTTATTAGAGTGACTATAATATAGTTATTTCTATTAGGTTATAGAAAAATAATTGAATTTAATGGGAACACTGACCTGGAGCAAGGAAATAAACATTGTCTCGATCGGGAGCATTAACTGCGACTGTTTGTGTAAGCGCATCATAATTAAGAGGAATGGGAGTTCCGGTAGCAACTCCAGCAGTCCAGCGTTCATTTCCTCTGACGAAGGCACTTTCAATTGCAGTTCTTGAGTAGCCTGTTGCTGAGTTGCAAAGTACTGAATGACCGTAACAGAAGCAGGGTGTACACCCGAATTCGTTCTCCAGTGCGAGGTTGAAATATCCAGGACGACATCTGGTTTATTAAAGAAAATTAATAGAATTTTTTTTATAAAATAAAAACAGGAAAGATTGCAACTAATTTTCTATTTAATATTGAAACAAACTTCATGCTTTTCATTGTGCGCAAAAAATATTAAATATAGACAGTTTTTTGCTCTATAGGCACACTTTTGTTTGAAAAGTGAGTACCTACCACTACAGAGCGACAAAATATTTACTTATAAGTCAAAGAAATTGTTAAGTCAAAGGAAGAAACCGAATATTTAAGTCATGATTATTCAAACTATTCTTTAAATAATTTAAAAATACTAACGTTTTACATCTTTTTCCTTCGACGTTGTCCTTGCACTGACAAGTACCACTTACAGGATCACAGTTGGGAGTATTTTTGTAAGATCCTGAATCGAAACATTCGCAAGAGGCACAACCATAAGAACCGAAATTGTAGAAATTAGCAGCGCATCGATCACACTTGTCTCCAGTGACCCCAGGTTTACATTGACATTTCCCTTCACTGTTGCATTGTAAGCTTCTTGAACCTGTGGAAGAAGAAAAAAGAAAGTTTATTTGACCTTCAGATCCTCTGAGGAATCTTGTACTGGATTATTATTTTTTTGTTTACAGAAAATAAGTTAACGGCATGTGATAATTGCGATTAGAGTAAATTTAGTTTCGCCAACTTTACGCTTACAATAAGAAATATTTTTTGCTAAAACTAGGCCATTTACCTCCGTTTCGTATAGACCTAAAGAGCCTAGATTTAGTGAAAAATATTTATTTTTACAAACGTAAAGTTGACGAAATGAAATTGTTCTTGTGATCAAGTATCACATGCCCTTGATATATTCAAAAAAATAATTATTAAGAAATTTTTTTACCACGTTTTTTTAGTATCTAAATTAAACTATAATTTAGGCTTATAATTTAAATTAATTACTAACCTGTCTCATCACAGTTGCAAGCCACACAATAATTATCCTCTGGTCGTTGGTAGAAATTTTCTCGACATCTTTCGCAGTTTGCACCAGCACGATTGGCATTACAATCCAAGCAATGACCACCATGTCCTGTTAGTTTGTATAATTCCTTATCGAAGTAGCACCGGTCCGAATATCCATTACAGTTACAAGCTGTAAGTAAACAATATATTTTTAACTTGATTTTATAAAAATTTTTCAGCAAATTTTCTGATTAAGGGTGTTGGATCAAAATTTTAATATCAAAATTAAATTCCTCATTTTTCTCAACAATGATTAGAATTCAAGGATGTTCACTAGAATTTAAAGAGTAACCAACCCTTGTGTTAATCTAAAAAGTAGTAAACTTACTAGATACAGAATATTGTATAACTCCATTCCAACGAGAAGAAACGCACAATGTGATTCCATTGAGCAGAATAAAAAATATCACAACACTCATTGTAATTTATAAAATTGATATCTGAGCACAAAAATCCTATCGTCAGCACACCAAATACTCTCCAATATTAAAATACATAACTTAGATGGCAAATCCAAAGTACATATGTATAAATAATTTTCAGACATTAAAAAAAATTTCTCTTTAAGAATTTATGATAAAATTTTATTATACAATGATTTTAATTAAAAGACTATTAATTTATCGAGTCATATTTTAAAACTTCTTATACACTTTTGAATGTTTCGAACATATTTCTTTTAAACAAGGATTCTTTTAAATAATAATTCTTTTTTAAAAATCCTTTCTTTAAGTAGAGACATAAAATTTAATTTTATAAGTTTAGATGAAAGATTTAAGTTTTTTTTTAATACTAGACAAGTGAAAAACTGTGAAATCGAGTCTGGTATCCGATGCACTGAGCTCGAGGTCCACTATGAAGTAGTATTATACTTCTTGGTGCTCGGGAACAATCCCCCCTTAAAGAGAGGCGATGAACGTAGAAGGTAAAGCTGGTTAGGTAATGCGAATGTGAACCAGACGATACAGGTCTTTACAGGGTGTTCAGAATGATAAGTTAAAAATATATGAACTTGATATAAACTTTTGAAAAAAGCAGGTGTTTTCTTTTACAAAGCCCAGCTTTTTTATATTTTTAAATGAAAATTTCTTTTTAAAAAAAGTCAGGGTATTGGATTCAAGTTCTATTTTGAAAATTCGATTTCTTTATTTTACTCAACAAATATTATAATTACATTTTTTTTTCGTTCTGTAACGGTAATTAATTTTTATATAAAATTATGCGTACAGAGCGCGAAAGTCTGTAATTTCAATATTTTTTGCGAAAAATGAAAAGTTAATATTTTGAGATGAGATTTCAAATTCCTTATTATTTATTTTTTTACTCTATAGACAAACTTCTAATTTAAAAAAGAAAGCGGTACAGAGCGAAAAAATATCTAGTTATAATTTTTAACAAGATTCCAACAATTATTTAATAAATATAATAGACATAAAATTGTTTGTGAACACCGAGTAGACTCGTGAGAAAAGTGGTTCTGAAAATCAGGTTTGTCGAGGCTCTTCTACTTGTACCTCAGGGCGCTGATATTTATCAAAAAATACATGTCATTGAGGGTGTTGAACACAAGTTTTAGCGAAAAAATGAAATATAAGTTAGAGATTTTTTATTTTGATTAAAAAATAAAGGTGACTTTAATTTTAAAGTGATTTCGATGACCGAATTTCATGGTCACCGTGTAGAATCTCAGTCACTATACGAGGAAGAAAGGGCATGCATGCAAGATTCGTAGAGTCGGCTTCTCCAAAGAAATCTTTCAGCCGCAAAAGGAAGAAATTGTTTTATTTCATTAGTCACTACCGTGCTTGAAAGTTATGGTAACCAAAAAAGTAGGTTCAATTAAAATCGATGCTTAAAACAGTTTCAAAAAAAAAAATAAATAAATAAAAAAAACAAGTCAAAGATAGTGGATTGATTCTTAAAGTAGTAATTTTTTATCAGAAAAGTAAATATTTGTTCCTAAATTTATAATTCTGACTCTTTAAATTTCGAAAACTATTTCTACTTTGAAAATCGAACATTTTTATGAAAATTTATAAAAACCAAAGCAATTCTAAATTAGAAAAGGACTTTTTTAAATTTTACTGTTTTCTTTGTCACATAAAACTAAGAATACATTTTGAAGTTTTAAATAAGATAAAAACCTTGTCTAGAAAATTCAAGCGAGGACTAAAGTAAAATTGTTTTTACTTACGTTTACATTCATGAGCATCTGCGGTTGTAGCACGTCCCCAAGGAGCGTCGTTATAAAAGGGTAAACACTCATTACAGTCTGGACCAGTCGTAAAGTGCTCACAGCTGGAAGAATAAAAATTATATGCTTTTCAAATCAGGACCTCGAATGTTTTACATTTCGGACTACACACTTTTTCGCTCTGTACCCATAATTTTGTCTGCAAAATGAGTAAAACTAAAGAGCGAAAAAATATCGAATTAAAACATTTGTTAAGTAAAATGAGGAAATAGAACATTAAATTAACTAACCGACAGACTCTGCTCGTTCTTCCATCAACGCTAGTGCTGTTAACACATTCACCGGCGTGTCCATTGCAAGCACAACGAGCACCCACAGCAACATCAGCAATAGCATAGTAGTAAGATTTTAATACTTGATCATCTCCGAAAACTTCGTCTCCAAAGGTGTTTAATCTGTCCAAAGTGATTCTCAAGTCTGTAGCTTGAACCCATTCCTAGAAAAAAAAAAATTATGAAGATTATCGATAAAGAATTAAAGATAATAGAAGGCCTTTCCTTTGTTACTCTAAGGTTTACTTTTTAAATAAAAATTAAATAAGATAAACAAACCTGTAATTCAGGATTGGTTTCAAAATAGTAAGCAGATGGTCGACCCTCTAGGGTCGAAAAGACCACAGCTCCCTTGGACAATGGAGAAATATCAGAGTACTCAGAAGTACAGAGTACTCGAGTGTCATCTCCACGTGTGGTGTCTTTGGATTCAGGCAATAAGTAAGTGTCTCTGCATGTGGCTGAGTAAAACTGGTAAGGTTGCCACTGAGATTTTTCATTCTTCTTCTTGTAAATTCCCCAACTTTCTGGACGTGGAGACTCGAAAAGCACTCTCACGTAGGTGATGTCAAAAGTCTTTCCTGTAACGAAAAATAAAAAAAATGAATTCCTAGTTCAGAATAAATAGAATTAAGGATGTTGGATCGAAGTTCTAAACTCAATATTTAATTCCTTCATTTTACTCAATAAAAATTATAACATGATACTTTTTACTCTGTACACACACTTCCGTTTAAAAGTAAGTACCTTTACAGAGTGAAAAATAAGTATCGAATTATAATACTTTTTAAGTAAAATGAAGAAAGCAAATTTTTATTAGAACAGAGATTCAACGCCCTTAAGGAACTATAACTTAAAAAAACAAAATTTCTAAATGTAAAGTAAACGACGAAATTTAGTTTATAGAATATTTTATAACAAATATAAATTACATAACTACTGATTTGTATTTTATATTTAAAAATCTAAATTAAAGAAATTGTAGATGTTTTTATTATTAATGAAGGATTTTAACTCTTTTTTTTTTCATTTTAATGATTGCCTGTTGGAATATCTAATTTTATCAAAAATCAAGATCATTTTTTTAAGTTTTACGCCACTGAGTTTAGAGTAAATCACCGGGAAGGGCGGTGTCCTTAATGAATGGACATTTTCACATGTGGCTCGCAGCCGGTAGAATAACTGAACACTGCGTATACTCAAGTTTTCGTTGAAGACAGTTGAAGATGACTCACAAGCCTCAGGAGCTTTAAACCTTCCCTTGTCTATTTTGTAAGAAACAGTCTGTACTTTACTCAGTCCTAATTACGGTTTCACTTTTAAGAAGAGAAAATGAAATATTATATTTTAGACTATTATTCTCAAAAAGTAAAAAAAAAAAGTTAGTCTCACATATATTTTTTAAGAGTTTTAAAAGAGATTTAAAGTGATTTGAAGCGATTTTAAGAGATTTCGAAAATGTTAATTTTCTAATTTGATTATGTACATCAACTCAAGCTAATAAACCGTGAGAGAAAAACCATATCCGTTCGGTAAATTGAGTTTTACATTAATATTGCTCTCTATTATCCGTTTATTCATCGTCAAGGATTTTTTAGAGCTTTAACTTTAACTAAAGATTGCTCGTAAATGATCTTTTAACTGAAAAGTATGATTAAATACATTTGATAAAAATAAGTTTGTGCTATAAGTTTTCATGAGCAGACTCGTTTCGTTTTATTTTATGTTTTTCATGTCATAAAAATCGTAGGAGTATGACACTGGTATATACCACTGAGAACCAGTGATTTATTCTATGTGACCAATGGACGCGATGGGATTTATCAAGTCGTACACAAACGTCCTGATAGACTGGAAGTGAGATCGGGGAAGTCAAAGGTTCATCACGCCTACCCTTTCCAGAGAAGTTAACGATGAATGGACCTCTTTACCCTACCACGTGTATGATTACAGAATACAGATTAGAACCCTTTATCTTAACATAATTTCATGAATAATCTTAGGTCAAAATTTAGATTGACATCTTCACATTTCTGGACATTTATTAATTGTCTAGAGATCCTTGAAAAAATGTTAGTCACGTTATTTATTAAATAAATTTACTCGGCGTTGCCCGCGATATTTTTATAAACATAATAAATCGTTCTAGTTTTTCAAAAATTAAACCATTTTAAATCCAATTTTAAGTAGAGATTTCAAGAGATTTGAAAGGATTATCGAGATAAACTATAAAATTTAGTTAATGAATTTAATTTGAATTTAAGAATTGAGTTTAATTATTTGAAATACGTAATAAAAGGTATTAATTACCAAGGTTTAGGGTCAGATTGACTTGATTAGGATACTGGATTCCATCCGCCATGGTTGTAGATTGCCACCAGGTAGCATTATCGTTATTATCATGGTCGGTGAGAAAAATTGCTGAATGGTCTCCGGCTCTACAGATTTCACAAGATTTCTCGTTGTTCTGATTTTCATTATGCGTTTGCATACAGTATTCTGTGGGGCTTCCGTCTTCTCCACATGTGTTTGTAGCTTCCATAAGAACGTTGAAAGCAGCATTTTCGAAGGGCGGAATACACCTCTGAAACACGTCGAAATCTACGATTCACTAATCTAGCCCGTTGGTGATGTTGAGAATATGCTTTACAAAGATTCAATTCAATAATCAAATATTATTTAAGGGTGTTGGATCCAAGTTCTAACTTCAAAAAACGATTTCCTAGTTTTACTCAACAAATATCATAATTAAATATTTTTTCGCTCTGTAGAATTGTTCAATTTTTAAATAGAATTATGCGTACAGAGCAGAAAAGTCTGTAAATTCAGTATTTTTTTTGTGAAAAATGAACAGTTAAAATTTTGAGATTAGATTTCAAATTCCTTGTTTTGTGGATTAAAATTAAATATTTTTTGCTCTATAGTCAAACTTCTAGTTAAAAAAAGAAAAGCGGTATAGAGCGAAAAAATATTTGATTATAATATTTGTTAAATAATAAAAGGAGGAAATAGAATTTTCAGGTTTGAACTTGATTCAACGCCCTTAATAAATATTCATTCTATTCATTCCAAACAAATAGAATTGAATTGACAATTCTGCAACATTTATATACAATGTTTGCATAAAGTATAATTACGGCTTATCAAAATTATCTAATTACACTTCCGAGTCCAGCAGAGGTCAGGGTTCGTTACATAGAATAACGATGTTCCAGTTTATGACAATAAATCTTCCCCCTCATAGATAAAGATTAAAAAATGAGAGATGTAAATTAGTCCAGATTTAATAATATAAAGCAAAATTGAATTTTTCATCATTTTGAATTTATAGATATTCCTGTAATTAAAGGCAATCAATGAAGAAATCCTATTATAATTTTTCATATTTATTATTTATTCTGATGATTCATAAAAGAAGCAAATCTTTTTCAATTACTATATTATATTTAATTAGTGTACTCCGTATTTATTTTTTCGATAATTTTGGTTAATCCCATTCTAAATTTAAAAAAATATCACGCGATTAAATTTACATGAATGAAAAGCATTATTAGATATTTTTCTTACGAGAATGTGGAACAATCAAAAGCATTTAAAAACAATCTCGTTTCTCTTAATCTCCCAAACTTTAACTCTGAAAGTTCAAGCGACTTCCAACCCAATGATAACCCAGCACCCTACTCAATTCCTACCAAAAACCGAAACCATTTCAAGTTCCAGCTAAAAATAACATTCATCTTATATTCGTAATTATGAGTATGCCTACGTGCTCAAGATGTGAAATGAATATTTACGTTATGAAAAGTCAGTAACATTAAGTATTTAAATATTCGATAATTATAGTTAGATCGGATTTTACGAACATTATTATAAAATTAATAAATTCGGTTGGAAATATTCCTTAATTATAAAATACAATCGTTTAACTAGGAATATTAATGTTAAAAATATAATTTTTTTAAAATAGGATCAAAACATTAAAAATGGTGTTGTAAAAATTTCCAAGTATTTTCAATCAGGATTCGATGAATGTTTTCAGTGTAAAATTAAAATTTTTTTAATTTATATATTTAGAAACCTTCAAAGCAGTCGCAACTCAACTTCCTGGACTCACCTACTCTCTTTCTATAGTTAGAAATAATTATTTTCAAAAGTCTCAAGCTTAACCCAAATTTTATTTTAATTTCGAACTTAGAGGTCATTAATAAAAATTGATATAATTAAAAGAGAATATCTACAAAATAGTGAATACTTTTTTTCAAAAAAGATTTTATTTCAGGATCTCTGCAATTAAATCCTGACCTCTGAATTTCAAAATTTATAGAATCTTGATTCTTATGATGAATTTTTGTATGCAATAAAATAATTCCAAAAACCTTTTTTTTTTTTGCATCAGTTTAATAATGACGTAGTATTACACTAACCTGAGGTCTTCCGGAGGCATCATAGCACTTATCCTCCTCTCTACTTTTTGGTATCCTATTGAACTGTTCATCAGATGGATCCGGTTCACCGAAAGCTCCAATGTGGAGACCCACGATGAGGAGGAAAAAGAGACTTCCGCGCATTGTCTCTTCGTCTGATGACTCCAAATCTCAATTCAAGGACCTACACAACACTTTGGTCTATCAGCACTGCATCCGGGAATTATGATTTTTTTAGGGAATTGAAGTTCAAATCCCAGTTAAAATGAATCGTGCGAAACACTATTCCGACTCACTTTCAGGTTTTCCGTTGAGTCGCAGCACTATTTCACATCCATCCGCCTCTGAGGAAGGGTCACGACTCGTAGAGACTCAGAGAGCTTACAATTTTGAATTTACTGCCGAGGCCGCATTCCGCGGAACAGCGCGAGAGTTCGTCTTCTTATCTTAAGAGAGTTCATTAATCTCGGATCAGCCTGGACACTGACAATCGACGATGTAATTCTGATGTAATTCTGTAATGATAGGAAATTGAGAGAATACATTTTAGATAAAAAGATCTTTCCAAGGAGCTGATCAAGAGTGATCAATTCCTCGGATGTTGACAATAATTCTTGATGATGGCTTCAAGAGTTGTAGAAGCTGGTTCAAGATTTCGAATTATGAAAATTGTAGATAGGAAAGAATAGATTTGATTAAGTAGATGACGAGAAATCATTAGACTGGACAATTTGGAATCAACAGTTCGGTCTTCTCGGAGATAAAATAAATTTTGGCATCAGGAACTTCTTCAGAATTTGTGGTCCGAGTTCATTTTTAAATTAACGTCTTGAACGAAATACAAATATCGTTTCTACAGACTGGACTACTGTAATTTGAAAGGGAATTTTTGAATTACTTTGAATTACTTGAAACTTCCTTTATAAATTTCAATTAACGTTTCTCAATATTTTCTCTTTATTGGAACCAGAATTGTGCCATAGAGTTTTCGTAAGGTGTCCTAATTAGAATTTAATTTCCTTGTGTTAATATAATTTCTTTGCTTAACATTTTATTCATTTTTAGAAAGTAGATATCATTTCTAGAATAACAATTTTAAGATTTTATTCACTTATTTTCAAAGTAAAGAAGATTCTTATATTCGGCTCCAAAATTTCTTCCATTTTACTAACACAACATTAGAATAAACTTTTCATTAATTTCAAATCCAAATTGAAATTCACTCAAAAGAATTCCCCAATTAAAAATTTCACTGGATTCTCGTACTCTACAAAAACACAATTCTCTAAAAACCCAATAAGTCTGTAAAAAAGTCCTCGCAAAATCAGCTTTCATGAGAAATTATTTAATCCCAATTTTTGAAAACACTCATAATGGGGCACCGAAGATCCAAGATTTGCCGTCACTGTTTCCACAGAGATGCTCGAGGTGTCCGACGTTCTTAAGAATGAAATACGTGATTTCAAATATCCACTGGAGAAAGAGAGACAGATGTAGAGAAAGAGAGTTGTAGGGACAAAGATGCAGACACTGATTGACTAATGAAAGAATCAGAGAGAGAAACTAGAGCGAGAGAGAAGGAGAGTGGCGCAAAAAGAAGTGAAAAGAAACTGAGAAGACAGATCGGGGATTGACGAGGTGATCGCATAAACGATGTAAACGCATCTCCGGACACTGTACTTGATTATTAAAGACCAAGGGAGAGTCGCGAAGCCGCCTCGCGCTCGTAGACTCGCTCTCTCCACCAACAAACTTCGACTGCTAAAGAATGTGCATGGAGAGCAGAGGGACTCGAGCATTCGCTGTGTCCCTCTCGCCCACTTACGAACCCAGCCTCTCGACTCTTCAGAATAAAAAACCTTTTAAAACCTCGGCTAGGCCTCATCCCCAATTCTTTCAAATCTCTCCTTCAATCCTCCACTCTTAATGCCTCTTTGAACCAAAAATCTCTCTGAAAACAAAGTCAATTCCTCTAAGGGTTTCAGTCGGTTTCAGTCCTTTGAATAGATCAGGACTATTCAGAAAATAATTCCTAGTTGAGAACTTTCAGGAAGCTTTCAGGATCAGAAGTTCAATGCGAGTTCATTTACGTTTAGACTTCATCAGGAAACGTTTCGCCTCTCTAGACCTAAAAAAAGAGATTTTTTTTAAAACGATTTTTTAAAAAATTTATTTATTTAGTTTCAACGTTTTTAAATTTTCCGTCTTATTAACGACTTGTAGGTTTAATGTTAAAATTTTAAGTAATTGTGTCAAGAAAAAATAAAGATTAAAGCTTATATCTTTACTTCCCCATCGAGTAACTTAAACGTTACCCGCTATCTTCGGTTTCGGCAAAACAGCATAGGTTGGATGTGTCCGGGACACATGATACAGATATCTCCTTTACCCGGAAACGCCGGTTGATATTGTGATGCCACCCACACATTTTAAGGCCTACAATGTTCTTTCACAATTTTGTAGCAGCGCATGGAAAAGAGTTTTTCAATATGTACTTAAAATTCAAGACCAAATTCCATTCATTTAGAGAAAATTATCTGTTATTCTAAAGATATATGTACTCACAAAATTGTTCTTATAACATCTACATTTTGCAGGTACTGAAATTATTGTTACATATTGCAACATATCTGTTGCAATAACAGAAAATAGAATATTTCTTCTATTATATTACAGGCTTCATATAGATGAATTTGTAAGGGAATAGTTTAATTTTTAACATATTAGTTTACTTTCAACCAAAAATATAATTTGAAAAGTAATTCACAATTTGAAAATCCTATTTTTATAAAAGAAACTACTTACTACAATAACAAGCTGAGTTCCATTCATGTTTCGGTTTTTGAATTAAACTCCTTTTCAAAGTGAACTTTCAGATCTTTAAGACTGCAGAAGATATCACCTTCTGAAACCAGAGAATTTACGGGTTCATCGTCGCGTTTTATAAAAAAAGCATTCCAGTGCGCATTTTTTGCCCCTAGATAATCATTATCAACCCTGTCGCCAATGTGTAGAGCTTCCTGAGGGAGAATATTAGTTCCTTTTCTTTTTTCGCAAATCCTGAGAGCTTCCTTGAAAATCTGAGGGTCTGGCTTTTCACTTCCAAATTCATAGGAAGAGAGAATGAAGGAAAAATATGATTTGATGTCCAAAGATTGCAGAATGGATTCGAGGCCGTCATCGAAATTTGATATTACTCCGAGAAGGATATTCTGCTTTTGGAGATAATCGAGAAGTTCGGTAGCACCAGGATACGTTTGCCAACACATCCTCGTACGGTAGCATTCTATCAGTGTATCCGCAACCTAAGGTCGTATGATAAATAGGGTCATCGATAAGCAGGCACGAGTTTGTCAAATTAATGAAATATTTTGTCGTTACGTGCTATAAAATTATTTGAAGCATATATTACAAGCGTGAAGAATTATAGGATGGCTACGCAAGTCCTCAAAAATAATGTTTTGAGTATTTTTCGAGTTCTTTCATTCAAAAAATTTCAAATTGAAAAACTTGGAGTAAAATTTTGATTTAAAAGTATTTACAATTAAACATTAATTTTGATTATTTCACCTTGAAATTATATCAATTACATTTGTAGCGTCTAAAATGTTGGCAGTTATTACAAGGCCTATAGTGCCAATGTCTAAGTCAATTTAAGTTAAGAATCCAGGAGAAATTCAAAGGAATTCAAAAAAATCTAAAAGAATTTTAAAATAATCAAATGTATAGGGTCAATTAAAAATAATTCAAGGTGAAATGAAAAGAATTCAAAACAATTTGATATCAAGATGAATTCGCAGAATTTTAAACAATTTAAAAAGATTTCTTTTGCCATTAACAAGATTTAAACCATTCAAACGGATCCTGACAATGTAAAAATATTTTTTAATATTATGCAAGCAATCAGATGATTACTTGGAATAAATTTACAAAAATTAAAGTTCAAAAAAATTTCAAAAGCCGTAAGAGGTCATTGCTGGATTCAATTGTTGATGTTATAAATTTTGTCAAATGAATTATAAAAACGATACTCCAAATTTTATTTGTTGTTATAATTAGAAAATAAAATAAACAAAAAACCTACAATCAACTACATGAATAATTAATTACCTTTGACAGTTTTTCTTCTGTAATATTAGTATTCTGGTCCTTGAAGACACGATATACAAGTGTCCTCCACCAATTTTCCGATCCCAGGCCAGTATGTTTACCAAATATAGGATATTCTTTTGCAATCCTTTTAAAGTTGACTTTAAAACTTCCCGCCAATTTTGTCGAATCAACAAAAACACCGTGCTGTGCTCCAGCTTCGGCGTAATATTTTTCCACTTTTGTCATCAATAAAGTTCCAGTAACATCAAAAGTTATCAATTTCGGTCTTACAAATCTCATTTTCTGCGTAAATTGATATTTAAGTGGGTAATTTTGCTTTATTTAACACACGAAATAAAAAGATTTCACTGTACTCAAATAAAGCCGATTGTCTTCTCTGGTCTTCTCTTGCAAAAGTTTGTATACATATATGTATACATAAATATGTATCAATATGTATAGAGATCTACTATATCAGCACACCACCTTCTGGCGGTGAATGTAAACAGTTTCAAATTAATGATTGGTCGGCTAATTAGAGCATGTCGTAATTACCATATGAGCAAATTCAGATTACCCGGACAATATAAATTTGTCCGGTTTGTCCGTATGTTAATTTCCACATTCCCTTATGGTGCATTTCATTTACACCTCTGCCTGCCCGACCGGTGCAGGCAGACAATTGTCCCCTACACGACCAATTTTTCGAAGAATATTTGGTCGCGGAAAATGTGAATATGGGAATTTTATATATTATTAAATATTAGAATAAAATAAACAGAGTTTTTTCTAGTTGAAATTTAAAATTATGATAATGAATTTAATTTTTATAATATAATACATGTAAAAATACATAAAATGCCCATTGCCCAACTCTCAAATGAATATTTCAAATTTCAAACGCTATATAATTTACAGATGAGTGTTGCAAAGAGTTTATTATTATCTCCTATTTATTATTATCTCCTCTTTATTATTATCCCCGAAGGGATTGTCGTCGTCAAATCCAGACATTTTGTGTTGAAACGGAGTTTATTAACACAAGTTCTTGTAAGAGCACAAATTAAATAAACTACCAGCGGTTTTAAAGCCGACTATCCATCGTTCTTGTATGAAATATTTTTTATTTTTTATTTCGAGGGGGGAGCCCCTTTATGCCAAAAAGGCTACTTTATCGACGGCCCTGAGACTGCTCACTGACTTTCCGTTCAACAAATTCTGTCATTGGCTGAAATTTGAATCGCGCGCCAAATTTTGACCAATGGAAGCACACATTGGCTTTTCGCTAGAGAAATACTGCCATTGGTCAAAATTTGGCGCGCGATTCAAATTTCAGCCAATGGCAGAATTTCTCAAACGGAAAGTCAGTGAGCACTCTCAGGGCCGTCGAAAAGTAGCCTAGGGGGGCATCAAGGGGCACTACTCCTCCCTCGAAATGACAAATAAAAAATATTTCATACAAGAACGATGGATAGTCGGCTTTAAAACCGCTGGTAGCATAGTTTATTTAATTTGTGCTCTTACAAGAACTTGTGTTAATAAACTCCATTTCAACACAAAATGTCTGGATTTGACGACGACAATCCCTTCGGGGATAATAATAAAGAGGAGATAATATTTACTTACAAACTTTCTTTCGCATTTAATTGATTAAAAAAACTCTTCATCTGTAAATGATATAGCGTTTGAAATCTGAAATATTCATTTGAGAGTTGGGCAATGGGCATTTTATCTATTTTTACATGTATTATATTATAAAAATTAAATTCATTATTATAATTTTAAATTTCAACTATAAAAAACTGTTTATTTTATTTTAATATTTAACAATATTTAAAATTCCCTAGCCATATTCACACTTTCCGCGGCCAAATTCTTCGGAAAATTGGTCGTGTGAATAGCCTGGGGACAATTGTCTGTCTGCACCGGACGGGCATGCTAAATAAATAAAAATGAAATAAAAAAATTCGAATTATTTTTTACACAATACTTTAATCAATGCTTAACAAATTTTAATGGAATAATACATAATACTTCGCACAGTATATACCTATTTACAATTACTGCGAAAAAGTGATATTTGAAATGTGGCAATGTATACAAAGCATTAGCAATAAGACAGCGATACATAAATGTTACAGATATCAGATCATTATTAAAAACAGTATAATATAGGTACTCGGATTATCTACTAATAAGAATGGATTAAGAGTAGCAGTAAAAAAAATGATACGCTGGTTTAATCTCTCAACGAAACTATATTCGCTCGAGCTTAGCGGAATAGTAATTACACTTTTTCTTTCCAAATTACTGGAAAGCTTGAGATCAGCCGATTACGAATGCAAGATCACTCGTTTCTCGACTTTTTTATTTTCTCTAAGTTTTTTAAAATTATTTTTCTCGTTTTTTCTTTAAATTCGAATATCTAATAGTAGCAAAGATGGTACTTCTACTTTTTCTTTAGAAAATTTATCACGGGACCGTCGCATCGGTCTCACTAGAATGGAAAATTGCATCAAGAAAATCTCGAGTCTTTATGTCGGTCAATTCAAGAAGACTCGATAGGGTTTACCAAAGAGCAATAAATGCAATTCGAAAATTAGATATATATTGCAAGTCTCTGTATATATCATTTTTCTATCAAATTTGGTATTACCACAGTATCAAATCCGCTAATAATTATACGATCAGAAATCGTCACCAAATTTTCCTTTTCTCTTAATACTCTGAGCTTTTACTGACTATTTTTGAGAAGTTTTAATTAATTAGTTAGTTAATATAATTAATATTCTCGTAAATATTTCATAAATGTTTTATCTGAGCTTAAATGCTGAGTATTTGCTCAAGAGAATTTGTTCAAAACGAATTTTCGAGCATTTAAGATTGTTGTATTTCGTTTTGTTTTTTTTTTTGTTTGGATGACGATTTCTGGATACGTTACTCTTCTACATATAATATATCGTAGATTTACTATCTATCGGCCATTTTCGATCGCAAGGATTACGTAAACATTATTTATAATTAAATATTAATGTACAAAAGACGATTAGTGAACGGGCCTTAAGAATTCCGGGCGATGAATTACAATGGTGTAAAATTTGTACACGAAATGTCTATTACATTTGCGTTGTACTTGGCGTTGTGTGACTGATGGATAATTAAAATTAACCAATTTATTGACAACGATGTACAATAATTGTACAAGATTATGCATTTTACACCTCGATGGACAACTAATGGGATCGTCGAACGGAAATAATTTTAGTAAAAACTATCGAATGATCAGAATCACCTCATTAGTTGCTTACACAATATGTACAAATATATAATACGATTAGAGATATAACCACTGAGTTAACGAGATAATAATTATGGCAGTCATTGTTTGTTATCGTTAGAAATTTCACATATGTACGAATCTTACAAATCTCTCCTATTTATAATAGATGTATTTTATGTAAATAAAAATTATCTGCTTAATACATCGATCAGTCTCACAATCGTATTCAATGTTGATGTAGAAATTCTATGACATTCAATGGACATCAATGGAAACTTGCGCGAGATTGACTCTCTTTAAAGTTTAAAATACAATATTTACATCCATCCCTGTCATCAATAATAACATCATCAATCCCGAGAAATTGATTGTGTGCCCATTTCACTCAAATAATTGCAGTCGGTAGATTAAATCCGCATCTCGAAAATCCCAACAGAACAAAATTTCGCATATATGATATCAGTATAAAAACCGTATCTATCAGCAGTTCTTATAAAAATGACTTTCCTTCCGCGATTCTCGAAGATCGACAAACCGTACCGCCTTTTATATAAATTACGTAAGACTATGTATAACTTAATATATAAATCAATCGATTTTTCTCCCCACATATTATTCTGTGATGATAAAGTTTTAACCGTGTTATGGCTACCACTTATTTCACTTATATGAATTCCTAATTTTTATATTAGAAACTGTCCAGTATAATAAATCGAGTATAAAATACTGAATCCAACTCTCAGTAGCAATGCTTTCCAGACCACACCTCAGTCCACTCCTCTCGTAGATTTTGCCTAATTTATAAAAGTCAAATACAAACGCTGTAAAACACGTTTAGTGGGCATTGATAAAAATCGGCCTAATTGAAAAATACAGTTTTCAACATTATTTTTTTCTTCTTTATACTTTTTTTTTTCTTTCTTATGTAGATATTTGGCATTGACGAAACACTTTTTCTTTTTTTTTTTTTTATTTTTTCAATTGAAGCAACGGACAGCAGCGTTGAATAAAAAATTAATGTTGAAGTTTAAATTTAAATACTGGGTTATGTCACTGATTGTAAAAGTAGTTTCCATATCACACCACATGTCTTAAATAGTCTTTCGTTCCGAAATTCTATTATTTGTAGTACTAAAAATAAGAAGAGAATTTCTAAGAATGTATTAGAAAAGTATACAAAAAGATTTTCCATTAATACAACATATCTGTAGATGTGGAATAAAGAGATTGAATTTTGAAGTAAAATTTTGAATTCTTAGTTTTGTGAAAAAAGTAATAAAAAAACCATCGATTTTGAGCGTTATCATTTGGGTCTAATACCTTTAAAATTACAATCAGTGACATAACTGAAAAAAAAAACGAATTATATTAATACTAATTAATTATATTAAAATCTTTACGCATACGTTTCTTGGTCCGCTGCTTTAATTATCGAATTTATTGAAACTGTAGGTGCTTTTATCTATTGATTGGTATCTGGTTATTGTACTATAAGTAATTACCAAAATGGTAGTGGAAAATTTGTACTGTATAGTAATCCACAATTGTTATACTCATATCAAAATGGAAAGCATACCAACACCCACGAAAGCACCACGGTACGACTCATGTCTAATTTATTTTTTCTCGCCCTTTTCATATTTTTTAAAACGTTTCTATGCATGATTATCTGAATTCAACACCTCTCGGCATTGTACGCTCCTTTTTCCTTCAAAAATAAGTATCCATTACAATTACTAATTAATAATTAAATAAAAAAAATAATGCATATGAAAGTTACAATAAATATTATTAAACGAAATATTGCCATCAGATTAACCTGGAATCAAACACTGCTTCCTTCCCTCTCCCTCTCCCATTTATTTGCCTCTGGCAGTGCACGCTCAAAACTTCATTGCGTAAAAATGAAAAACTAGTTTGTATAAAAATATATAAATTCAAATAGAAAAGGAATAGTACTGTATTGTAAGAGAATCACAAAATAAATAAAAGAAGAGTCGCAAGTCGAATCGAAGAAATATTCAAACTTATATGTATATTCGAATACATATTCAAAAATTCGAATTTTTGAAATTCTTTGAATCGCATTACAAGTCTTCTTGGCTCTATACATAAATTATATTGTATTAAAAAAAGAAATATCATTTACAGCAAAGAGATCATTAAACTCTTTTAATTCAAAGAAATGTACAACTCGAATTTGTTGAAGGGCGAGGAACTTTGCATCGTCCTTCGACAAATTCCTTATTCGATGTTTGATTTACGATTGTCAGCGTGGGTTCGGGACAAGTTAGGTGGGCAGTAATATTATGTAACTAATTATTACTTATTTAAAAAATTATGTACCTCCAGGTGAACCTTAGTTTAATTAAACAGTTGAGCGTTTGTGCTGATAAGGAACAGGGCTGCCACTTGAATTACGAAAAAATTACCAGTTATCTTAAAAGTTAAAATCTTTCCAGTCGAAAGAAAAGTGGCGACCCTGAAGGAAGTATACTTTTTTCATTTTAACACTGAAACCTGGATTCCATAGATTTGCATTGAGCCAAGACACAACTTCGAATCAATTTCTACATGGACAGGGACTTAACAGACTCTTAACACACTTTTTTTACAATTGCACGTAGTAATTTCCTCCATATCTCCAATAAAATGTCCTTTTTCTTTCCTTTCAATCACGAAGTTTAATATGAATATTTATATCTTTGTCTGGTTATTAAAAGTAGATGTAAACGTGTAAAATATCCTATTACCACTGCTCGCTTTTGATAATCCTTAGTCTATCAAAAAACAAAACAAAAAAAAAAAAAACTAATCATCGCGGCTTAAAAACTTTTCGAAAACACTACTCGCTTTGTAAGACTCCATAGTTCATGATTTTTCACATTTAAACTATCTGTAAATTATTAAAAGATTGAAATAAAAACCTGGTTGGTTCAAAAATCGAAAAATTTGGCATCAACACCAAATAAACAATCTATTCTTTGAACAGGTACCATCATCTTGTGCCTTTGTTCGATAATGTGCCCATCTGTAAAAATTAGGAACTAACATTCGATCGCGTTGCCCTTTATGAATTCAAAATGCATATTTACATTCTAACGTAGTCTCTCAAACAAAATTTTAAAGAAGAAAATAAAAAATTGTATGAGTAAAAAAAGATGTCGGTTATTAAATACAAATCACTACAAATTCACTTTTTTTTTTTTCTTTTTTTTTTTTTGAATAATTGGACTATAAAATTCTGCAAACTTGACAGCAAAGTTAATCAATTAAACTTGCGGATCTAGTTTACAGAATCTGAGCAACGCGATTGCTAAAATTCCTTATGTATTTTTTAATGTTATGTCACGTTTAGAAATAGTACTCTGGTTGTTTTGTGACGTCATAAGTTGCACCAAACTGCAGTTAAACATCACGTTAAGATTACAATAAAGATTTATCTGGCAATCCGATTGATAGTCTTCAATTGAATTTCTTTTTTTCAGACTGATAATACTGCCTAAATATAATTATTATCGTGATATGACGCCACCTAACAGACTTCGTTTTACTTCTTTACCGTAAAGTTACTCTTATTATTTCTATAATTGGGTCAGAATTCTAGTATCTGAACACATTGTCATGGAGCTTTGCGCGATCCATCCCAATTGCATGTTACATGTTGATTCTACGATCGAAAATAACAAGTTTCCTTGCTATTTTTGGACCCAGTGTTAGAAAATTGATTGGCATCTTGGAACACCTGTACAATATTCATATATATATATATAATTTTATACATATGGTATATATATATAAATGTATAACTGCAATGCAAGATTGCCCAGAAAACAGAAGCTGTGGATGGGATACTGATAACGTTTCTCAAAAACTTTCGCAAAACATTAACGATCAAAATGCAAAGCCAACTTAGAAGCAACTGCCACACTCCGAGAAAAAGTATACTTCTTTTAGAATCTAACATCATTCATCACATAATTTAGATGCAATTAATTTATATTTTATAATGTTTTAAAATATGCAGTTAACAATATCATGTGGCAGTTTATGCGAGATTCTATACTTAACACTTGTTCTTTATAGTTTTCTTTGTAAACCTTAAATTTCCTTCTTTTAAGTAAAACAAAATTGTTAAGTATAGGTTTCAATGCTACATAAGGTACATATGTAAGATCCCGATCCATGACGAGACTTGAAATGCATTCTGGAAGGTGTCTGCTGGATCAGGATGTCTTATAAGATATATTTATCACCTTTCATATCATTTTATAGATTCTAGTTTGTCTTTGCAACAATAAAAATTTCGGACAAGCCCGTCCATAGCCCTCGAAATCTGGGTATGCGATCACTTAGGAGTAAGTCCTTGTCGCAACGTACATCTAACTACATGAGAAACAATAAATTAAGACTCTACGGGTGAATGACATTAATTAGTGACCGGTTGCCTGGAAGAGGCATGCATAGCTAAATCTACGAGTGGATTGGATGGAATCGCCATCGCGTTGGACTGAGCAATCGGAAGTGAAGTACCATTGCTTAAAGAGAGATTACTCATGGTAAGATTGGTCGTTCCGATTATCGAGATCGGCTTCATCGGAACCAAGTTTATTGGCACCACTTGGCTTTTTAATCGAACAGTTTCGTCTATCGGAACCGTTTTTAACTGCACGCCTTTTAAGTGCTGAACTTTAACTCCAGAAGCAGGATTTTGAACAATTTTAACTAGTTTTCTCTCACCTAGTCCCTGGTTGGAAGACTCGTCATAGCCAGAATCCGAATACGATTCGACAGTTGATTCCACACTATGCGCGGGACTAGTGGATGCGGAACTGTGCGAGGGACTCGTCGAAGCTGAACCAGGAGACGGACTTTTCCTGAGGACTGTCATCTGTTGTTGTTCTTGTTGTTGCTGATGTTGTTGCTGTTGTCTTTTGATTTCGTACACGGAACAAGGTTTTATTTGGTCTTTGTCCACCATCACTTCTCCGTTTCGTCCTCTAAATACTATTCCACAGCAAATCGGCTCCCTAGAAAGATTAAATTCATGGTTAATATCCTATCATCCTATCATAAAAAAAAAGTTGCGATTATATCGAAAATAGACTCGCGCAATATCGAAATCTAAAGCTTCTTGTCATAAAGATGATATTAGAGTAGAAGATACAAATAATAACGCACTCTTTAAAGTAGGGCACAGCCAAAGCTAGCAGACTCTCTGCAATGGAAAGTTCACTCAAAATTTCTTCAGGACTTCCAGCTCTACTCGAACTTTTGCTTACAGAACCATTGAAGTCATCATCTGAAAATAATTATTTCGTTAGTAAATAAAATTTGAATAGTATCAAAAGTGATAAACTAATCAGGATTGACATTCAAATTTCAGGAAAAAGTTCCCTACTATCTTTAAAAACCCTTTGCAGTTTTTATAATGCCTTTAACCCTTAGCTGCCACACTATCATTGGGGCGTTTTCTACCCCGCTGGATAAAAAAGTAGATTGCGAAGCAACTATTACTTTTCGACTTAAAAAAAATTGCTGATAATTCTTAAGAGATATTTTAGAAGAATTTCTGCTGTGCTCATTTTAGAAAAAATATTTAGTATTTTTAAAAAATTTAAGAAAATGTAAGAAAAAAAATTCTGGGGCGAAATTGACCCCAGTGTGGCAGCTAAGGGTTAAATTGTATAGCTCTCATAGAAACTTTTGAAATTACTTCAGATTCTTTGAAACCTTAAAATCAAGTGTACAGTATGATTCATGTATGCCTTCCTTCGTGGGCGTGTCAACCCAACCCTGGTTTCCATTTGAATCTTATGGAAACCAGGGTTGGGTTAACATGTTTGGGGGGGAAGGCATACACGAATCTTACTGTACATTAAAAATTGAGAATTTTCTAACCATTCAAATCATCGCTTATAGCAGGACTCGGTTCTCTATCACGTTTTAGGTAGACGTGCTTCTTCTTGACGATCTTTTCAAGTTTATCCTTTTCATCTTGTAATTTTTTCTTTTTATTCTTGGCTTTAAATTTCGTTAGCGATTTTATTCCTGGACCTGCACGTGCATCCACAACCTACAAAAGACAATCAAAATCAATAGTAATTAGGTAACTTATATAATTGATAAGAGGAGGGGAAGAGATTTCATTATGTCACTTACATGCTTCCAATTTTTCTTAGTGTCAGCAGGCAATTTCTTCCACCTTTTGACCAAAAGTACGCACGCATTGCAAATTTCTCCTGTACGTCGCTCCTTTAGTTCAAAGCATTTTATAAAATCCTCCTCATACTTTTTGCTGTCTGTAAACCTCGAGCTGAAAACGAATTTTTCATTACATCTGATTTCATTTCAAACAGTCTTCAATTTTCAACTTTGTTTTTTCAAATTCAGAGAACTGAAATTGTATAATTACCTGCTTGATTTGGCTTTGCAAATGCAGCATCCCTGGCTCGAACGGTAGACCTTCGGTTTATGAAAACTGAACATTTTACCTTTCGTTATACCTTCGTAGGTCCTGAAACAAACGAAATACTCTAAGTAAAAAACTATTTTAAATCAAATATCAACGTCCTAAAAGCACAAATACGAGGGGTTGATCAATCGAATCTGTACACCTGATTTCAAGAGTGATTAACCCCTAGTACATACAAACATCACTAAAAAAATTAAAAATTCTTTTGAATATACAAAAAATATTGAACATTCAAATGAGCGAATTTTTTTTTCCAATTCTATTTTACTCAGAGATATCGTTGTTCCAACTAAAAGTAAAAATAGGCATTACAAGTTTTTTTTTATATAAAAAATTATTTTGAATGCAAATGAATCAATATTTTAACACTGCTTCTAGTTTAAAATGCGAGTAATACAAACATTCCTTCATTTGAACTTTCAAAACTACAACCACATTCATTTGATACAAAAACGCTGCTTTTCGTACCTATGAGACACATTTCACTTTGAACCGGTAACAAAAGAAGAGGAGTAAATAGTTTTTTCCAAAATAACACCATATTGAGGATAAATTTTAGAACTGTACGTGGTATGTATTTCTTCTCTCGTTGTAACATTAAACACCGGCTCAAAAGCAGGAACTTTGTAATAAAAAATGGACCAAATGATATCTCTTGCGTAGTAGCGCTTGTTTACATCGATTGGAAATCAAGTTGTGGATATCCAATACTGTTAATTGGAGTAACGCGAAATAAAGCCGTAAGTATACGTATATAGCGTGTAGTTACTCGTTTGTAAAACAAGTATTTCGATATATTGTGTACCAAACCGTGAAGCGCTACGCGCCGTGACGCACGCACACCGTCAGTTAGGGGATCACTCTGATCCCCCACTACGTTTCTTGTGCCCCTTCGATGTTGCCACTTCGCAAACTTGGAACATGGATAATACTTTCATTTCAAGTTTCGAATCGAACTTCTAGAAACATGCATTCAATGATATTCAATAATCCCTAAATTAAGGTTGTTGGATATTTTTCTGCCATACAATACTTCTTTTTTGAACTAGAAGTTTATCTAGAAAGCAAAATAAAATCAAGGACAATTACCGGATTTTCTTAAATTTCCGCACAGGAGACACCCTGTTGAATGGCCAACCTGATTCGGTGGCCTTTCAAAATGAGATAAAAGATACAAGCTCGAAAAAAGTTGACCTGAATACTCAGCCTACTTTTTACATATATGTACAGCCCTCCTACGAAAATTTGAACTGACGTATAAAAGGTTCGTTGTATCATAAAGACTGGAATGGTCGAACCCCCGACGACGACATCAAGGAAGAGGTAAAAAAAAAGACTATCCTGTCTATAAGAAGCGAGGGAAGGAGGTTGGAAGTAACGGAGAAATCAGAAAAATGATTCTCGATCGACGACCTCACCTCCTCTTCATTTAACGATAGCCTTCATTTTACTGATGGCGAGACTCTAAGGGATGGAAGAAACAGGATCAGCGTTATTGCTTATTAGAGGACAACTGGTTTATTTTTGTCTCAATTTTTGCGTACATTTTTGCTTTGCCTCTGAATATAACTCGAATATATATATATATATATATATATATATAATTGATTATATACTGCGACACTTCGTCAACGACCAATTGTCTGATAATCAATGTCACGTTTTGATCGACTCTGATCAGATAAAATTCCGAGGTACTCTTGCATTTTCAAGCTTCACAGCACAAAATGTTCTCAAAACAAGAAAAATAGAGTGAATATTTCAATTTCACTATTTCATGAAAATAGGAGAATAAATTCTTTTGAAAAAAATGAATACAGATATTATTTTCAATTTAGTTGTAAATACTCTTTTGAAAAAAAGTTAATTTTTCAACCAACAAGATACATTTTCAACGGAATAGTTTCATTAGTGGTAACTTAAATTAGCTATAGAGCGCAAGACCGGCGATAATAATAATTTCATCAATAAATTGTTGAATAAACAATCATTCAAATTACATGAAGAAAATGTCAATATCATAAAGTAAATAGCTTCAGATCCATAATGATGATATAATATGATAAATGATTTTGTTATTTTGAGGGAACAACGTTAGCGTTTTACAGAGCGCGCATTGCACTCGGTTGTGGTTTTTATGCTTAATGTAACTATTTTTAGACATGTGTTTTGTGTCGCACGGCACCTTTCCTTTTTGTCGCGAGGACGGTTAATATGAATGTTCGCGTGGCAAGATTCTTCTTTTCTAAATAGCGGGGGCTCGATGCACAATCTGCATTCTTCGCGTTCATATTCTTGCACAAAAAAGCTCAGAAATCTCTCCCCTTGCTCTGATTTTTCAAATTTTATACTAGCAGACTTTAAATTGAATTTTCTTATATTGTTTAAATAGAAATTCCTTTCTATATCTACAATTGTTATTTCATTTTAAAATGACCACTTAAAGGTGTTGGACCCAAGTGTTTAGCTCAAAATTCCATTCTCCGTTTTACTCTATGAAAATTATAGATGAATATTTTTTCGCTCTATAGCACTAATCTTTTTTCAAATATAAGACTGCGCACAGAGCGAAAAAATACCCCATTTCCATATTTTTTGCATAAAACGAATAAATCAAAATCTAACTTCAAAATTGAGTATTTTCATTTTACTTAAAAAATATTTGAATTAGATATTTTCTCGCTCTGTACGCATAATTCTAGTTAAAAATTGATTAATTTTACAAAGAGAAAAAATTCAAATTTTTATTTAATTATCTAATTATTTATTTAATTATTTAATAATTTAATATTTGTTGAGTAAAACGAAGAAATCGAATTTCTAGATTAGAACTTGGCTCCAACACCCTTAAAACTTTGTAATGAACTTAAAGCTTTCGTGTATTTTTCGCACCTGGATTCTTGTTTCGGAACCAAGTTGCTACAAAGTAAAAATGTAAAAAGTCGGTTGGGGAAAAAAAAAGCTACCAAGAGTCGCGCCGATCGCATTTTGTAGTTGGAATCTCCTGAAGAGCGAGTAGGAGAAAAACGGAGCGATGTTGCCACGTGGGTTTGCAGATTGAGTGGGTATTTTCATTGGATGTGTGCAATTCGATGACCCTACTTACTATGTATAGTATTCTGCACCTCTTAGCCACAAAAACAAAACAAAACAAAGCCCCCTCAAAAAAAAAAAAAAAAAAAATGTCTATGTTAACTTTGGCCCTTCTTTCATTAATTATTATTTTATTTATTATTATTATTATTATTATTATTATTATTATTATTACTATTTTTGACTATTTTTCAAATTAAAATTTTTATAGCGTTATAGGTGAAATGACATTTAAAGAATCTAAAGTTAATTGAATATCAAAAAGTATAATTATACTATACTATCTAGATTTGCATAATTAAAATTAATGAGATACATCAATTTTAAATTATTATTTAAAAACGCCAATATAAAACCAGCTGTTACTTATAATGATAGAAAACGAATCTCAAAAAAAAAATAAATAAATAAAAAAAAAAACAGTCTTACTAATAATATATCAGTCTCTACTACAAGAGTAAAATTTAACCCTGACTAACGTCATTCTAAGAAGGTCGAAACAGGCATTTCATTCATGGCTAAGCGACCTAGACTATTGTCATTACAATTTTAGAAAATTATTTTTGGATCAGATTAAATATTTCTGAAAAATTGAAGGTGAAACGTCGACTTTTTAAATGTTTTATCTCTAGAGTATTTACAACCTAAAAGGACTTGATTTGAATAATTTTTAGATTTTTTAAAACTTGAGATGTGTAGCACGTGTTATTTTTGCAATTAGTCAACTTTCTATTTCTGTGTCTTTTGAAGTTTTTGCCTGACGTGATTTTTCGAAACCGCGTCGTTGTTTACACAGGAAAATAAAACATTACGATGGATGAGGGGGTGGAGGAAAAATAAAGAGGGGGAGAAGTTTCGCGCATAAAAACACGATAAAATACTTTGTTGTCGTCATTCGCGGCGATAGCGAGTGCGATGATAAAAAAGACTTTGTATAACGATTAATTATTCCAATCTCGGTGTCGTTTACTCTGTTGTTTTATATTAAGAAAAGCCATGATAGAAAAGAAGGTCGTCAACGGTCGAGTGGAAGGCCACCCGAACATGTGATTCAGAGTATCGAGCGTTCTTAGATCAGCAACAAGTGTAACGATACATTCGCAAGTTTATCTCGACACTGATTTTTTTTCCACGATTTAAAATATATCAACACATGAGAAAATTGAATTGTAACTTTTGATTGAATCATATCTGCAGTAATTAATCAGCAAAAATTATCCAAAATAAATTGGCACTGTATGTTTATCAAATTTTGCAGAAGTATCTGTTTTGCAAATGCATTTGATTAAGGAAGATTAGCGCTAATCGTAACGAGGAGTAAAACGAAGATAAGTTCAAAGAGATATGCAAATCGAAAAGAGGTGTGTATATATGTGAGAGACGATAAAATGATCGGCACAGAAGGAAGGGGACTCAGAAACAAGTTATTCGGCGAGACTCCAAGGATACATATTTCAAAATCGCTCATATGCAGCGAGTAAACAACCGAAGCAAGCGCAGTTTTCAAAGCGAATTTAAAACAAGAGAATTTTAACTGCCGGGACAATTTTTTATTCGAAAATTTCAAAAGTTTAACAAAGAATTTTAAATGCTAAAGGTAATAAAACATTTTTTAATGTAGAATGTAGACTTAATTTCTATCAAAGCAATTTCTCTCAATTGAGGAAGCTTTATGATGGAAGAACAAATTAATTAATGCCATTGTGAATAAAGAAGGCGAGAGTGCAGCGATAACTTGACAATAATGATTAATTGACTTTCTCTAGTACATTGTGAACTGAGAGCGATACAGGATGGTCTTATCGGCCATTGGTTGCATAAAAAGGTTATCAATTGGTTGAAAAACACTGCACCTGTGCTTATTTTGGCTTACAGCTTGCTCATCATTGTATTGTGAAAGCTGTCGATAAATAAATAAAATAAAATAAAAATAAATATTGCATTTTTTTCAAATTTTTGTAATTTTAAGAAAAGTCACTGTCACTAAGAGACAACAAAACATCACGGGTTGGTCGATGAGAGGTCAAAAATCAGTAAAAAAAATCGATCGCGTGATTTATGACTACAAAAGCAGGAGAAAGCTTGTATCATCTTAAAAAATGCATTTACATATTACTTTTTCTGCATTTGTGTAATTTATTTCACTTCCGCACAAGTGTCCTATCAAGAAATGATTGTGGAGGCAACAAGAGTGAAAATGAAAGTTGAACTACACTCAACATGTCAGGGACATTTGTCTTGCGAGACGTGAAACTCCTGTTTCACATAATGACTCGATTTTTGGCATTTCAATATGAAAGACATGCATGATCCTCATTACATACACTGAGAAAAACAAATATTAAACGTTAATATCTAGATTTTCGTTTTAAATCGTTGCAATTAACAATCCTTGAAAATAAATTTACAATATGATAGCATCCTTCTAAAAAAAAAAGAATTGAGAAAATTATGAAATACCGTGTAAGCTGTATCTTGATTGGCAATTCAGAAATGATTTCAATGAACCTGAAATGATCATTGATCAGAAAGTCATTAACACTCTCGTTGCTTTTCATTTAGTCATTTCTCTAAGAGTCAAGAATCAAGAGCATGGAATCAGGATATTCCAATGCTTTCTTCTGCTTCAGTTTTATCGCCTCAAGTCATTTTGTTTTTACCGTTACGACTAACTCAAGTCGAGACTTATCTTCCAAGTTCCAAGAGCAGAGTAACAGTAGAAATGAGACTGAAAGTTTGGATTACCAGGTAACGGTGTCAGGGACACGTAGCAATGCACATTGTTCTGAATGAAACATAGCATCGCCTAGTTACAGCACATTTCCTTAATAATTGAGGCTAAATAACAGCCGTTATGCAATAGAGAAAACTTTGATCAGGCGCTTAATATAGATTTACATTTCACAAAACTTACGCGATCTTTTACCGCAGCTCCGTAATAACAAAACGTGTAATTTAACTCGCCGCGACTCATAAATAGACTCATTATAGACACTATTTTCACTCTATTCCGTAATCATAAAGACTTCTTTAACAGGGAAAAACTACAACTAGTTATTTAGAGAAAAGTGTTATTAAACTATTGCTACCTAGCAATTTACTTATTACTCCCTCTTATAAAAAGAAATATTGGCACTATAAACTTCTCTTTTTTTTCTCAGTGAGACATTTAGGTAGGATTCTAAAATGAGAAATTAATTCTTTTTTGATTGTCATTTTTATAACGACGATTATCTTGAAAGTGTAGATTTAGATTCCTCTCAAATTAATGTTGAAATTTTTCGTCAGTCGGAGTCATAAACAATACCATAGTCTCTTATCATGTGTAGAACAATTTTTAAGTATTTGTTAACGAAGGTTGATTTTGATAAAATTGTTGTATAACGTTAACGGTTGGGCAATCAGGACAAGCAACCTACATTTCGCGATGAAACAGGTTTTCGAGATTCGTTGACTACAGAATCGAGGATGTAACTAACAGAATCTGTACCCTTTTTAAATATTAATATTAACAAATTCTTAAACAAACATTAGGATAAACTTCCGAAAAGGGAGTACCTTCAAGTTGCTATTTAAACATACCTATGTATGTTTAAAAAATTGCTTTTAAAACCGCAACTACAAGCTTTTAAAACAATATCCAACCTGTCTGGAAAAGGTCTCTAAGCTGTACGTATTAGGTGACGTAGCTTATTGTCAAATTAAAAAAAAAAAATAGCTCACAAAAACCGTCGGTTCTTCTATATTAGAACTTGAGATTTTAGATTTTGAAAGAAAGAGAGGCTATGAGGCATTAGAATTTCTTTTCGCAAGGATAATAAAATCGTTAAGTGAAATTTTGAGGCGACACATGCAAACCGACTTGGCTTTTTATAAGTATGGATACTTAAAAAAAGTTATTTTCAGTCTCCCTGACAGTTGCACTGAACACAGCGAACACTTTCACCGAAAGCTAAATTTGATCGTTGACTATATATTCTTGCAATTCAACTTGGAGTTTTTCGACTCCTCAGTTTTCATTTTCATTAAAACACGACAAAAATAGATGATTTCAAAGGATATTAATTTGTAATTTATAAAACGTCAAAGTACTAACTTATTTTAATAATGTCCTCAGACCTTTGAGAACCTTGATCAATGAAAAAAGTCAATATTTTTAAACCTTGTAAATGTCACTTGCTTTATCAAATACCCTGACATTTTCCAGCAATACATATATCAATGTGTAGATAATCCGGAGCAATTATGATTTTAAATTACAAGCGATTTTAATAAATATTAAGAAAATTCAAAAGATTGCAAAAGATTTCCAGCATATCTGCAGTTGTCACCTTAAGTCACGTGTGACTTTTCCGAATTTATAAAATAATACTCAAGTGTCCGGTTCTTGTTGTACTACATAAGAATATTTAAGTTTTATTGTACAGATTCAGAAAAGTGACAGGTGACTATCCAAATTGCAGATACGCTTTATATATTTCATTTCCACGGTAGAGCTTTGACCAAAAAATCTTATCTTCTTATTTTGTTAAAAAAATATTAAAATCAAATATTTTTGCGTTCTACAGGCTATCTAATTTTAAAATTTCTAGATAAAAATAAAGAATTTGAATTTTCTGCTTAGAAACAAGAGTCCAGCACCCTTAAACCATCCCGTTTTATCAAATAATTCATAAATTTCGTCAGCAGAGTAAACATTCTAAATGAGGTCAAATGGTTTGAACTTTCAAAATGATGAAAATTTTCGATTCTGCTTTATAACAAATGTGATGCTTGAATTTGCAAAGATCAGAATATTCTCGAATAAAATCCCCTTAGGTGAAGAATGTCTTAAAAATTGTTGCGACGCAATATTTTGATGCAGATGGAGTATATCGAGGTCTCATGGCGACGGGACTGGAAGGCCACTTCATGAATAAAAAATGTGTACTGAAATTCCGCAAATGACATGAATTTATACGTATCAAATAATTCTTGTTTCGAACTTAATTTCCAAGTGGGTCCAAGTCCCAAAATTACTTTTCATACCCCTGACTCCAAAAATCCACTCTCATGCTCCGATAAATCTTGCACATTTCCTTTGGCGGGATAAGGATAAATAATTATGCGTCCCGATCGGAAAGAAGGTGAATCTATCCGATCTATCCAATGACGAGACAGTCGTGGACGAAACGTCAAGGCACAGAAAAGTGGAGTATGTAGTGGAGGAGTCGGCGTACGACGTGCGCAAGAAGGTTACAGACATGGCGCGTGGCATAGACGGTCGCCGCCATAATAACCATAAAAACCTTCTTAAAACTCCAGTGACAGTATGCCACCAAAAACGCCGCAAAATTGCGCTACGATAATTCAATTTACTCGCTCCCTGGAATAAAAAAAACCCCCTGCCATGTTCTGTTAAGTTATTGAACTTTGGCTAAATGAATAAACTCGTGCAACGCACGAACCCGCCAGGGGCCCGCCATGACAGATACAGATACAGATGATACATGGGATGCAAATAAACAATGCCAAAACGGAACACGACTTGTACATACGAAGGATTTCGCGACGACAACCCTTCAAATCAAACTGCGACCCTTCTCTTGCAGAAAATTCCGCTTTTTGTCATTTACCGTGTATTGTTTACCCCCTTCTGTCAAGGCACCTGTGACAAGACGAGAATACGCCAGGAAGCGGTCAAAGTTTTTCATGTTTTGCCCACACTTGACATAAACCGAGAAGTCAAGAGTCGTGTTTTGACAACTTTTGCACTCCGAATTAACGAAAATCAATTAAGTCGCGTGTCCAGATGATATGCCAGGTGAATGCAAGACAGGAGACGCTATACTACATTTCGATGTTACACTTGAAGTTTTACTCGTATTGACATGACAATACGTCCGATTATGAAGGGACCACTGCCACATAGGTTGCTAAATACTTCGGCGCAATTTATTGTGGAATATATGATAAAAAACAAAATATAGAGACAGATGATTTGCTTACCTTTTCACCAGATTTGAGAGTGTTGTGCGCAGGTTGCTTGCGCAGGCATTTCCCCCTATAGTCAAGCGGGCAACTAATAACTAAATGCATCTGAAGGGCCGTATCAATGAAGCAACTAGTGTTCTAAAGTTCTTGGTAATTTATGTTTTGTCCTTTTCTTTCTTAGAACGTCGTCTTTGTCTAGAAAAAGGCGTCGTTATAGGAAAGAAAAAGACAAGATGTAAATTACCGAAAACTTTAGAAATTGAAAAAAAGAGAGAACGATCACCGGGCTTGAATTTATGTGTGGTGTTGCCGCGCTGTAGAGAAGGTAGAGTTAATTATTTAATTAATTAATTAATTATCACGTTCATTCATTTAAAAATAACTCTACAATTTTCAACTTTAGTTTAGAAATGATCAGTCGCAAATACTGGAAATCACCTACCCGCCGCGCATCTTTTTACTGCGCAGAAGACACGATTTGATTGTCACTGTCGCAGATAATTTTCAAAATATGTAAAGTTGAAAATTAGAATCACTTTTAATTTAATGAGAGTGATTTTTTAATATAGGGTATTATTCTTCTAGAGGATTTTCATCATTTTTAAT
The DNA here is from genome assembly GCA_904066005.1 of Synergus itoensis. Taxonomy (NCBI): domain Eukaryota; kingdom Metazoa; phylum Arthropoda; class Insecta; order Hymenoptera; family Cynipidae; genus Synergus; species Synergus itoensis. The sequence goes on along the minus strand of CAJFCP010000116.1, from coordinate 216,189 downwards.
CTTGATTTTTGTGAAAAAATTATGAAGAATTCTTCATGAGAAGGCAAAGGAAAAAGACGGTTGAGCATTGGTTGGTGACTTACCGAATGATATTGACTTCCGGTGGCAGTAGTGTTTCAGTTTCCGATTTTGCGGGAATGACAATGATTACATACTGACAGGGACAGCTACGCTACAGTCAACTCAGAAATGTCAAAACGCCTGTAATTACCAGTAGTTGCCGGTAATCTGCGGTAATCCTGGTAAATAATGGTTATTCTTTAATTTCTTCCACAAAAAGGCTTTTCAAACCAAATATGTGTTTAGAATAATAAATTACGTGGAGGGGGGTGGGGGTACAAGGTAAATCAGGTACATATGTAAATGGTTATAGCGTCCCATGGATTCAGAAAGAGACAGAAGTATAGTTTTATCTATTTCACTCTCACTACGACGCAATGCAACCCATCTCAAAATTGGCTCCCTGCGCGCGCAGCACGTGTTGGCTTCTCACTGGAGAAATTCTGCCATTGGCTGTAATCTGGCGCGCGATTCAAAATCGAATTAAATCAATTTGATTTTGAATCGCGCGCCAAATTTTGACCAATGGAAACATTTCAACAGCGGGAAGCCAATGTGTGCTGGAAGGTGTGCTGCGTGCGCAGGGAGCCAACTTTGAGAGCACCAGAGAGCACAATGTCACTTTCACATTCAGACTTCTGTATTCATTTCATCATTTACATTCCATTTTACTACATATCTTTTAACTTTCGCTTCGTTTAATACATGAAAGAAAATACCATGAAGCCATTTACCGGAACTACATTTCTTGTTATCACTGGAGCTAGTCAAGGTATAGGCAAACAAATTGCAGAAACTTTTGCATCTCTATTAAAACCTGGTTCAGAAATTCTTCTTTTGGCACGAAATTTCGAAGGTCTGGAACATACAAAAAGCAATTTACCTAAGCATTTGATAATAAATAGTACTAGTGTTGACCTGAGTACTGCATCTGCAGATGAATTAATTGGTAAGAAAATATTAATTTTTTTAAATATCAAGTCATCTCACAGTTTCTTCTATACGGAAAAAGAAGAAATTGAAAAAATGTAATTTCATTTTTTTTTCAGAAATCTTACAAAAGAGTTTGGATAAGAATGGAATTTCTATGTTTGATCAAGCAATGATTGTACACAATGCTGGTTCTACAGGAAATATAACTGAGAAAACGATTGACATGACTGACTTCACATTCTGGCGAAAATATTATGATTTAAATGTGTTTTCTGCAGCAGTTTTGAACAGTGTCTTCTTGAAATTGTTCAGAAGTCAAATTAAATGCGAGATTTTTGTTATAAATATTACTTCGCTTTGTGCTCTACAGCCTATGAAATCCTTAGGATATTATTGTTCTGGGAAAGCCGCTAGGGAAATGTATTTTAAGGTAATAAATTTTGCTAAAACATTTAATTTATTTAAATTTAAATTCTATATCTTTTGAATTTTTTTACCAGACTTTTTGATAAAAATTCTCTTTCTATTATTTGACAGGTATTTGCAGTTGAGAATCCAGATATTAACGTACTGAATTATTCGCCTGGTCCTGTAAAGACAGATATGCTACAAAATATATGTCAAAATGTTGGAGATGCCGAAGTAAAAGAACAATTTAATCAGATGATGAGCAAAAACACAGTTTTATCACCAAAAGAAACAGTAAATCGTCTTTTACAAGTACTAGAAGAACAGAAATACGTGTCAGGAGATCATGTAGATTACTATGATAAGTTGTAAGGTAACCTTTTATTATTTTTATATAAACATTCAAGAGACTGCGGAAAGTTTTACAAATCGGATTATATAGGTCCATGTCACAAATCCTTAAAAAAAATCATTATAATGTTTTTATACTCTTATTTTACCTGATTCGTCGAATGAACTTTTTATCATGGACTTATTTGATATAATTTGTTTATATTTAGATTTAAGTGTCTTTAAATTTAAATAGAAAATTTATAAAAACCATTCTGATCAACATTGTTTATCACAATTTTTATAAAAAATGATGTCAATCATAACTGCAATATGAGAACAATTTTTATTAAATAAAAAAAATATATTATAATTTATTTAGTGAAATTTAATTCTGTTTCATCAAATATGAATGACTTTTGTTTCCGCGATTTCCCCCTTTCAGTATTTTTTTATAGTTCACGGAATTCACCGAATTCACCTTTCAGTCTTTCACTAGTCTCGCTAGTGGTGCCGCTCTTTCCCAACCATGAAGTATAGACATAAGGAGGCCAAAGTCCTGTACATGGACTTCACGCAAAATAAGAATATTTTTCGGGAAGTACACTCGCCTGAACTTTCCGTGTGTGGCGCTAGTATGAACACATGTTTGGACTCTGAAGAATCAAAGACCAAAAAATCAAAATCTGTGGACGAGTAATTAAGTTCAAACAAGAATTAATTTAACATCCTAATTAATTTTTATATTCTATAGTGCTTACAATTGTATATACAATTGTGAAGTGTAAAACATACCTTTTAGTTTTTCACTAGGGACCATGAGGAGATATTCTTTTGATCCTAAAACAATTTTTTTACTGTAATGGTTGTTTGTCAAGCTTAAGCTCATATGTATATCATACGATAGTGCAAGAACACATATGAAAATATATGTAATTAATAAAAAAAAAATAATCAAAAACACAAAATAAGTACCTTGATTTGAATTCCACAAGCGAGCAAATTCTTTCTGGCTTCATAACAAGACATCAGCACTTTCCCAGTAAAAAGGAGTGCATTGGAAGGCATAGAATGGCATAGAATGGCATTGAATTTTTTAATGCCAGTTAATGCCATCCTTTGCGAATCAATTCCGTTTTTGCCGAAAAGCATTAAATGGCATCAACTCATTCATTATTTTGTTCCGTGAAAGACATTATTTGGCATTCAACTGATAAGTTTGCCGAAAAGCATTAAATGGCATTAATTTGTGAACTTTGAATTTTTTCAACGGCATTAGAATGAAGTAAGTTCAATGTCTTAAAATTTTGCGCATTTAAATGAATTCAAATGAAATCAGTTTTAATCCATGAAGAGCATCAATTGGCATTCAGGACAAAAACGGAATTTGTTTGGATTTATAGGCATAAAAGTGTACAATTTTTTCAATGCCATATAATCCACTTCAATACTCTGCTTTTTACAGGGTTTTTATTGTTCTTCGGATCTTCTAAAGCTTTGCTTCTAATTGAGTCTCGAAAATTAACAAAGTTATGAACAATTTCTGTTAGATTAAACTGTTTTCCTTCCATATTAATAGAATCTGAAAGTCCTAATTATAGATCTGCAATATTTAATGATTTCATGTCTTTAAAAAACTCTTCTTCATAGAACTTTGTTACATTTTTCCACGGCTGATTGGAGTCTATTGCACGTCTAATTATTTTGTCATCGATATCGGTCAGTCCAAGTACTTGGATTACATCGAGATTAAAAAATTCAGACATTATTCTCCGAATTATGTCGAATCTTACATATGTGCTAAAAACAAAAATAGCAGTATAAAATAGCAATTTGCATGACAAATTTATTTTCTTCTGAGTGAAAAATCAAAAAAGAAACTGGATTAAACATGGTTTTTAATTAATCATTGTTTGAGAAAATAACTACCTAGCATGTCCTATATGAGCAGAAATCGTACAACGTTGACCCACATGTGTATCACGTAACGACATTCTTGTTTTTTAATACTAATGGAATTTTAGATTTTAATAAAGGATTATAGAGAGAAATATCCGTTTTAAATCCTTCAGGCTGTATCCACTGAAAACTTGTATCTTTCTTCAAATGTGTTTTTAATAACCTCTTACAAAATGAGGACGGAACGCGATTTAATAGTTTCATATTGTCTTTTTCTTAGAAGAAACTTATTACTTATAAAATACAAAATCTCATGAATTTATAAAAATTATAACGAACTAAAAAATTAATAAATAGGTGAGAAATTAAATTCATCACAGAGTCGGTGTTGACAATTTGACGATTGACGTCTTACAGGTTAGCTTTTGGTCAGTTTCCAGTCAAAAACAGTCCGCGTTCCAAATGTTCCAATAATTCCAAACATTCCAAATTCCAATTCGTTCCAGTTTTCCCAATTCGCGCCCCTTCTCAACTACGCATGCACAGAGACCAAGAACACTCTATAAGGACATTCAACTCCGGTGGTGGGGGTGAGCCCAAAAACGTTGTCGGCGGTAGGAGCCAAATTTCGTAGCGCAATTCGTTCCATTTCCAGTTCGTTCTGCGCATCGACGAAAAATTTGACGGGACGGATCTAACCTCAAACTTGTTTATTTATGTTTATTTCAAGCGAGTGTGTTAGGAATTATGGTTTTATTACTGTTTGAATGTATCATCTGTATATTCATGTGCTGTCGAAAAAAAGAGAGTAAATTGTCAAACTATAAATGACAATGTTACTTTAAGTAGTTAAAATTATAATGAGTTAAGATTATATATCTTTTTTTATAATAAGGTTTCTTAAACAATAAGACTTTTCAAATATGTGCTCACAAAACAAAATTGTATTAAAATATAAGTAAAATACTTTCTTAATTTTAATTAATGCATGTTGAGTATTGTTATTACAAGTTTGAGGTTAGATTGGGTTAGATCCGTCACAAGAACGTCGATGCGCAGAACGAACTGGAAATGGAACGAATTGCGCTACGAAATTTGGCCCCTACCGCCGACAACGTTTTTGGGCTCACGGCTGCCTTACCCCCACCACCGGAGTTGAATGTCCTTATTAGAGTGTTCTTGACAGAGACCCAACTCGAGCCCCGTACTCTACTGCGCATGCGTCGCACTCGGTACATGATTGGTTGCTATTTGCGCGCAATTTGAAATGCTAAAAAATATTATACATTTCAAATTACGCAACCAATCAGATACCGAGTTCAACACATGCGCAGTAGAGTACAGGGCTCCAGTTGGGGCCATTGCGCATGCGTTGTACTCGGCATCTGATTGGTTGCTATTCGCGCGTAGTTTAAAATTGTTTAGCATTTTAAACTGCGCGCGAATAGCAACCAATCAGATGCCGAAGTGCGTTGCATGAGCAGTTTGGGAACACTGGAACGAATTGGAATTTGGAACGTTTGGAATTATTGGAACATTTGGAACACGGACTGTTTTTGACTGGAAACTGACCAAAAGCTACCTGTAGACGTCCACTGATCTCTATATACTCTATATACTCTATATACTCTCTATATATCTCTATATATCAGTGGTAGACGTTAATCAGGGCCGGTTAGCTTCTGTGGCGCCCCTGTGCGAAATTAT
>CAJFCP010000116.1:185150-209609 GCA_904066005.1 Synergus itoensis | reverse complement strand
GATTAATTATAAATGTCGGATCAGGATTGGGACATAGGTTACGAACTTATGAGATAGGTTAGTATACGGTAACGCACAATAAAACCTATATCCTAAACGCGCTTAGGACAAGGACACAGGACAAGTACATGATTGTGCTCAGGCCTTACTGGAATAGTCCTAACTCGAATGCGGACTCGAAGTAAAATTTTGTAACAAGGAGCACATAACCTATAAGTTCTTCTACAAAATCGTTTTGCGTTTTGACTTTTGATGGTGGTCGGGGCTGTGTTATTGCGGGCGGCTGGTGACGATTTTTTTTAAGGGTATTATGAGTTGCTTTAATTATAAATGTCGGATTAATTATAAATGTCGGATCAGGATTGGGACATAGGTTACGAACTTATGAGATAGGTTAGTATACGGTAACGCACAATAAAACCTATATCCTAAACGCGCTTAGGACAAGGACACAGGACAAGTACATGATTGTGCTCAGGCCTTATGATATAAAAATAGAAGCATTATAGAAATAGAAGTATTATAAAACTATAAAAAATCGTGTTAAAAATTAAGGCACCTTCGGCGCCACTGTGCGGCGCACAATTTCGCCCCCCCCCCCAAGACGGGCCCAGACCAGACGTCAATCGTCAAATTGTCAACACCGTCAACACGAACTTGTCGTCTTATTATTAATTATTAAGTAATTAAAATGAGTTCATTATCAACGACTCTCTTTTTTTTTTTGCTTTCATGAGTACATATATATAATATATATAATATATGGTATATGATATATTTGTGATATACATACACAAATGTATGTGTTCATACTAGCGCCACGCACGGGAAGTTCAGGCGCGTGTACTTCCCGAAAAATACATATTCTTATTTTGCGTTATATGTATTCGTTATATTCTTATGGCCGATTTCTTCACCTCCGGATAAAATTTAACTTGCAGATAAACCCTATTTAACCATTTCTGATTGGTGGATTCAGGGTTTATCAGCAAGATAAATTTTATCCGGAGGTGAAGAAATCGGCCATTAGGCCTCCTTATGTCTATTCTCCATGTTCCCAACCAAAGATCTCAACCCTGAATCTAGTTGCATGGCGATCATGGCCGATGGCGATTCGTGAAAAAGCGTTTTACATACATATATACATTACTTTCTTGACAGTGTTTGGTAATTTGGTGTATTAGCACGTACAGACACAAATTTGCGACTGTGTTTGGCATTTTGTAGCACAGAAAGTCCACAAAAAATAGTAAAGTGAAGTACTGTTTTGCGGACACTGACATTAAGATACATCATCATGACATTGCATCTGTCGATTTTCCAAAATCGCGAGTTGAACTATATCAACATTTAAATAAATTGCGAGCAGTCTTGCACGTGCCTGCAAAAATCTCCATTTTCCACCCAAAAATTTGTCAATTGCATTTTGTTTTTTTTTTTGTTTGGAAATAAACAGCGATATAAGCTGAACGTGCGAGTGCACGTGAAATATAAATTATTAACAGTAAAGTTATGTAAAATATACGAGGAAGACGAATGTCCGAAATTAAGAAAAGTGCGAGTTTTTTTTCAACACTTAAAGAAGCCAGAAACATCCCAAGTCAACCGTCGAGGTAGATATCGAACCTAAGATAAACTATAAACTCTGTTCTATTCTCATATCGCATCTCCTGAGACAGAGAACTCTTGCAACGAATTTTCCTAATATGTATTGGGACGCGAAGAAACTTTCGTATATCCCGTAGGCCTCGTTTCTTTATTTCTGAACGGGATAATAACAAGTGGTCAAGTGTTGTATATGTCAAGAGGTGCAACGGGTTCATCTGAAACAATACAAACAAGTACAAAAAACACCTAACCATGGACGTGAGCATTGAGAAAGATTGCAGTGCCCTGGGTGCACTTTTTCAACAGATCATCGCCGATATGAAGGTAATAATTTTCGAGCGAAAATTACCTAAATGCTTTTTTCCTATTGTTTTTTAAAAGTATATATATGCCACTTCGCGTTTCCTCTAAGCTTTGTCTATAGTCTTTCTTAGAATCTACCGCTCTTTATTTGGCGATTGTTGAGGCAATTCTTTACGGCGAGATTTTTTTATCCCTAGTTCTGCCCTCAATTTTTTTTTTCATTCTACTTTCCGGAACATCTGTGTTCTATTGATAGACGTTTGTTTTGGTGTTGTCGAAATCGATGACTACCGTACACCATGCACCATGCAGGCCAAATTGAAATGTAAATTCAGTCCGAAAAAAAATTTATTTTATTGCGGCCGAAATACAATGGGGAAAAATGACAATTTTTCTTGAAAATATGTAATAAAAATAAATAAACACATAAAATTAGTCAAAGTAGGCGTCATGTGCCTACAAAAAAAGGAATTTTTTTTATAGATATAGAGATAAATTAATTTAGTTGCATTCATGCATATATGGTTTTAAATTTTACCTTTTTTATATATTAACATTTATCTAAACTTTTATTTGTTTTCTAAATTAATTCTTCACGAATTAATTCTTTATGGAGTCCATAATTTTTTACAGAATGGTGCTCCACTCTGGGAAGATCTAATTTCAAAAGCAACAAAACTACATTCGTGTTTGAGGTAAGTCTTCATAATACATATTATATATATACAAATCTCAAATTTTGGGAAATCAAGTATTTCAACAGCAAGCGGGATATCGTACCCTATATTGAAAAATTTGATGTCAAAAACGACTTGGAAAATTACATCACAAATTGGGATAGTTTTTTACTTTTTTAAGTCATATCTTACGCGATAATAGTAAATATGACATTTTTATGTAGTTTTTCACATCAATTTTGATGTCAAGTTTTCTATGGAGACTATATCTTTGACTATAAATAGTAAGCACTAAATAGTAACAATACACATTCACAAACCAATTTGTTACAGGTCCGCAATTCTAGCAATTTCTGCTTATTTGGAAGCTTTTCAAAAGATTGCTGATTCTGCCACTAATGCCAGAGGTATAATTAATATCTGCAATATAAGTTCTGTTAGCAATAGAATTATATTTATCTTAAAATACATCACAGTTCAAAATGTTTTGATTGTTTTACATTTTAATACATTTTTATAATACAAGTTTTCTTTTGCAAAAACCATAATTGAAATAAGGGTGGCGAGTTGACCTGGAAAATTGAAAAACTAGACCGGGAAAAGTCGAGAATTTAAAATCGTCCGCCGAATCGCTACCCTGGAAATATTCATCTCTATGAATTTTATTACTTTTTTAAGGTATCATTTAATCTTTTTTTCTAATTAAGGTGCAACAAAAGAGATCGGCACAGCCTTGACGAGAATATGTTTGAGGCACAAAGCTGTAGAAACACGCATGAAATCATTCACAAGGTATTATATAAATAAGAAAAATTCGCTCTTCGCTTTATAGAGAACTATTCTATTGTATAATGTATGTTTGGAAAATTTTAAATCATTTTCACATTCTATTTTAAATAGTGCTATCATGGACTGCTTGGTGTTGCCTCTTCAAGAAAAATTAGAAGATTGGAAGAAATCTCTTATAAATTTAGACAAGGAACATGCCAAAGGTTATTAATATTTTTTTTAATGCTTAGCACTTAGACACTAGAAATTATTTTATAACAATTTTAACACTGATTAAAAATTGCAGAATATAAAAAGGCAAGAGCCGAATTGAAGAAAAGATCGACTGATACACTAAGACTGCAAAAAAAGAAAGCTCGTAAAACTCACATACAGGGCCCTATGCAAAGTCATAGTCATACAAATTGTGTTGTGGATCCAGAATTTCATAAATTATTGGAATCTTCTGCAGCAGTCGTACAAGAAAAACGTCTAAGCTTAGAAGAGACTGAAAGAAGAGCAGTGCGAGCTGCTCTTCTTGAAGAACGTGGCAGATTCTGCCTGCTCGCCAGGTTTTTAAAACCTGTTTTGGTATGTAATAATATTAATAATGGAAACATATTCTACAAATGAAAAAAAAAAATTCCTCAAAAAAATGCATTTTTAAATTGATTTTCTGATAGGACGAAGAAATTTCTATGCTTATGGAGTTAACACACCTGCAAGAAGTTTCTGATCAATTGCAAAGGCATGCGGCTTCACCACATCACTTACCACCGGCATCCGAGCAGGTTATAACAGATATCAAGAAATGTGATCCTGTAAAATGGTCTCTAGCAACACCTCCTTCTAGTCCGTCCCTGTCAATTGGTTCTCGAAAGAGTTCAATGTGCTCCATTAGTTCGTTAACAAGCAGTAGCAGTGGATCTTGTAAAAGTCATCCAAGTCCATCGGGACACCCTTGGCACAGGTCTCTCACACAGGTGAGACTTTTGTAAAAACATTTTAGATTGCTAAAATTCTTTTCCTTACGTATGCTGTTTAAATGCATTTCAACTCGATCAGTATTTGATATGATCTTATTTAATTTATCTTTAATTCAGCATTTTTTTGTGACGCATTTTAGAAATACACTGGAGTTTCGATTCTCTTTCTTTTGGTTTGCCCTGCAATGTTCATGAGACTGAAGCGACTCTTCTGCCCGTAAACAGTCAGGGCTGTGTGAACCATTTCTGTTTAATTTTTGTCTCGTGTAAAAAATATTTTAAAAAATTTTTAAATTTTATTCTTCCAACACGATAATTTAAACATCAAAGAAAATTTTTAAATATCCACTTATGTATCATCACCGAATGTGGATTAGTGGGAATTCTAGGAAAAACAGTATGGGGACTGATGAAATTGAAATTCCAGTGTAAAATGATGATTTCAAGATCGTATGTGAACTTCCACGAGAAAACGACTCAGCATGAGATTTAATTTGTAATTATTATATAATATTTTTTTAAATAATGCACTGATTCAGTAGTGTCGTATTTTAGTTGTATGTATTTCTTGGCAAGAATGTGTGGCATTGCTTTAGTCAATAAATGTGGTAGACAATATTGTACTTATTGTAGCCTCTCGGAGTCAGACCATCCAGCATTGGCAGCATAGTAACATTACGTCATTTAACAAATGGAAGTTCTCGTGACTCTGGCTTCACTTCTCAAGATACTTTGTATATCCATCCTATTTCAGAAGGCCAGGTAAGGTTTCTAGTAGTTATTGGTGTTCTATGCAATACGAGGGTCGTTAGATAAGTAAGATAAAAAAGCAGATAAATTGTTTTTAAACACACCATTATTTCTCAACATAGTCTCCTTTGAGCTCCAATAATTTGGGCCAGCGGTGTTTCAATTTCTTGATCCTCTCAAAAAAGTAGTAGTTCTTTCAAAATACTCATCAGCAGCTATGATGGCCTCATTCGAGTGAAATTTCTTTCCCCTGAGTCAGATCTTGAGATTTTGGGTCTATAGAGGTGTGAGCTTGGATTGCTGTTTCGACTCTGTGTGTAATTTACCTTACTTATCGAACGACTCTTGTATAATTCAATGTAGTTTTTCCTTATCGCTGTTTTCAATGCTTAATTTTTGGAATCGCAACTGTTGACGACTGACATAATTAGTTGCAAGCATTTTAATTAAATCTGCACGTTTGTACAATTATTAAGGGATGCTTTGTCCTAGGTTTCAAATGTCTCCAGCCAAAATAATCAGAACAGTAGTCGTACTTCAATGAAGTCGGCTACTACTTCTACTTGGCCGGATCTTAAAGAATCTGCCAACCAATTCGATGGACAAAATCCGAATGCAATGAACGAACGACCTCATACTATTTCATCCGGTAATTACTTATGACTTTCATATTACTAAGAGATATGTAGTTTTGTTTTGAAAGTTTTAAAAATGTAGACGTTTATCTTTCAGCATATGAAAAGGGACATCAAAGACCAGCTCTTAGCGTCTACACGTTTCAAGCTCCAGATCAAGATGGTAGCGGCTGCAGTCATAGTCAGCCAGCTTCGCCGGTTTCTTCGTCCTCATCATGCTCTTCCTTCAATCAGCAGTCTGCAAAGTTGCAAATTCGTAAAAGTAGTGGTGGTAATAGGCCACCTATACCAAGCCGATGCTCCAGCTTAGAACGGCCAAGCATTCCAACGAAAAATGATTCTCCGGGTAGTCCTAGAGCTAAAGCCAAGTTGCCTTTGCCGGCTCATCTTGCAAAAGGTAGAATCTTAACTCTTTACAGATTTACGTTATATTTTTCTTGTATATTGTTCAACAGGTGTTTTTGTTCTTTTTAGAATTGGGATCACATCAACTTCAGCAACCAATGTATGTAAACATGCACGAATTAGCCAGTTTAGCTGCGAGCCGTGCGCAAGAAATGCTTCTTCCTCTTCCTCCTCCACCTACAAATACCGCCACCACATCGACTAACGAAAAGGTCTTTACTCTTTGCTTAATATTACTACAGTTTACTGGTTCTGTTTGTACTCACCGAAGATTCTCATGAAGTGTTTTGCTTTATTTTATGAATTTAGACTGAAAATGCAGAAAAAGACGGAGGTAGTCAGACTTCAGAATCCAGTGTAGAATCCAGCAGCGGATATGGAAGTCAAACTACTCTTCCACATTGTCATTCAATTCCAAATCAGACCGAGAGCAATTGGAATGCTCCACCATCTCTCCTAGCGCGCAGAGGATCTATGCAACAGACAACTAGACCTCATCCTCCCACGAGACGCGTTTCTGCCATTATCGGAAGTAATTTTACTACTCCTTCCAATCAAAGAGCCGATGAGCACAGTGTAAACGTTTATGAAGATACGGAAAATCTTCCACCGCCACCGGCATTTTTACTGGAAGGTTCTTCACCTAATGCGAGTCCGACACCACAAAGGTAATTATCAATTTTCATTTGTCACAGGCAATCGAAAATGTTACCTGTGGAAAATGAAATTTAAACTTTTTACAATTTTTCTAATTGGTTGGTAATCCGGTAGATGAAAATTTAAAATGAGAATTAATTAAAAATTATTATATTTGCAGGTCTATTTCCGTTTCGGAAACCGTGCGAACTTTAACAGAACTGCGGCATACCCCTGCAAGTCCATCTCTCTTGCGAAAGGTAACTGGTCAGTCACATAATGTTCCTAGTGCAGCAGTGCCACATAATAGTGTGTTACAAATTACCCGCTCTACTGTGGAGCGTTCTAGCATCACATCCCGTGGCAGTCAGGAAATTTCCAACATAACGTCCAACACAACTGTGACAAATAATCAAAGTCCAGGTCCTGGGGGAGTCGACCAAAGTTTCATGGCCGTACTCAGTGCGAAACTGATTAACACTACGACAATAAGCAGCAATGTCTGTACCACCAGTAGTGGCTCCAGTCCAAAGTCTTCCAAAAAGCATCTCGCTGAGCCGATGGCCAATAAACACGGAAAATCGAGTTCTGGGTTTCTTGAAACGCTAAATGCAAAGTTAGCACAACAGCAACAACAAACGATGAACAGTGTTAGTAGATCTGCGAGTATCAGGCGAATAATGGGTAATCGGATACCAATAATGGATCCACTGCAGGTCAGAGATTCTTTGATGGATCAAATTCGGAGGGGTACTTCTCTACGTAAAACCAGTGGTCCTATAAATGATCACTCGGCACCAAAAATATATTAACCGCAATGGTATTGATAATTTGTCTCGTACATCAGGGCTTACTTGTGTTTAACCAGAGAATCTATGGTTTAACGAGCATTCAGTTGTTAAGATTGGATTTTCTCAGTATGATCAGAAAAAAAGAGGAGGGTAGAAGATGACAATACTTACAACTTTGCGTGTTTCGTGTAATTTTTGCGGACAAAAAATCGTTTACTATCTCGTGTGGAAAGTAATACGTATGCTAAAGAATTCTCGATTTGTGCTACCTAGATTTTTTTCAATGCACAAGCGTGAATAGAAATGATGATTCATTTCACAAAGGGAGGACCAGACGTTTTTTTTCTTTTTTTTCTTTTTTTTCTTTCTTTAAACGAAACTTCATTATTGCAAGATTTATTTATTTACACAGGAAGGTGTATTTCTTCCCTTTTTTATTTTATTTTTCATTATTATTTTTTTTCATTAGAATCACGTCTTGTTCTTCCCTTGTCGGTTGAAAATAAAATCGTATTAATATGAGTAACTTTAGGTATGTGTAAAAGTGTATAAAATTTATCAAAACAATCGAGTAGATTTCTTAATGTTTTTCTTGCAAAAAGAACAAATTTTATGCTTTTCAAGTGCATGCAGAATTTAAGTGCAGAAGTATAACCAGGCTGAATACCAGAAAATTCGAAACTCATGTTATTTATTCAAAGCTATAGACTTTTGAGACGACCTGAAAGGAGTGAATATTTTTTTATTATAAAAGTTAGGTATTTATATTTAATATTATTTAATTTATTTTAAAGTAGCAAACATTTCTTTCATGTTTGTACACTTTTTTATTTTAAGTATTCATTATTCAATGACTCGTAGTCTTAATATATATATATCATAAAATACTAGTGTGTAGATAGATTGAGTTAAGGTGAATTAGAATCTTCGGTAATAGCAGTTTACCAAGCGTCCTGACCGTCACCTACGGAAATCGTTCAAACATGTTTAATTGTTCAATTATGTAATAATTAAATTACCCTCACAGAAATGAAAGGCTTCTTTTTTGTACGAGTTATTCACAGTATTTTCCATTTGTTAATTTAGTAATGCAATAATGCGTATAACTAAAGATTTAAAACTCTTGAAATCAAATGTACAATATATGTACAATATACTACAAGCTGAAAAGATTCCTTGTGAAATCCTTTGAAATCTGAAAACTGTTATAAGATCTCAGAAAATATCTTCGTATTTAATTGCTTAAATGAATATATAATAAGTTTTTAACAGTGTTGAGCTTAATTGAAGGAGTTTAAACGTTAAGACGAATTTGATATTCTAGTAAAAATTGAATATCTGTAGAAGTTCGTTTCAAGTTGAAATCATTAGAACATATTTCCGTGTTTTTCAAACTAATAAAACACGTAAAGATTTTATCGCGAATAAAAATAATACAACTTGAGAATCTACTTATTAGTAGATTTTTAACAGCATTTCGAAAATTAAGTATCTGTTTAGCTCTTTATAAATTAGTTACAGTTATACACAAATATTATTTTCAACAAAGGGGAGAACCAGACATTTTTTACCATTCACAGTTTTGAAGTCTGACGTTCATCTGGAGTTACCTTAAAATAAAAGAAATTGTTTTTGCAATGATATCGCATGAAAATATTTTCTCTGAAAATATTTAGAGAAATGAACGTTATTGTGACTGCATAGTATTCAAAATCACGTGCGTTCGATATTTTATATTTACAGTAGGTGAGGATGCGGTATATATTTACCGTTACCTTATGCCTTTTTTATTTTATTTATTTTTTCTTTGAAGTGCAAACATTTACATACATTTAACGAAGTACGTGAGAGAAACTTTCCACAAATGATTACATATTTATAGTAAATTAATATATACCTAAGTAAACAGTGTTATAATTTAAAGATTTGACATATGTACGAAAAGGCGTAACGAAAGACTTGATCGATTGCGCTGAAAATGATATCTAATAATTAATTAGAATAACAGATTTTCCGCCCGTATGTGTAATGATAAAGTCTTATCGACTGTCATTCATAGATATAGTCTATGTTCTAAACATGGTTCGAGAAGAAATTGATTTAGGATGTTTAGGATCTCACATTAGAGAAAAGCGACTCGCCAATAACGAAAATCAATTTTTATGTGAATTTCATTAAAAAATCTTTTTGGAAATATCACGATATATATCACGATAAATATCAATAACTTTTAAAAGTAAACTATAGAAAGCTTTTCTGCTTGAAGAAGTTTTCGCAAAGGTAACTGACGGGTCGACAACGCAACAAATAATATTGATGGTCGTAAATCTTCTGTAATAAAACACTATTTAATGTAGTTGATGTCTAACGATGTTATTAATTTGTAATGACTATTGCAATATTTGCGCGGAATTATAACTACTAGAAATAAAACTTCAGATGTACTCAGAAATGAAAGTCGTATTTTATTGCTGCGGGAATATTCCGAACTTTTCCCGATTGTTACGTCATAAGAAGAAACATAACTTACCTCAATTATAATAAGTGTGTCTACTTTGTTTGACTTAGTTGACTGTATCAGGTGAAGAAGATGAATGAAGAATTTGCTTAAGACAGAAAGAGCGGGCTTCTATTACTTTAACTTGTATACTTCTCTCTGTTGGTAAAGTATACACTGAGGTTGAATTATCCAAAATGTGCTTAGCTCGATCTGCTAGCTTTGTGAAGTCACTTCCCGCTTTATTAAAGAGTAGAGCCATTCTTCCAGCTAAAAAAAACGAATACTCTACTATTATAATTACGATAGGGAATTTCAGAGAACGATTCATATCAGAAGGGAGGTGGGGGGGGGGGTATATTGGGTATTTTTTAAATATTTGACTTCATAATTTTTATAGGTACTGTGCTTTTTATAAAGGAAAACAAAAAAATCGGACTCACTGTCAGTAGTCTTCAATGAGGCATTTTTTTTCTTACCTTTGTCGAGGGGTGTGCAAACACATTCAGACGGTAAAATGAATTCAACTGCTCCACGTAAACGCTTCGGCTTATCGTGAGAAGATAAGTCTAGTAAAAATCGAGCTTTTCGGAATCGTCTGATTGCAACTTTAACTATATTATTCGCTGAACAAGATATTGCTTGCAAATTATCTGGAAAACTATCCTCACAGTGTGGACAACTTGCGTTTACATTAGCTGGAAAGGTAATCTATAGATAAAAAATCTTAAATATTTTGATTGATTTTAGGGTGCTTTTTAAATATTTATTTTTATGTATGCATACTTACTCTCAGGATGACTTTGTGTACTCGTTGAAATGGGTTCATTGACTTCAGGACTTTCCTGCGTAATATACATTTTTTGTTACTATTTAAATGCGAAAGTGTTAAGGGAATAAACGAGATACACATTTTTGATATCGTAATACAACTAGTTCTAGTTGTTCAAAAGAAGGCCTTTTACACCGTAGTTGTATAAAAAAGTAGATTCTATATAAATCGTAGATAAATCTACTACGAAGTATAGTAGAATCTATTATACATCGTATAGTACCTACTACGGTGTAAACTGCCTCAAGAACTTACTGTATATGTAAAAAAAGTATTTGGAGCTTCTACGTAAATTGGTGGCGGGCCTTCGACTCCTTCTGGTGTATCTAATTCGTGATCAATTACAGTAAAGAATGGATTTTCTTTTAAGAAAGTATCGTCCTTTGCTATGCTTGGCGTAGTGAAGAAACCTTCAACTATAGGAGCAATTCGCTCTTGAGAAAAATCCACCTCATCAGGAGCTAAACCACTCCCGATATCTTCTTGCGATTCTTTATGAACATGAGTAACATTTATTATTTCTTGTCTCTTTCCTGTTTCTTTGTCGTCTTTTAATTTTGTTAGTGTTATCTTATGAACTTCATCAATCAAACCCGAAACACTTTCTGAGGGTTCGGGCATGTTAACGCTTTTTTGTATTAATTGGTTCTTTGCACTGATTTCCTCATTTTGCGACACTTTACTGGATGTTTCGACTGACTGATTTTGTTTTGAAATTCTAGCGTCTAACTTTGTTGCGTGTTGATTTTCTTTGTTTGGTAAATGCTCTATTAACTTTGGATCTCCTGACAAAGGATTTTGCTCCTGCTCATTAATACCAGCACTGCTACAAGTCGGAGCAAATCTATAATTCTGAGAAAATAATTTTAATCAGTAAATTGATGTTACTTTTAAAAAACATTGTCGATTGAAAACATACTGTGAAAACTGTGAGTTCCTGCTGGTAATAATCGTAGAGTTTAATATTTGCGGGCTCAGGTCTGTCTACAACATTCTCCCTGTTTACAAGAATCGAAATGCAAGTTTTTTGACTTGTTAACTTATCAAAATAAATCACAAGGTTGTCGCGTTCCTCTTCAAATCGCTTTACACCTGTAATCAATTTCAAAAACCTTTTATATTTAAAAGCTTGCGCCCCTGCAAATAAATCTTATTTTAACTTTTGCCAAAACTTCATTACTGATAAGAAACTTAATTGAAATATACCGAGAGACAAGTCTTCGAGTAAAGCATGTAAACTCGCTTGATCTGCTACGTAACCACTTATCATGCCAATTTCTAGTAAAGCCATGTTACTTTCCTCATCTGCCATTTTGTAACGAACACATACTGATAACTTCTGCATAGAACATTCGTCTACAGAAGCTATAGATTCAGCAGTAGCTGAAAGGTCAAATGCTTCAGAGCCATTTGATTTAGCTTTATTGTATTTCAGGCTACTCTGTGAAAAACCAGAATTGGTTGTATGAAGATATTTATAAATATATTCTGCTTGCATCAATTAATTTAAAAGAGACTAAATTGAATATCTGTTTACCTGAACAAATACGCAACCTTCTCCCTCTGCAAAAATTTCCACAGTTGTTGGTAACACTGGTAGAGCAATCTGAGTGAGGACCATACGATTAGATTCATCCATTTTGAAAACGTGATCAATCTCAGAGGCGATGATAAGTATGGATAAATCAGTAAAATGTTTGAATATAACAGTAGCATATTTTGTGAGAGCTTCTAAGCCTAGTGCTGTATCTTGTGTCGATACGAAACCACCCTCTGCATTTCTGTGTTTTGTCATCCATCGTACAGCTCTCAAAGCTTCTACCATATTATTATCACCTCCTAATTTTACAAGTGATAGGACAAGGTAGGCCGTCATCTCGACATTTAGGCCTAAGGACGTTCTTGTCTTATCTTCCAACCACAGCAGATCCTAGTAAAAAATATGAATAAAGTAAACTTCAAAAGTAATCGTGCAAATAACTAATTCTCAATGCCTCATACGTTGTATCTTGTAGCTTGTCCAAGAAGATTTTGTAAAGAGGAATTAGCTTTTGGATGTTCCAATAATGCCAACGCATAGGTTGTTAAGGCTGCTGTATATAGATTATCACTACTATTTATACTTTTCTCCAAGCAATATAAGGCGTTATTCACTAAAGAAACTGATAAAGGAACGCTAGATTCAAGGAGTGAAATTAGTATGTAAGCTGTCAATGCTGATGACGAACTATCCTCTTGTCGTAATCCTCCCTGAAATTAAAAGAAAAAAATCTTGAATCTGCTAACTATCTTCCTGCTATCTAAGTCAATACAATATTATAAAGTTTGTGTTACTTAAAATAAGTAATCGATTTCAATTTAAATACCTTCATATCTTTATGAAAAACTTTTCCGAGCACCGGGAAACATCCATTCTCTAATTGACGTCTCACAATCCACTTGACTGAAAGCTTCAGATCTCGTTCATCAATATGAATAAGCGAACGGGCCTGAGCAAAAGATTTTACTACAAAACTTGTTAGCCACATTGAACCACCACTTTCCGAATTATCGGGGCCAAATGCGGAATAAGAACCATCTGTATGTCGATAATTCAATTCTCGTTGATAACCTGAGAGAAAATTACAATAAAAGGATCGTGGCTTAAAAAGTGTGCAGTAAATCAGATTTTCAAATTCAGCTAGTGTGCGATAAGTCAGAGTTGACTGTATATTGTACTTAGCAGTTTGTGTCACCTCTTTGCATATTTTTGATCGCCTTCGCTCTAAGTTCGGGATTTTGCAATCCTGTTGCTTCCAAGTATTTAATAACGTGTAAATTTGGAACAAATAGTATCATGTTTTGTTCTCCACATCCCATAGGTAGCTGAACTAGATTATTTAGATTATCGAGTGCTGGACCAAGTATATCTCCAGTTAGTCTCACAAAGGATCGGACACTACCCGGGACTAAGTCTTTGGGTAGTTCAAGGGACCATGATATCGAGGAATCATCGCTGAAATTCTTTGGACAAATGAAGGCAGAATTGGTCACTTCCACAGGAAATCCTTCCGGTTGCACCAAAATAGGTTTTACTATTGCATCTCTAACAAAAGAGTTAATACTATTAAATTCGATTATAAAAAAAAATATTTTCGTGATGCACCCTGCTAGACCTGAGTGTTAAGGGTGTTGGAGCTAAGTTCTAATCCAAAAATTCGATTTCTTCATTTTACTCAACAAATATTAAATTTGAAATTTTTTCCCTATGTAGAATTAATCAATATTTAACTAGAATTATGCGTACAGAGCGAGAAAATATCTAATTCAAATATTTTTTAAGTAAAATGAAAATATTCAATTTTGAAGATAGATTCTTCGATTTATGCAAAAAGTATCAAAATTAAATATTTTTTCGCTCTGTATGCAGTCTCATATTTGAAAAAAGATTAGCGCTACAGAGCGAAAAAATATTTATCTATAATTTTCGTTGAGTAAAATGGAGAATGGAATATGGAGCTTAATACTTGGGTCCAACGCCCTTAAAGGGAAAAAGTCGGACCTAGGGTGCGCGAGATTATATAAAGTTACCTAGTACCGTGTATAAATTAAGGTATCCGGACCGCAGAGCGCTGAGTATTCGGAATCTATGGCAGCAGAAACTGTGATATTGATTTCCCCCAAAACGTTTGGCTTTAAAAGAAATTCGTGTACAACATTATCTCTCGATTGTACGCAAAATGAAATCTCACGAGGTGGTAAAAGTAAGTCCAATCCTGGAGCATCTTCAAGTACGATTTTAACCTGTTTATAACAGTTGTATAATGAATACTGGTGAAGAGCAATTTGAAGAAAAAAATAAAAGAAATTCTTGTTATCAGCTGAAATGGACACCAACCCTTAGTATTTTCTTGCCAACCTAATAAAAGAATATATTTAAATTAATTTACTTACAGGTAAACTATGATGCATGTAATTGAAAAGGGATATTTTCAATCGTAATATTTCTCCGCGTTTTACGCTGTACGGCAAACTATAATCCAAAAAGAATGGTTGAAATGCGGTAATTTTTGTCGGCGAAGCAATACCTAGACCGTTCTTTGATGATATGCAAACAGCATGACCAATCCAGTCAGTAATTGTATGAGGAAGTGTTCGTTCTAAAGTTACTTTTCCCTCCTTTCTGTACGAAAAAATAACAACAGGTACTGAAAAGATATTTTAAGTGCGAACATTCAACATTTGAATTAAAATTACATTACACATATTTTACAATAGTGTTTCACTTACCCTGTGGGTACTAGTTCCCAAAGCCAAGTTTCCGGAAAATATGATCTTAAGGTAAAAGCTTGATCCGTTAACTGATCTGCGCTTGTCTCGGCTGCAAAGTAATTCACCGACGGAAAAGCCAACGGCATTGCTTTAATGGACTTTGGTGCTCTGTCTACAATAATAAAAAAATATTAAAAAAAAAAAATTCATATTCATAGCTTTTATATTCATTTCGTTCATGGTGCATACCCGTTTCGTCCTGATCTCGAATTACCATGTTGAGTCTAGTTTTTCTAGCTCTAAAATCAAAACCCAGAAAAGGCATGCTCTGCATGCAAGGTCGAGATTCCAGAATTAGATCACTCATAACAATCACTCCAAAGTCCTACAAGTAAATCTTTCGTTAATGATCATTACAAAGGATCAAGAAATCGATTAGAAAATTTGAACTGATTTCTCTTTTTACATGTGTCCAAATAAATTAAAATTTTTTGGAAATTTACATCAAATGCTTGCATAGCATCAACATAATTAGCCCCAATATTATATGTTATCATAGTTCGCTTTCTTCTGCTATTCCAAGAAGGGGGTGCCTCTGCAGCAGGACGTGGTAGGTGATCGATTTCTTCGCTGCTTCCTGTTTCCATGAAAAGTTCAGGTACTTCTTCTGAAAAAGATTTTCCACCTATGAGGTAGGCTGTCCTCCCTCTGAACTTTACCGATACTACTAAAAGTATACGTTTGCCTATGAATACTACATACTTTCGCAATGTGACCAAATTCCTTGGATAGGTCGAGCTTCCGGATTCAAGTGAAATCTCTTTAGTTGTTTGAAAGCGTGATTTGTGTTAATTAGATTCATTTTGCCATTTGCTAGAAAACTCGTAGATTTATCTACTGCAGAAATTCCACATAGAGACCAAGGTGCTGCTTCTACATGAAACTGTGTAGTAGTTCCTGGACTTTGAATGTCATTATGCCATGCAGTTTTCACTTTGTTTTCAAAACAATGTCCGACATCAATGGTATATGTTGTTGCAACAGTCTCACCATCGGAACGCACGTAATATAACAGTAATTCAGAGGTCGGTGCCATACTGGGAGTTATTTTTACACTCAGTGGAAACCTATGTAACACACAAAATGATATTTAAAGAGTAACAAATACACAGCAATATTTAAAAAGTAATAGAATTTTTTTTTAAGTCACCTGTAAACAGTATGGAGCTGATCGGTTTTATTCGTTGTTACTTCAGTTGCACCTAATAGATTGCGAAATTCAGAATAATTGAGTATAGAATCTTTATGCGTTTTATGATTTACATGGCCGAAGATTAGTAAATCGCCTTTGGAATTGATCGAATAGTGAAAGGAGATAGCCTCTTCCTCAGTGGCGTTCGAAGGGGCTGTGTACATAACATTGAAAGAGTATTTTTCTCCACATACTATTGGCTGATAGCCACGTGCAACCGCTAGATAACTTTCCGACAAAGAAAACCACGGATTTACATCGATGTAGCTTGATGGTTGATCCATGAAGACCTTTTTGATAAAAACATAATTCATAATAACTTACAACTATCTCCAACAATGTGAATAATTGTGCACTTTAGTACTTACGCGCCAGCGTTTATCAGGAGAATAATATTTAGTAGGATAGTCTACGCCTGTAGCTACAAAACTTAATAAGACAATATTTTTATGTTGTGGAGGTACGATAAAATCCACAAATCCTTCATTGGACGACGTAAAGTTGCGACATTCTACTACTACACGTAGCCATTCATCTTTTCCTTGCACCCTTAAGCAAACCTGAATTTTTTCATTCGCAGCAGGTTTATCATCTTGATAAAGTACTCGAAGCTGAAAAATAATGTTTGCTTCTGCACTTTCAAAACAACAAAGAAATCAATTGCTAGATAATTAATAAACAGATTCAGAATCAATCAGAAGCCCTTCTTCCCCTCCACTTGGGTTCTGATTGACTACGAAGCCTAGTAGAATCTACTGTACTGTGTAGTAAAAGTGTAAATTGCCTTCTGTACGAGTCTAATATAAAATATGTAATAACTACCTTTCCATGGTAGGGCAGACCAAGTTTAAAATACCGTGGAGTATAAGGTATAAATTCGAGTTTCAAGGATTGGTGCAAGACTACAGTTCGACTAATAACTGTCTCCACAACTCCGGTTCCTGATTCCGTAAAATTTGCTGTAAGCACTATATTATTTGGTGCAACTTTCCAATCCGATAGGCCAAGAATATCACCAGATACAGTAAAATCCGTACAACCGTCTGGAGAGTCGAGCTGGAGAATAAAAGGTTGGTATTAATACCTTTTAAACAATTCCAAGTGTCTGCACAAAAAATGCACAAATTGAAAACCTTAGCTTCGTAATTTATTTGAGGAAGGTTTTGTTTTCGTCTCCAGCTTGGAGTTTGTGGAGTTGATTTCAGAAGTAAAGTTCCTTTTACAGGCTTGTTGTAACTGTACCTGAAATAATTAAATTTGTTACTCGGGTCCGGTGCATGTAAATTTAGTTATAGGGTTAAATAACTTATTTTTTATTGAGTTACTTAGCACATATTTTCCAGATAACATTATTTGCATCTGCAAGAATGTATCCCGGTGAGTTCACCGTCAACTGGAATCTTGGTAATACATATTTCTTTACAATGAAAGATGTCGTATGAATCAACTGAGAAGAAGATATTTCCAACTTTATCTTCCAAGTACCCTAAATGAAAGTCATAATATATTTTCATGAATATACTAAATTCGATGCGAAGATAGTAGTGGTAATGAAAAAATCATATTTCGCTTACTGGACTTGGTTCAGAAGACAAAAGAAGCGATAATTGCGCTAAACCATTTTCCGTGCTTACATTCGTCCACTGAGCTACTCTAACTTCTGATGGATTTTCAATCCAAACTTTTGGAATCTATAATGAAAACTATGAAATTAGATTAATGTTTACTTTCATTTTTCTCATTTAGAATTTTTTGCACTTTGGCATCTTATTATTTGTAACTCTCCTTGCACATTACTGACCGTTTTCTTCCAAGGTTTCAGGTCGTGTTTTAACACCATAATTCTAATCTTAACATCCTGGCCTGGCTTGTAAATAGGTTTATCTGTTTCCAAAAAAATGACAAGAGAATCGTGTTCTATAAGGACATCCTTCTCTGTGTCGACAATGTAATCCGGATACTTATCGAACTTCATTTTCATTCTCAACTTTCCCATGCTGTATTTCGTTGAAGGCACATGCAGTTCTAGGCATTTTTCCACACCTGTTACAAATAATAAAAGCAAGAATTATTGAGGAATATATCGTTTCTATCCAGTCCTGTACAGAATTTACCCGGGATTTATATGGAAGAAATATTTATTCTGGCTTTGTCAAAGAGACCAAGACAAACTTACATTAACAATGTTATCCAATTTTGAATTTTTTATTGAGCCGGGTCAATGCAATTCCCTATGGACTATGTTTGACTTGTGCAATGAAATTTATTAATAGATGTATCTCTTAAAAATAGAATGGGTTATTTCTCCCTTGAGGAGGGAGTTATCCAATTCAGTTCTCCCTACAGGAAGTGACAATAATTTCAATTCCAATTTACAATTTGTTTAAAGAGCATATGCGGTTGATTCGGGCTCGCCAGTTATACGCCTACAATGCGGCGAATATTGATATGATGCAATTAGTAATGATTACTGTTCACAATAAAACCATCTTAGATCACCCAGTTGTTCGATCGGTCTACACAAAATTGGCATAATTTGAAACGCTTTCTTCGTGATAGTTGATATACCTATATATATATATTTTTTTTTTTTGTAAGTTTGACTTCGATGATTTTTTGAAGACTAGAATTACCTGTCTTAAATACAGCACTTGTACTAGCTAAAATCTCGTCGTCAGTATTCGATTTTGATGCTGCAAGCTCAAGATGCACGTGCACTGGAGGTTCCAAATTATGAAGCGACAAGCACCCACTTTCGCTTTCTCCTTGTAAAAACCGTTTTGGAGCGGTGAATATGAAACCCCTACAAAAAAAGTATTGAAAGCATTTTTAAAAATAATTGTATTTTGATCAGCGACAAAAAATTCTTAGTACTATTAAAAAATTAACGAACCTATTGACGGAAGAAGAAACGCACTCGAAGATATCATAGAGCGTGCAAAGCCAAAGCATAACTGTAATATTGTAGGTGATTTTCATCATGTTAATTGCAGATCTCAACTTAAAAAACTGTTATCCACCAATTATAAAGATCTTGATCACAAACATATTACGAATTATTTCCACCTCGCGTGATTTTATTTTTCAGTGAATGTGATCTATATTTTTAATAGAATATAAAACTGCCTATAACGATATATACGTAAAAAAGGTCACTAACGCACTGCGCTTTGAAGAGCTTCGAGAGAACTAAATTCAATCTTACTTATTAACAAAGTGACCGACAAGAGAAGGGTTACATATAATGCTTGCGATAAAGTAGTTTCATCATATCGTTATTTACAGAAGCTAATCATCATAAAACACATAACAATTTTATCAATTACTTTGAGAAACAAGTATACATGAAATCATAATATGATATCATTTTCCCTTACATATTTTAACCACATTTGTATTATTCAAAATCTCATGTGGGGATGAAAACTTATAGAAACAGCCAGTTTCTGACTTTGCTAATTTTTATTTTACTATTAGCTCCGCCAAAAGTATAGGTATACCAAAAATATAAGTATACTATATAAATGAGGAAGTTAACACTTAAATAAATCTGAAAAATTTATCTTTTCTCATTAATATATATATAGTTAGGGTTACCAAACTTCCTGCTTTAGCAGGATTTATCCTGCTTTCTTTATGCAATCCTGCTAATCCTGATGAACCTTCATTTGTCCTGCTTTCTTCTTTCGCGCTTTTTTTTTTTTAGGGTTTTGGTGGTTTTTGCCCTAGGTATCCTGCTAAACTCCTTTGGATATATGGCAACCCTAATATACATTTCATTTATAATAAATTAATTGAAACAATTTATTGAAGAGTCGAAATTATAATATATATTATCTGTATAATCAAGAAAAAGAAATAACACATCAGCAAAGATATGTGGCATTAAATTTGAACAGTTCAAATTTAAAATTCACATTATTAAAAATATTGTGGATAATTTCGCTTGATAATCGATCTCCATTTATCCGTTCGTCCTGTAACAGTTTAAGTTTTATTTTTTCATTTTACAGCAATATCTATATATCGACGTGTCCAAAAGAGTGAAGATTATAATTAGGAGTAGTCGTGGACACGTCGATATATTGTATAAAATCTACTCATCATTTGGGAACTTACCTAATTGTAGTTCTATATACAATGCCAGCATAATCACATGAATAGGGACGTCATAGTCTGTACCTTTTGACTTCCAGAGCTTAAAAGTAAAAGAAAAAAAAAATTTTAATAATTGAAAAAAGATCTTTCATTACAATTAAATTATTTCAATATCTTCATACACATTACAAATATTTGTAAAATATATAATGGTGGGTGATATTGAAAAAAAAAATCGAGACTTGAGTATATATATTTAGCGGACGTCGATTCGATTCCGATTCCGATACATTATCGGCCAAAAACGTATCGATAATGCTGATACTTTTAGTAGTGGGTGTAAAGTTCAGTATATAGAGAGGAGATTTTCTGTTTACCTCTTTCATATAGAGTATCAATAAAATTTAATACCCATAAAAAAAGGATCGATACCTTTACGAGTATCGGTATCGGAGTATCGAATTGGCATCATTCATCAATGATAAAATAGAATGTAATGTTATGTAATTACCTGTCCTACAATATCTGCAGATCTATCAAACTGACCACGAATCGCGTAAGCCACTGCCATGTTGTAAAGTAACACAGCTTTCCCGGTCAGAATGTTTGTCGGATACCAAGCTGTTGGTGAAACAAATTGTGAAATGATTATATTTTCTTAGGGAGACTGAAAGCGTTTACAAATCATCACTAATCCACACACCTTTCATTGGTTTTCTATCAATTTCCTCCGCTTTTTCTTTGTCTTTATCCTTATCTAATATGTCGGGAATTGGCACTGATACATCAAGATCGGTAAGCGTTTCTGGTCTCAAATAGTCTATAGCCTCGTTAATTCTGTCCAAAAAAATTAGACTTTCTGCAGTGTACAGTTTTCCCAACATTGTGTATGCACCTGGAAGATTATTGATAGCTAAAAGGCTTTTTGCGTGCTCAAGCGCTATAGTGTATTCACCGAGGCACAGTGAGATGTAAGCACTGGCAGCTAAAATACTTATTTTCAAGTTTAGAGCGTCAATGGCTATGGCTTGTGAAATCTGTACAGTGTGCTGACCAGCTAAAAAGACACGAAAGATTTATTCACACATTTTTTGTAATAATTGTAATTTTTAGAATAAAAAAAAAATTTCTTTACATTTCTTAATTTTCTAACTTGCATAATTTTCATAATTATCTTACCTATAACCTGATTGGAAACTGATTCCGAATTACCAGGTAAAAGATATAAGGCGTTCTTGAGACAGAGCATTCCAAACTCCAATGTCGGTTGCGGTATCGCGTACGACGAACCATCATTTTGGTACTTCATATCATTGGATAATGATGAAGTAATAACGATTTTCTTGTGGGGACCAGATACAACTACTTTTTCTACCACATCCTGACGGCGCTTTAAGATGTTGAAGTTAACTTCATTTTTCTAAAGAAAAAAAAAAAAAAATTTTTTTTTAATTTTTTCATTGCATTTTGTAATTTTACTACTGAATTGGCAATCAAGATTATTTTTTATGCAGTCTATTCATGAATATAACTGATTCGAAAAAGCTACATAAAAAATTTAAAAATTATGAGTAAAAGCTTACCGGGTTATGGTTGAAAATACAACATTCAGCCATTCTTAACCAAAGCCTAGGACTGTTTTGCAATCGTTGTGCTGCTTCCAAAAAACAGTCAAATGCTTTAACATGTTGTCCAGCGTATAAATAACATATTCCTAAACTGTATGTTAGCTCATAGTATTTGTTTCCTCCAAGTGTACATAATGGTTGAGAAGATAAAGGATCTGAAAAATTATTTCAACAAACCTGTAAACTAGTATACTAGTAGTTTTATTTACGAAAATCTGTCGATTTAAAATTGTTAAAATTAAAACAGTAATGCGAACACATCTGCTATAAGCGATTTTCTGAATTTGAAGATGTTTAAAAATCAATTTGAAATCAAATACTTATATGAACTAATAAAATATGTGTAGAAAGAGTACCTGTATCATCTATCGGTAAGTTTTGTATAGCTTTCTTATTGTCCTCCAATGCTTTTTGTAAGTAAAAGCAGGCCAAGTTTGGTTTACCTAACGCATGATGTATGCATGCCATATTGTTGTAATATAAAACAGCAGCAGATTCGCCGGAAGATCTAAATATAAAATTCATTATAGACTTGAGGATGTATTTAACCCAATGTTAAGTACATAATTATATGTATAAAATATAAAATTGAAGTTTTTTAAAATTACTTGAATTCTCGTTGTTCTGGAGTAAATGCATTTAAAAGCGTAATTGCTTTTTTGCATTTTCCACGTAGATATTCAACATTAGCTGCCAAAAATATATTGGAAAGACTCTGTAAAACTAATAATACTTAAAAGGTGTTTGTGTTACTTTGATCAATATATTAAAACTTATAAAGTAAGATTCATACCGTGTTATTTCCCATAGTTGCAAATGCTTTCCATTCCTTTTTGCATAATTTCAGCTGATGCGTTGAAAGATATATTCTTATTTTACACTTAGTCAGTTTCATCCGGAAAGCATCAGTTGCAATATCAGAGCTATCCTTTTTTAATTCTTTTTGTTCCCTTACAGGCTTAATCAATCCTTCTTTATCTGTCGAAGCTACTTTTGGTAAATCTGAAACTGCAAATTGCCTCTCGATATAATTGACCAAAGTTAAGGCAGCGTCTGGCTGATCTGTTGCGATGTACAATTCTATGAGAAGTAAGCACACTTTCTGAGCCAAACTTTCTTCTGAAACTTCAAAAAGTAAATAAATATTAATATAAGTATTAGTTCACGCCAATATTACAATTTTTTGTAAAAAACAATTTAAAGTTTATAAGGTGTTAAATACCAACCTAAGGGTTCAATTAGAGAGAATAACCTACTGGTAATCTGAAGAGCAGCATTATATTGCTTTGTGTGATAGAGTAAAACAGCTTGATTGTATCTCATAACGCATTTTTCAACATCTTCCGCAGCATCTGCCGTATCTGTGCTCAATAATTGTCCACATATTGCGTTTAAACTCTTTTTCACAAGTTCAGTCTTTTTCAAATCACTTTTGTGGTATTCGACTATGACTTTATTATGCATGACCTTTAGATCCTTCGGTCTCAAAATTTCTAATTTGTTTAAATACGTTAAACATGACGCATAAGCGCAAGTTTGAAACTCAGAAAGAGCATTTTGGGCTAAATCGCGCTCCTCATCAGATATAACGCTACCTTCAATGTCTTTGATCTGCGGTTCTCCTAGTTCATTCATGATTAATCCTTAAAAAATAAAATAAAAATTTATTATCAAAATATTATATTAAAATCAAATTTTGTCTTATTTTTCGTGATTCTACAATTTAATTTGAAGCTTTGTTAAATTTTTAAAGAGCTTCAAATAAAACCTGATTCAAAATTGAATAATTTCACGTGATATTAAATCACATTTAAAGTGATTGGATAAGTTTTCTATCACGATCAAGAAATACAATTCGCTGTCATTTGCCGGCTTTAACAAATCCCAGTTTGCGATCCTGCGAATATTGTTGTTGATATTGTTGATTTTGTTCTCATTTATTTTAGTTGTGTTCTTGAACATGTGGTTCTTTGCTTCTTGTAAACAAAGCTTGAGAAGAAATTAACAAAATCCAACCAAGTAATACTCAAATAGTGGTTATTAAAATTGTATTTTAAATATCAAAACACTATGCGTATCTAAAAGAAAAATAAGAGGTTAGAGAATTATCAGCAATATTTACCACTTTCACATAGAAAAAGTACAGGATAAATATTTCGATCCGTATTTTGGGTTTCAGAACCAACAATTATAAGAAATATTCATGTAAATCATGGAGTAATAGTAAGGAGACGAAACGCCAATGCGAGCGCGCATGGAGAATAAAAACAAGGAAGGCCAAACAGTACACTCGAGTCTCCCAAATCTCAACTTCCCAAATCTCAAGTTCTCCCAAATCTCAA
>CAJFCP010000116.1:148358-170150 GCA_904066005.1 Synergus itoensis | reverse complement strand
ATTTTTTCAGTGCAGAAACTACAAAAAATTCATGCTTTAAGGACTTAAAATTCAAAATACATACCAATTTGACCTAGTTTCGATCCCATTGAATACGTCAATATATACGACTATAAAATGAAATATTGGAGATTGTCATCTCATCAGTATAGGAAGTTTCTATTTAGTTCTCAGTATTCAATAGGCATGAGAATGTATAGTGTATACTATAGGTTTTCACTTGTCACATAATTATACAAAACCGCTAAATTGCATAGCTTCATGCGCTATAATTACAGCATTTAGATATTATTGTATGTCATCAGTTGTGGAAATATTATATTAGAGAGTATATTATTTACTGTATCAAACAATAATTTTAAATTGAGTCTATTTATGGGAAAATGGCACACACGCCAAGCTTAAATTTTGAAATAATCGATTTTAAAGTTTTTATTATTTAAGCTCATCTATACAAGAGAAGTTAACTTTGAAGAGTAGTTAATTTGAACTAATTTATTATAATCTTTAATTTTAATTTCAGATGAGTGCCCAAATAGTGGCGAGGACAGCGAAGAGGATGAAGTAATAGACTACAGTCATAATTCGGTTGTAAACGGAGATTTGGCGAATCTAAATTTGCACGGAACTATTGTTGGGGATAATAATTATACCAAACACAATACATTAATCACCATGTCTGATGGAACGAATGAACAACATTCATTAATACCTGGCTCTAACATCCATAATCAGCCTAATCCACTAGTACCGATCATCAGCGTTACTCCTCACTCACCTGGGCTTGTTACTAAATGTTATCCTGTTCTTGGTAAGTATAACCAATGGAGGGAATAAAATCGATCTCACGATTAATCCACACTTTAAGAATCGATTTTAAAATCGATTATTTTAACTCAGATTATTTTTTTTATTGTAGATGAGAATTTGCAACATCTGCATGAAATATACGACAGTGTTCAACGTATTCGAATGCAAGATCCGGCATTAAACTCACTGGGGTACAGCAATCGCATGCTACATCATGAACAGATGCCGAGACTCAGTTGGTCTTGTCCTTCACTCCAACATTTGGTTTCACCAGAAGTTGTAGCTCGACTTCACGATCAGGATGGTGGATCAGAACCCGATCTCCTCACCAACTGTTCCAACAACAGTTCTCCCACACATTTTTCAGCAACTGGTCTTAATCATGCTCAAATACTTCAATGCATAGACCGACGGCGAAGTTGGACTGACTTAGAGAATACAAAACAAAATTATCGTAGATGTTCTGCTCAGAATTTCCTACAAGCTCAAAATATGGTCAGTTTATTTACAATTTTATTCATTCTTTACGGAATCTTGTTTAAAATTTATAGCAAGTAAGGGGTAAAGACTCAATTAATTTATTCTTTCAGAGACAGCGTAGTGTTAGTTTGAGTAGCCTTGATGGCGAAGTGGATTTAGAGCTGGACGGGAAGTCTCGTAAAATATCTACCAATGTTAATAAATGGCCTTGTCGATCACAAGCCAGTACACACTCACTTAATGAAGCTGATTTCGTTCAGGTAATATATATACATATATATATATATATATATATATTTATTTTTTTTTTTTTTTTCTTTTGAAGAGTGAATTTAAGAAAGGAACATCGAAACGGGGAACTCAAGGATTAGGAGAGGCAGTGTCGTTACTTCCAGGAGTTGTCGGCACGCGGCTCACTCTACAGAAGTCTGTTTCAACACCCTCAATAGTTACACCACCAGGATCCACCAACCTCACTGAATCCGGAACTTTAACGACTCCTTCCCTAACTACGTAAGTTAACAAAATAATTTATTCGCCTGCCAAACTATTTTTAATTTCATTAGATTCACCTTCAATTCTTCAATTATTTTGCATTCCTTTAAATTCTTTTTATTTTGCCTTAAATTCTATTTCATTTTTTGAATTCTTTTCAATATTGTTTTTTCCTTAGCAAACATACATTAAATAAGAAACATAGACTTCTAAATTTAAACTAACATTCGCACCTTTTTTGCTACAATTTAGCTGAACGAAGCTTACGAATATTTTTGAGATATTTCAATTTGAAATCGTAGAATACTTTGGAACGGTGAATTATAATAGTACAGTATTTCGCATGAAGAATATTCTTCATTTCGTCGTTTGTTTGCATCGCTATGCATAACTGCACAAAGTATGTATTTAAGCATGTTTACATAATTATTGAGTTACATAGTACGCTCCTAGTATCTGACAACTTAAGAAAAAAAATTTCAAACTTCCTCAAAAAAGGGTTTTTTGGGATTTTTATTCTCGCCAGACAGACAATTACCGGGAGTTTACTGTAATTTTGAGTTTAGGTCTTTACAAACGTTAGAAATATCATTATCAAAAAGTATGACACCACTTATGTCTTCGATTTACTATTATTAACACTTTTGGTTGATAGCCTCAAAAAAATAGTGGATGTTAAAAACATCTCGGATTTTGTTCAATTTTTGTAAAAAGAATCTATATTTTTGATAGTGACCCAGAAAATTTGAAACCTACTCTGGGCTAGTGGGTTATTCGTTATCGATTATCTATATAAAACTTATGATGGCAGGTGGACGGTTGATCAAAAACTACATAAGTATCGTTTTAGGGAGGAATATGCCTGTTCAAACTTAACGAAAGGCAGAGAGAACGTTGCTTTCTTTTATTATGCGTCCATTTTGTATTACGTGTTTGAACCGACGACTTCGAAGCTTTTTCTTGAACTTTTGAGTGCATTCAGAAGTGACATTTAATACTTTGGAAAAAGTACATTAAATAGCATATTTAAGATATTTTTCCTTCTGTAGTGGTATCCATTTTCAATAACCGTTTTTAATTTAAATGAAATTAACTTTCAAGAGATTTAACCGGTTTTAAAGAATTAAAATAATTCTTTAAGATGTCTTGACATCTCTATTGAAATCTTGTGAAACGTCATGAAATCTCTTTAAGAAGTTTAAGAAACAATACCACTGTAGAGAGCGAAGCAATATTTACTTTTAATATATTCGTCGAGTAGAATGAAGAGATTAAATCTTAATGCTAAAATTTGTGCCCAACACTCTTAAAACGTTTTAACGCGCTTTTAATCTATTTAAACCGTTTTTTATTTTGAGACATTGGAAGTAAATTCTAAAAATTTCTCTTTCACTAATTAATTTTTTTCGGGTAAAATATGTTCTCATTGATTAAAAAATAATTTATATTTTATGAGGTCATCTAGACTAATAGTTGATAGATTGATAGAATGATAGTAGTTTACTTTTGCACTTGATTGTTTGCTACTATTCTGCACGGCAGCAGTCGGCATGAAAGACATGAAAAAGGTAGCGGCAGCGAAACCGAGACCGAAGATCTTCACATTCCCCATAGTCATGAATACCACGAAGACTTGATAGGAGAAGGTGTGCCGAATGTCCAGACATCTCTTGACGAACTCTCGACTGAGTGAGTAATTTATGTTTGAAACGCAAAACATCTGCCTTTCCTGTTCACCATAGAAACTTTCGTAGCATTCATAATGGACATGGTTTGTATGCGATCTTCTCGGAGCTTTCCGGGTTTTGGATGTTTTTTTTTTCTATTATTTTTCTGCCGTACATATTTCCCATTTTGGTATCAGTGTCACCAATTCCGAGAGCTTTTCAGCGATTTACAATGATTAGAACGTGAAGCAGTTCTAGATTGGAAAGCAAACTAAAGAAAACTTTTTATTTCAGTGGGACAGCTTATGATGATCAGCATTCCGAAAAAACTAGGAGAAAGCGGGGTTCCCTTTTCTTTCGCAAAAAGAAAGTACGTAGTATTGAGTTGAAAAATATTTTATCTACAATTCACGGGATTTCGTGGGATTTGCAAATATTTTAGATGATTTTATATGATTTTAATGATTACAGGATAAAAGTGGAAAGAAAACTAATCAGCAACATAATCATCAGTGGGTGACGCTGATGGCAGGATCTCAGGCGAATTCTGTGTGTGACTTTTGTATGAAACACTTCGCCAATAAATCCATTCTGCATTGCGAAAGTTGGTATAATTTTCTTTAAAACCATTGATGCAATAGAATCAAAAACCTATACTGTACTTCTTTAATTCTCTATTTGAAAAACAGATTGCGGGGCTATGATTCACCAAAATCAGACGTGTAAGGATCAATTACAACTGGACTGCGTCAAGTCAAAACATCATTCTGGTAAAGCGGTCTCCAAGTCGTTATCGAGTGTCTCCATGATAACCAACTCGAGTATTACAAAACGTGGCTCAACCGTTTCTCTGCCTCTTCCTTCTGCAACTGGAAGTGGAAGGTAAGCATTGATTCATTTATTTTAAATTAACTGCATTGAGTCTTCTTTTTTATGGTTGGAGATTCGCACGCTGTCGGCATGGTCAAACCAAAACTCGGAGTTCAAAACTTATCCAGTAATATTGTTAGAAAGAATAAAAAAATAATCAATCAACCGCTTTATAGTAGGCAATTGTTTACAGTCAGTAATTTTAAATAATCAGAAAACTTAGTGAGAATATTAATCAAGTTTGTCATTATAACATTTTGGCAATGATTATACATTACCATCAGACGAAGTTTTGTATATTTAATTTTAATATTTACTATTAATAATAATCATTTTTGTATATATATTCAATTGAATCTGTAAGCTTCACGAAAGTGCAAAAAACTTGAGTCATTAATTTAAATTGCAATATTTATCCCTTTAGAAATTTACACTACCTACTGTAGAGCGGTTTCTCCTAGGTAGTGCAAATAATATAGAGGTAAAATTTTATTTATTTTGATCATATTAGATAAATCAAACTAAATTAAAATCGCTCCGAGATTTAGGCTGGCTTAGAAGCTTATTATTTCCAATTAATTTTGCAATGTAGCCGTTACATTGTTAGAGCGTCGGGCCTTGGCATTTTTGTCCTTGCGTCTTTTGTCATAGCAAGTTGTCCAGTCAGTGGTGCTTATAATATTATGGAGAATGCTACACACGAACCATATCGTTAGTTTTAAGCTAATTTAAACTCTGATTAGCAGATTCGCCACGGAAAGCACATTTTCAAATATTCTCGATATCATTACACTTAACTGCAATAAAAAACATATAGACTGTAGAATCCTTTGCTTTTTTCGATCTTATTGAGGCTTGTACAGTACTTTTATAAATACTTTCCGTGTCTACTGCATTAAATGATACGAGACGAAGAATGATAGGAATTTTGCGATACGGAAAGAGTAGATTCATTGAAACATAAAAGCAGAAGGAAAGAAGATGAAAGAAAAGGAGGGCGAACGGTTTTTTCAAATCAAAAATGAAATTGCGCTAATGCAGAATGTGCTTTTTCCTTCCCCCGTGCATTCCTACTCGTGCAACCACGACAAACCGATTGATCGTTCGTCGATAAAAGGGAAATTAACAACAAGAAACCAGTCTCAAGCTACAGCCCTTGGCGGCGAGTTGCCACCAAGCTAGGAGTCAAGTAAGTTGCTGATATCTGATGTGTCTCTCCTCTTTTGTCAAATCGTTCGTTCGCTCCTTCGTTCGTTTCTTCGTTTTTTTTTTCAAATGTTATCTTAACCCCTTGGGCGGAAAGCAGAATTTTACTGATAGTGACCCAGGGGGACAAGAAAAAAAGTTAAACTTTTGGATCCCTAATTCAAATGCAGCAACCAAAAGTATCTTTAGATACAATGCACTTCGATTTCGTCAATGCCGTCCAAGGAGTTAAACGTCTGATTGGATCAATAACTGGAACTTAAAATAACAAACTATGATGTATTATGGATATTATATTTATATATAAATAAAAGTGAATGCCTGTGTGTTCCGAATAGACGTCCTCATCCTTGAACCTATCGGAACCAAAGTCAGGACATCATTTTGTTCTGCGGATTTTTTAAAGATATTTTCAAACTGTTTTCGAACTTCTTCAATTTCTTTTTAATCTAATTTTTGAAATCCGTTTAAAAGCCCTAAAAAGAAAATGGAATCCTTAAAATTACTTAAAATAACAAAATTTTTAAAAATAATTCTAAATGTCTTACTTGAAAGTTCTTAAAATCTTTTAAATTCTTTTGAAACCCATTAAAATTTCTTACAATCAGTTGACATTTCTTGACATCTCTTCAAACTCCTTCAAATTATCTCGGGTAATGCTGGATAGTTTATATATATATATATATATATATATATATATATATATATATATATATATATATCTTTTTTTAATTTTGATAAGCCTTTACTTGACTTTGAATCTAAAGGTTTTCCGTTTAAGTTCCAGCCACTCGTCACTTGTCGAGATAATAATTTGTACCATTATTTCTCGATTCTGTTTTCGCATACACACATTCCCATTCGTTTATACACGGAGTACAAATATGGCCAAATAAGGTTTATTTCACTTCCTTCACGTCAGAAAAATTTATTTTTCTATCCTGCCTGTGCTTCTGAATTGCCTGCTTTATAAGTTTCTCCATTCATTGCTGTTTTATTACTCTTCAACATTATATCTTCGTCTTAGTAATATAGAACTAATTTAGTTTATAAGAAGCAGAATTGTAGTCATAAGGGCTAAAAGCTTTTTTTTCAAAGAATATTATGTCAAGATAATTATTGGTTATTGTACCATTGGAGATTTTCATCAGTCTTGCAAATTTGAACCATACGATTTTCAACATTTCAATTTGAAAATCTTTTAATTTTAAATTGTTGCAGAACGTTTCATTTTTGAAGTCTTCCGTAATCAAGTATGGCTCAGTTTTTAAATATACACATTTAAATTCTTAATTTTTTTTTCTCTTTTTCTCTCTATTGATTTATCAATCTTTTTATCCATCTTTAAGGTCAGAAATCAATAATTGTCAGACCTAAATCTGAAGTATTAAAGGTGTTGTATACAAAATTCTAATACTTTTTCTGTAAAATGAAAAGTTGGAATTTTGAGATTATATTTCAAATTCTGCGATTTATGCAAGAAGTAGTAAAATTATACATCTTATCGCTCTGTAGCCACACATTCATTTTCAAAAATAGTATCTCTACAGAGCGAAACTATATCTAGTTATAATATTTTTTGAGTAAAATGAGGAGATAGAATTTTGAGGTTGGCACTCGGATCCAATACCCTTAAACTTTATGTTCCAAACCGGATGAAAATACTAATCTGTCAACTCAAAACCAAAGTTTATTATTATTATTATTTAAAACGTATAAGAATGCGCTAGCTAAATAATTTTACATAATTCCGGTCAACATGTAAAGATTAAATTACGTACGTATTAAAAGGAACACATTCTTTTGAAACATTTTTATGCACTGAATTAAATATTTTTGAAAGGCGCATGTAAATAAGTCTTTTATTACAAAGTCTATCTTTCTTTCAGTCAAACGATTAACGAAGAAAGGGACGGAGATATTGCTGCTCATCGTGATAATTCCAGGTTAGTTGCTTTATGCCAAGTCTATCAAGTAAATTTTTATTGAATTTGCCTTCATTTATTGCTTTGCTTTCTGCTGCGATTTTAGCCTTGTTAAGCCAGTTAAGTCTACCTCGTACTTGAGAAGTATCGCCAATATTTAGTCTGTACTTTTATTTAGCAACTGCAAGTCCTAGAATACAATAATATGTAAGATGAAGAAGTGAACTTTTTGGATAATCTCGGTCGTTTACTAACTTACTAAGATAGTCCAAACAATAAATAGGAAATGTTTCTAAAAATACGCTAATATGAAAAAAAAAAGAAAAAAAAAACATTTAAAATTTAATTTGTAATTGTGATCAATTTACAGCGGCTGCGAGGAATTCGATTTTGGTGAAGACGCCCGACAATTCACTGTGGATAATCTGG
The DNA here is from genome assembly GCA_904066005.1 of Synergus itoensis. NCBI lineage: Eukaryota > Metazoa > Arthropoda > Insecta > Hymenoptera > Cynipidae > Synergus > Synergus itoensis. The sequence goes on along the minus strand of CAJFCP010000116.1, from coordinate 162,268 downwards.
AAGATTTGGATCCTGAATTGGGTCTAGGCAGAGAAGAACCAGATTCGTGGAGTGCAGCTATCGGCCGTAATATAGCTCTACGTCTTGTTGGCAATTGTGAACGAGAGGTGAAGAGACAAGAGCACATTTATGAATTTGTGTTGACTGAGAAACATCATTGTCTGGTACTCCTCGCCATGGATAAAATATTTGTCGAAGGCCTTCGTCATCATTTTCAAATGACAACCACTGTCATTGATCGCATGTTTCCTAGATTACGTGACCTCATCGAAATTCATTTACGTTTCTTACTGAAGCTCCGTAGACGACAGAATGCGAATGCAGTCGTACCAACCATCGCTGATATCCTTATCGAACAATTCTCGAGCGAAAATGCTTTTCGTATGAAAACCGCATACGGAGACTTCTGCAGTCGTCACCGGGATGCTGTGGAGGCATATAAATATTATCTGAGGGAGGATACGCGATTTGCACGTTTTGTTCGTCATTGTCAGGTGTGTTTTTCAACGAATCCCTTTTTTCGTTCTCTAATTAAAACGTATCTTTTCTGATCTACAAAACTGTCCCTCTCCCAATTTTTCCAGACGAATCCTTTACTTAAGAAAAAAGGTATTCCTGAGTGTATTCTATTCGTTACGCAACGACTTACCAAGTATCCACTGCTCGTTGAACCGCTTATTAAGACTAGCGTTGCACCTGAGGAAGCTGATAACCTCAGAAAAGCTCTGAGTCTCGTTAAAGAAATTTTGGCTGATGTAGATTCCTGCGTCGCCGACAAGGAACGAGAGGATAGAAAATTAGAAATTTATAATAGGTTTGTTTATTTCCAATTTACTGCAACAAGATTAACAGAAAAATTATCAAATGAGGATGGGCGATTATTAAAAGAATAAAATTGATTCTGGAAAATCGATATCGACATTTTCTAATTTTAATATAAAGAGAAAAATAAAATATATAAAAATAATTGACTTTTCGATTAATCGAATCGAAATCGCTCACCCGTATTATCAAATAATTTTTTAACAATAATTTTTTGATTTTGTAGGATAGACGCCAAATCATATGCAATATACCGTGATCTTAAATTCAAGAAGTCCGATATTTTGGCATCTAATCGAAGTTTAAAGTTCGAGGGTACTGCGGACCTAATGCAAGGCAGGGGAAAAACGGTCAGAGTTGTTGTCGTAGTTCTTTCCGATGTACTATTTTTTCTGGCTGACACCAGAGATCAAAAATACGCGTTTTTCGTGCCTGACAATAAAGCTGGTGTTGTTTCTCTACAAAGATTGCTCGTCCGTGAAAAGGCCGGACAAGAATCTAGAGGGATTTACCTTATAAGTAGTAATCCATCAGAACCTGAAATGTTTGAACTAAAGGTTGAAACACCCAAAGATAAACAACTTTGGATTCAATCGATTCGATCAGCAGTGGAAGTATGTCCTCAAGATCAGGATAATCGAGCTGACATTTCAGTAGAGAGCTACAATGGCACTGATATGAAGATTATACGCTCCTCTTCTATATCCATGTTACCTTCTGAGGAAAAAAGGGTTGCTCAGGCTAAGGAATCGGATATTAAAAAAATAATAGGTACGTACTAAACTTGATTTATTTTGCAATGGAGTGGAGAGTATTTAACAGTCTTAACTGTCAAAGCAAAGCGAAGCGAAGCTTTTAACATTTTTTAACCTTTTTCTTTAATTAGATGAGTTGCGAAAAAAGGATACGGAACAGGCTTTACTGCTTGAAGAGAAAATGGGACTGCAAATGAGACTACTACATACGACAAATGTATACAGTGGAAATGAAATGGACGGAGATAAAATTGATAGAGGTGATAAAGAAGTTCCGGATTACACAAGACTTGTTCGCAGCGAAGGAATTGCTTCCATTCAATTATGGCAGGAGGTTAGTATATTCTTTTTCACCGCATTAGTGATATTAAAAGTGCAAAAAAAAAATATATATATATATATACAAGGCTCACACGGTATACCTAAAGGATTGGGATCTTTTAGGGGATCAAAGGAGCTAACCACTTTAAAACCTAGTCTATACCTTCCATAATCGTTCGACTTCAATATTTCTAGGTCGTAACAGCTGTGCAGGAAGCTACACGCCTTGCTAGTTCCTTATCGTTCACGGCAGGGGGAGGGACGCTTTCAAGAAGCCTGAGTTCCGCTGGAGAACGCCATAGTGAAGCTTATATTCCACCAGCTCTTTGCATTCCCCGGAGAGCTGAAACATTTGCAGGCTTTGATCATAATAAGGTGTAGTATCAAATTATAATTATATCTGTTGTATAAAGATATAAAGTATAACCTTTCAATTGAGACAATAGAACCTTTGAATCTTACACCAGTAATACTGAAATACTTTGGCATTATATTTTCAGGAACGACATCCTTGGCGAGACTCGACAACATTGCAGTCTGTGATTATGCCACCAAAAGTGAATGATTCTTCAGCAAGGAAAGATGAATTAAAGGAAGACGAGGAGGTCGAAGTGAATAAAGATCAACACGAAGTTGCCATTCAGTTATCCCATTACGTTTATACGCTTCTGTGCATTATCAGCAATCAAATGTCTACAATTGAAATCCTACATGCACAATTGGCTGCTTCCAAAGAAGAAAGTGCAATCAAATCTTCCAATAGCAGGCCAAACCCGAATAGACAGCTGGAGGAATTGCGTAATTTGCAGGATCAATTGAGTAGCGAGAAAGCGGCATTTCGAGCATCCTCCCAACAAGAAAGAAACAAATTGGACGAGGAGCGAGCAGAATTGAACAGGTTGCGGGAGCAGCTGACCGCTGAACAACGTGATGTCACTCATCAGCGCGATCAACTGTACAGGCGACTCGAGGCACTGGAACGTCAAGGAGTTTCCTTGGTCGCACCATCAACAGCAGGATCTGTACAAGGTCACCTTTCTCACTCGATGCAGGGAGTTGATCAATCGCAGAGCAGAAAGACGTCACAAACAGACGCCAAAAGAATACCACTCAATCTGATTAGCACAAAAAATCAACAAAAAGTACAGAAAAGCCTGCCACCTGTCAAGCAACAACTGCCTCTTAAGCTCGCCAGCGGAAGCAACAACAACAATAATACCAGGTAGAAACGACAGCCTAATCAAAAGAACGAGATCGACTGGACGGTAATTTTTTGCACAATAAGAATTTTCAAGTAGACGCTCGTAAAAGACTGTTAAGAAGTAGCGTTCACTTTTACCATTAGCTTATCAGAAGACGTAGTTTTCATATTTCGATTTATACTTTTTATAGATTTTTTTTATGAATTTAATCTTGGCTAGAAATTATTATTTTAATGTTGATCTAAATTTACAGATCTGGAAGCGCAGCAAGCAATAATAGTCCTGATCGACACTCCAGAACAGGAAGTAGTCCTGCAATGGTGACTACTTCAGCCTTTCATTCCCCCGAACTTGGAAAAAGTCATTCAAATAGTAACCCAAGTCTAGCGCATTTGTCAAGTCGATCGCTTCGAAGTACTCAATCACCGCCCGATTCGTATCAGCCAATCCAACAACAACAACAACAGCAGCAATCACGACAACGGGCAGATCAACCATCAGAAGAGCAAGTTTACTTTCTCTGACGATTCTTTCGATTCGGCCGAAAGCAATCTCGCCTCCCACGTGAGTCCGCTGGTGCTATCTCAACTCCCACAACGTCAACGCCGACACCTTCTCGCAGTCGGTCTAAAGAAGCTCAGCCACGAAGTCGTGTTAAGTCATTTTAATTATTATTATCTACATTATTGCGTTAATGAATACAAGCGTACTTTCCTTATATTTATTCATATATAATGATGATTTGCAGCTACTCAAGTTCAATGAACACAATAAATTTTAATCGAATCCACCTTAAATCATGCAGGCGGACCAATCTAAAATTATGGAAATGGAGATAAATTAATTGAATCCATAGCATTTTGTTTCAAAAACAACATAAAGTCGACTCTGACTTATCGGATACTTTCTTCAGTAAACACTGTTACTGCAAACCCCCCCCCCACAACGGGTCTGTTTTTAGACACCATACACTCAAAGACGCCCAAAGACGCTCGACAATATTGGTGTCTCACTCATTCGTGTGCAAGGCAGCGTGACTTAAGGGCATGTGATACTTTACCATAGAGAATTTTAGTTTCCGCTCTGAATAATAAATATTTTTTCTTAAAACTAGGCCATTTACCTCCGTCTGTAAGAAACGGAGGTAAATCGCCTAGTTTTTAAGAAAAATATTTATTATTGCGAACGTAAAGTTGCGGAAACTAAATTTGCTCTTATGGGAATTACCACATGCCCTTAAATGTGTACGGTACTTCAGAGTTGACTGTACTAAAGCTGCTCAATTATTTGAAGATGTTAGATAATTCCAGTTGCTTGGTTGATGATGGATTTGGTTTTATGTGTGTCGTAGGCATTTAGAAGATAAGTTTTTTTTTTAACGAGACTGCTACTACATAGTAAAGTAAATTCGATTTCATAATACAAACGTATTATTGCGAATGTAAAGTTAACGGGACTAAATTTGTTCTTATGGTAATTACCACATAGTCTTAATCACTGTTTGAAAAAAATCGAGTTTTCAACAAATCCTTGAATTGATCTTTTTGAAAAAAATCATCATATCAATTAATTAATTCTATCAAGATCAATCCCTTTCGATATTTTTAATCGATTCTTAAAAAATTGATTCTTTAAACATTGATTTAAAAAAATGGAGTTTTTATTTAGTAATAAACCATTTTGAAATCGATATAATTAATATTTAAAAGTTGAATGCATTTTGAAAAGAATCTTCTAAACGCCTTCAACATAGAAATTATGAGATAAGAGATAAGGAGATCTGTCTGTGTGATCTCTTTCCTCTATTGAAATCATATTAAGGGCATGTGATACTTTACCATAAGAGCAATTTAGTTTACCCAATTATACATTCATAATAATAAATATTTTTAGCTAATAAGAGTCAATAAACATTCGTCTACATGAGAGGAAGGTTTATTGGAAATATAAGGAAAAGACTCTTATTAGCTAAAAATATTTATTATTATGAATGTATAATTGGATAAACTAAATTGCTCTTATGATAAAGTATTACATGCCCTTATTTTATTTTTTTTTTTTTACATATTGCTTGGTCTCCGTATCTCTTACTTCTTGACGTATGATATGTATGTATGTGTGAAACTGAATTCATTTGCACTGAAGGTTTAATAACTAACTGAACAAGATGAATTTGTAGCGTTGCGCTATTATCGCTTATTAAAATGTTTCTTTTTCTTTCATTTTTTTTTTACTAAGCGGTCAAATGTAATTTACTACGGGTCATGCAAGAATTATGCAAGGTTAATTACATCGATCATTTTCAACATTATCCTAAAAACCTTATATAATTTTTGCATACCTCCTATCTGCAAAGTCATAGACGTTTGAGTACGACGGAACATTATAGATGTTTAATCGGAAATACAAAGACTTAAAAATAGATAAACTTGAAAAATTAGTTTGGAAAAAGTATTATGGCTATTGTAAAAACATATACGAGCCAATCTTGTTGATTCTTTGCTTGTTAAATGATAAACTGACTGAATGTTCTGAGCATATGAAATTTTACACGAACTTTTTAACTTTTAAGAAAACTCATAACTGCTCAGTCGAGTAATAGTAAACGAAAAGAAAATATACGAGCAATACTCAAGATTCGTTATTTTGTCATACTCTCATACTCATATTGTTCGCGTCATTGGAAAGTACTTAAAATATATTTGAAAGTACGTAAGATCAAAGACAGACCTCAAAAATGAAATTGTGTGCAATTGTGTAATTAAGATTCAAGATTTGGGTCAAGTCCAGTCTGTACCACATTGGTATAAACTTTTTTAATGATATAATCTTTTTGTGGTAAAAAAGATTAGTTGCAAATTATAAAATTGGTTATTTTTATATCTAAAAAACATTTATATTTCATTTTTTTTTTTTTTTTGTTTTTGTTTGTTAATTACATATATGCTAAGGTAAAACGTGCAAAATATAATTGGTTCGTAGACGAAGCATTCGTGGAATACGTAAACTTTATTAAATCTGTTTATATTTCATGTTAATTACAGAATACGAGTATGTATCAAATCTAAAAGATTAGAATTGGAAAAGACTGATAAGTACAGTTCTTTCCAATGATGCTAGCATCTGAATACATACTGAAAATATTGTACTGTGTAAATGGAGATTACATAGTACACGTGTGAGTAATATAGTCATTATGTATGCAACTTTTTTTACTAGGCTTGTGTGCTTAAGGGTGTTGAATCAAAGTTCTAACTCTAATAAAATGCGAATATGTTTGGAATCAAAGATTAAGTTGTTCATCAGAAATATTTACGAGCCTTGGAAAGAATTGCATACATATTACATATGTTAATAATGATAATTATGAAAATTAATAAGAATTACACATTTTTAAATAATAATTTTAAAACTATTTTACTATATATACTAAAATCTAACGAGTTCAAGTTGTACCTTTAACAAATTGCGACGAGTGTGCCAATCAAGATTGAAGATAATAAGTTTATTTTTTTCAAAAAAAATTAATTTTTTTTTCCCACTAAAAGTTTTAGTTTCTATTGCATCTTTTTCGATGTAAAATATCCAGATCAGGAATTCTCCTTTATTAGTAAATACTATAGATAAAACGGTTTTTAACTGATCTTTTCAGATTCATCCACTGCCACTTTTATTATTTGATTGTGTTCAAGTAAAAATATTTTACTTTATTTATTTACTGCATCTAAATAATACATTTAAGTATTAAAAATCGAAGCAAATTGAAATTGTAAAATTGTCTGATTTTGATGAGGAAGTATGCATAATCCTAAAATATAACGTGAGGTATAAGAAAGTATTCTAAGGATTGGTAGTATATTATAAAGAGGATTTTAAATTCAAGATGTCTAGTAGCGAAAGTAAAGCGTGAACATTTGATAAAACTTCAACATTAAATTTATTTTTAATGTTTGTAAGAGTTAGACACGTTTTTTCAATTTAATCACTATTCTTCCACCTTGTGTAAGAAACGTAGCTCAGTTTTCTAAAATATTTTGTATAAGTGGAATTTTATTCACTGCTATCATTACATTCTTCAATGTCTTCAATTTAAGGGTGTTGAATTCAAGTTCGAATCTCTAAATTCAAATTCCTCATTTTACTCAATGAATAAAAGAAATATGTATGCATCTTTTCGCCCTGTAGGTGAACTGTCTTATGGAATAGAAGTATGCCTATAGAGCCAAAAAAACGTTTACTTTTAACACTTTTTACGTAAAATGAATTCGAAATCTATCTTCAAAATTTCGTCTCTTCATTTTACAAAAAAAAAATATTAAGATCAGGAATTTTTTTCTCTATACCTACAATTTTATTTAAAAAATGAGTATCGCTACAGAGCGAAAAAATTCTAATTATAATATTTGTTGAGTAAAATGAGGAAATCAAATTGGAGTTAGAATATGAATCTAACACCCTTAGCTGCGTTTATATTCGTTCTGTTTACTATATCTGAACACATTCTTCATATTCTAAAATGTGTTCTTTACATCTATCTCACATCACGTTCAATTAAAATGCGTTCCTTTATTGAAAGTAAAGACTTAAAATGCATTTATATTTTCTCTTAAATCAGGTATTAATATTCAGTTATACTTAATATAGAGAAATTAGTGGGCGTCTGTAAAAATCTCGAAGTTCGATTTAAAGCGAACTCGAAAACTTTCGAGGAATTGAACGTCTTCGAGTTCTGGAAAGTTTCGGGTTTGTGCACATTCGTAATTAGTATTGAGCCCTTACTAGGTTCCTTTTACTAGTCTTCTTTCGAAGAATACTTGAATTCTCGTCTCATCTTCCGTTGTCACGTTTGGTTTTATTAAAAAATGTTTCAATAAAACAGATAACTTGCCAAGTAAAATTAAGATAAGCGATGTACAATACGATTGTTTTGATCGACTGTATGCATTATAATTATGCAACCAAGTTAAAAATATTAAGGAAATTAATACCCTTAAGGGATCTGTAATTCGATACAATTTATCTTAATCCATTGTGAAGACAATAGACTTTAAACTTATTTGAATGCATTTTTCGAATGTGAGAGTAAATGCAAGTGTGAATTTCGAGTTGTTACTAGTTGCGAAACTTGTTACTGCATTGAATCATTGATGTCTGTATGCGCGAATGTGCAAAAGTGATATTGCATTTAATTGTTACAAGCTGTAAGTTGTTGGAGGATTGATTTAACTTTAAGTCAATTATGTAAAGTAGCGCTATTATACGACGTTATCATGCATTTAAAACAAGATATTTTAAACAAATTTAGAACCTTATTTTACTGTATATTATGAGTCCAATTTGAGTTCAGAGTCTACCAATTGGTGATAAAATATTTGATTGGTCTTGAAATTTAATCGGAAAGTGAAAAACGAGCTTTTGAAAACGATATTCCAGTTTAATTCAATCTTGAGTTCCCGGACTGATTTGTATGATTTTATAAGAAATTTGATCTTTACATGAAGATGGCTCAACCAGGAAGCATTCCTAGTAATTTAGAAAACAATGTTGTTCTCTAAGCTGATGTAAGATTTAAAAAACAAAAGTAAAACAAATAACGAAAATCACTAATTTTATTTTAACACGGCCGAGATTTATCGTTCTATTCTTACATACATACACATATTATAAAGAGAAGCTACGCGCAATGTTTCAAACTGTTAATAACTATTAACTATTATCTATTAACTATTACTAAGTAGTCCAACGGCCTACGACTACATTACGACTTTCTGTATTGTGATCTCGTGCGATCTTCAGATATGTATGTGAAAATAACGAAGTGTAAAGAAAAAGAGGGCGCGTAAACTTAGTACTGTAAGTTTTTCACGTGGCAATCCGTATTATATCTTCGTAATGCTTGTAAAAAAAGCAACATATTTTTATAATGTTTACTCTTTACCGCTAGCCTCATCTCGCATGTTTTCATCATCGTTGTGATCTTGTGATACTGACTCTCGGTCGCCTTTCTCGTCTGTAGTACTTAATTCTACATACTATTTTTCTCATTAATACTTTCTCATCGAACATTTTATATTGTAGAAAAAAATTCTGACTTCCAGATACTCGTTCTGGCTTTCAAAAATTGTTGTCTCTAGATGGTGTCGGAAATTTTAAAGACTAATGTAATTTTTCAAAGTGAAATAATTACAAATATTATCGATGAATACATAGAGACTTAATTTATCTCAAAAAAAAGACGCTTTGATCGATATCAAAGCATCCTTATCGAAGATGAACTTCTTGGGTGAAGAAAGTGATACATTGCGTTAATTGAAAACAATAAGTAACTAACATTATTTATACCATAATTCACAATTGTACATTCCTATTAGTTTTAATGAATTATAAACGCCTTATGTTTTGAATGCTCACCCAAAATTTTCCGCTTTTTACCGCGATTCGCAGTGCCATTAAAAAATAGAATTAAGTCCCTATTTAATGAATTATGTTTTTTTTTTTTTATGAGAAAGGTAAAAAAGATGGAAATAGAGGCTCAATTTAATGGTGAATTTTCAATGTAATATGAAGAATTACACAAAAAGTCCGAACTTTAGTACATTAAAATCCTACTTTTTTACTTTTTTTGCTTCCTCATAGAGGAAGCTTTGTAGTCGTTACATTTTCCAATATTTTTAAAATGGTTTAATGAAACTTTCCTCACTTGATAAATGTCTAATACAACATTCTAATAAATTATCCGGATGTATGTATATGTGTGTGTGTGTGTCGCCATTTTTTGTCGCCCTATTAACTTAAAGACAGTTGTAGATAAATTGATGAAATTTGTAGGGTATATTGGCACCACCAATATCTCAAAACATGCCAAAGGATTTTTCAAAATATTGAATTTTAAAATTTTTATGTAGATTTTGAATTTTTGTAAAATTGATTTTTCGACTATAACTTCTCAAATAATGAAAATTCAAAGCTTATGTAAAGAAAAGAAAGATTCCTTTCGTCGAGACGAATCGATTGACCTGTATGATTAATGGATTTAATTGAATTTAAAGAAAATTATGATTATTTTTAATTTTGAAAATTTTTAATTTTTCATATATTAGTTCAAATAAAAACACTAATCCTACAGGTCAATCGATTCGTCTCAACGCAAGGAATTTATGAATAATGAGGTCGAAAAATTCTTTATTTCGAGAAAAAAGAATTATATGTATTTTTAAATATTTAAGAAAATCGTTAATGCTTCCTCTATGAGGAAGCAAATTCATTTGCAACTTCACCATAATGAGGAAGCAAAGTGCTCAAAAAATGAGCACAAAAAATTTAAATATATAGTTAAATTGTAACACCCGAGATCGGATTCACAGCTAGTTTTATTTTACATTTGCCAAAGAAAGGAAAAGAAAAATCAGATGAAGAAAAAATCAAAATCGATTATTGAACGTGTATCTAAAGAAAAATTATTTCTATAAATCATCTTTGAATAGATTCTAGCGCACTGTAATACCTTTTTCGAAACTATTCTCTATTATTCTCCACTATTCTCATTAAAATATGAGATATATTTATTCTCTGTGTCCACTTAATCTTTCTTCTATCTTTATCATCCATTATCATACATATTTTATTTACTTTGTAAATAACCATATTGTAAAGCATAAAGTTTGGTATGCTTGTAATGATAATAATTTACTGTGCTATCATCTTATAAATTAATTGCATTTACATTCACATTGTGATTTCACTTGGTTATTATTATTCCATTTTTCATTTTACTAATGAAAGGTAACGAACATCATGAGCGAAATTTTTCAATTATTGTTAATACGTAACATTAATCGTTGTCATAACTGAAATAGCCACGTGAAGAAATAATATTTATTATAAATGTACATACATCTGTTATTGTAATAAAAATAATACAAGGGAAATCTGTAAACAAAATTGAGCGTTCCACGGCTTCCTTTTCAAAATTGAAAAAAAATTTACTTAAAAATTCATGTACCTATATATGTATTTAGAATTTCATTTATATTTATACATATTTTCAGATATTTAATAAGGTTTGGTCCTGTGATGCTTCTCGCGATTTTTTCCACTTCCTAATTTAGCATGCAGCTTGTGACTCACATTCTGGTGAGAAATGCTCGAATCGATTTGCTTCCACACATTTATGACTCCATTTTCACCTCCAGTGACCAAACAAGCGCTCTAAAGAATTGAAATAGTTTTTTTATTTTACTATTTTTCATAAAACTTCAGATTAGTGACATCTTATGTCTTATATAATAAAATACCTTTTCATGCAGCCAGCTGTCACGAACTATCTGTTTGTTCCCTACTATATTGTAACAGGTATCAAAATAATCCTTAGTAATGTTCAAACATCTCAAGTGTTCTCTGTTTGAAAAAGAAATGCACAATAGTATAGAGTTATTTATTAGAAATTTTATTAGATTAGTAAGGGAGCTTGCATAAACCACATGGTTTGTTTAGGCAGAGGCAAAACCACAGTAGTCTACATGGGGGGAGGGAGGTCAAAATGTGACCAAAAAGGGACCATGTGATTTATGCAGACCTCCTAAGAATCGAGGATTCCAGGGTTACATATAAAGATATTTTACTATCATTGCCCGGTAATAAAAAAATGATTAACTTTGTACCCTTTGCCGTTGTTCGATCCTGTTAAAAGAAAAGGTTGTCCAAATGTGTCCGTTGTGTGTACTCTCACCAGATAGCAGTGATCCGGATCTTCATTCTGAAAAATAAACATGAATAATTATATATCGGTAGATAGAGAAAAATTTTACGGCAATAATTGTTTAGTTCGATTAAATTAAAAGTTCACCTGTAAAGTTCCTATATTATTGCGTTCAAATTTAGCATATGGAGTGACACCATCGCAATCCCACAATTGTAAAGAAAAAGTATGTGTTGTACACCACAAATTTTCATCATTCAGCCACCCTAATCTATCCTTAAAATATTGAAATTGAAAACTGGATAAAACAAAATGTTGAGGAAAAGAATTGATACTTAGTAGTCATATATTCAGAGTAATTATTAGAAACTCACCACTGATGATTCCGTATTTAGAGAATAAGTTAGCGCAGAATCTTCAGACGACTGTGTTAAATCAAAAATGTTAATCAGACCATCTGTGCTGCCCGAAGCCAAAAAGTCTCGTTTCTTAGAATGAAATGACAAGCATGTCACGTCGTCCATATGAGACTCCCAATAACCGCCCAACAGATTATTTTTACTACCTGTCTTTGAATTACTGTATCTAATGTCCCAGAAGAGAATGAATGCATCTCCTCCTACGTGCTCAGTGCCGCCTGCTACAAGCCTTTCATCGCAACTGATGTCAAAGCTAGATAGAGGTTTCGGTTTTCCGTCTTCTGTATTATCTGATAATCATCTATAAATTAGTATCATTTACGTACTCCACGGTGCAATGATCCTCGCAAAAGGGATTTTTTTTTTGCTGAATATAATTATCAGACATTCCACGAACAGATTACATGTATATAATTACCTTTAAATTCTATTCCAATTTTACCCTTTGCTCGCAAATCATAAGCTGTAATATGACCATCATTCGTAGCTGTATAAATAATATTTCGAGAAGTAGGGCTAAACTTAATACCCACAATCGGGGCCTGATTGTGTGTCAATGTTACTAATCTGCTAATGCATTCATCATTCATTGAATATACTGAACATGTATGATCAGAAAGGGCGGCAGCGATCCGAAAATCTGGGTCGCTGTAAAAAAAAGTAATATTAAAAAAATTAGTAAACACTAAATGATAAGTAGATAAACATTTTTTATATATGTAGTTCATAAAAAAACAACTATTTGTCACTGATGAAGCATCTTAAAAGAGGGATACTGTTGATGTTTATTATTAGCTTTCAGGTATTATTTGTTAATTCATTTGTTTATAACTTAAAAATGTGTTGTAAATGAAAATTGTAAGCATTGTTGTTATATTTTGTTTACCTTTGAGTACCGCAGACAGAAAGAACGTAATTGTTATTAGAAACTACTTCCTCCTTAACAAGACTTAATTCACCAATTACTGACCGCTCAGAACACCCTACACTCAATTTTTTCAAAGATTCTCCTATTTTCGACATTTCAATGATTTATAATCAGCATTTGTAAATAGGGTGATTTTTATTTCCTTGAAATAACTATATATGTATAGTGTTGTTTGGAAAAAGCGGAAAAAGTATACTAGTATGTATACAACATGTGCCATGACATGTGCGCAGTGTTCCCAATTCGTGCTCCTTACTCAACTGCGTATGCGTCGTACTCGGAATCTGATTGGTTGGTATTCGCGCGCAGTTTAAAATTGTTTAGCATTTTAAACTGCGCGCGAATAGCAACCAATCAGATTTCGAAGTACGATGCATGCGCAGTTGAGTAAGGGGCACGAATTGGGAACACTCACGAAACACTGCATGTGCGCGGTCGGTGTATATAACCTTGTTTAATGGCCGATTTCTTCACCTCCGGATAAAATTTATCTTCCAGTCTTGCAAATAAACCCTGAATACACCAATATAAATTTTATCCGGAGGTGAAAAAATCGGCCATAAGTAGAGTTGCATGTTTCATGCAAGTTTAAAGGTGTTATCATCATGGTCTGTCCACAATCAGGGTTGCGAACATAATATACCTTAGGTAATTTACGTAGTTTTCTACATGTAAATTACGTACGTTATTTACGTCCCTAGTTTTTTAAGGCGGTTACATACCTTCTGCAAGCAAGCAGGCTGCTTGCTTGCAAAGCAAGCGGCC
>CAJFCP010000116.1:114848-133358 GCA_904066005.1 Synergus itoensis | reverse complement strand
CAAATAACAATTATTCTGACATTTATCGATATTTTGTCTTACAATAAACCTATTCTTTTAATATTAAACTTTTTCAGATTAAAAATCTCCCGCCATTAAAATGATTTTGACAGAAGAAAAACCGAGGTGTGAAAGGCCGCTTGCTTTGCAAGCAAGCAGCCTGCTTGCTTGCAGAAGGTATGGAAGAGCCTTAATTCGTTTACGTTTACGTTTCTTCAGCTGCTAACCTCAAAAAAATATTGAGAATACAAATATAACGAAAACGGTTTAATTAGTTTAGTGAAGTTATTAATTAAATTATAAACGGTTTTATGTGAAAAACATTAGACACAGACTTTATAATATGTGTTTCTCCTTAAATATTTAAGAAAACTAAAACATTCTAAAAAAAAATGTTAATTTAATTGATAAAAATTGTAATAGTTATTGTTTCAAGAATATACGAACTCTGGAAATAAAAATGAATAAAGAAGTGCTTAATATTGAAGGGACAGCCAAAAAAACTCAAAGAGAAACTTTAACACCTTATAAAATAGCGATTGTTATGTTCATTAATATTTACTGCGATGAAAGTGCGAAAGGTAGTGATATATCTTTCTTTTTTCAAATAATTTTACATTTTTTTCTTTATAAATAATCTTGAATACTCTTTACAGAGATTGTAGAAAGACGAGATTTCTGCATAGCTGCTTTAAAATTGATTCAAGTAACTATATATTTCACTATATATTTATGTTCTTTTAAAACTAAGTATTTATCATTTTAAATAATAAACAAAAACCTTGAACATTTCAGTCTCCAGATATGGACCTAAGGCCGCTTTTAAGTTTACTCTATTCCTCAGAATTCGTTCTTCAACAATTTGCACATGCATTAGAAAATGAATTGCAATCATTGAACGATAATGGCGTCATGGCTCTTTTAGATCTCTTTGAAAATCTCGGAAAATTAACAAAACCAGCTTTGGATCATTCCTTAGCCCAACCCCTGTTAAATAAAAATTCGGTTCTTGGATTATACGTTCGTAGAATAATAATTTTATTCGAGAGATTAACTTTCTATCAAGTAGTTTTACTTTATGAATCTTTGAAAGATTACATTAAGAGTGGGATCAAGAATGACTTTGAAAATTCTGTAAACTTGAAAATCGAGGAACCATTTTCTCGGAAGTAAATATTGAACTTTGTACTATTTTTTGTTAACGAAATAAGGTTTTTAGATTTAAATTAATGATAATCTCTATAAATATCGTTCTGAAAGATTCCTTATTTAATGTGCAATTAATATTAATTTTAACAGGAATAAACATATATGGGGAGGAAGACAGGCAGAGCTTCTGGTTGCACAACAAGCTCATGCTTTACAAACAGATGAACATAAAGCTCTTCCGCCAGCTGAACTTCAAGCTCTTGTGCGAGAACTTTTGACTTGCAGCCCTTACTATGCTGAAGCTGTAAGACTTTTTATCATTTAAACTTATCTCTGATTTTAAAGTTTCATATTATATACTCTGATATTTATTCTAAATTAAAATACGAATGATACCTCTTTTTCAGCACTATTTAAGTTATTTGAATTGTTTGCGTGTGAATGAATACTGTGGTGCTCTGGACAGTCTTTATCATTGTTTCGATAGATTAGCTCCTTTGGAAAATCGATCAACATCAGACGACAGATCGCGCACCTTCAGATACGCTGCTTTAAATCTAGCAGCTCTTCACGCACAATTTAATCACAAGTAATTTTATAATTAAAATTAATTAATTCATATTTAAATTTCCATTAAACCTTTCATTTTTATTATTTCCAGAGATGTAGCACGAGCTGCTTTGAAAGAGGCGATTATGATGGCTCAAGAAGCTGGAGACAATGTTTGTCTTCAACTCGCTCATGCATGGATGTATCATCTAACTGATGAGAAAAAGTAAGATTAATTAAATCATTAAAAAAAATAATAACTAGTAGTATTAGTGATTCGTTGTATTTCAAAAAGGAATTTTAATATTACAGAGGTCCTTTAATAGAAAGATCTGTTGGAAAAGCATGTATGCTAGGAATTTCACATACGATAAGCTTAGGTCTTATAGCGTCTGCTCATAACTCAACAATGGAGGGAGAAAATCCTCAACATGTTTTCGAGGTACTAAAAAAATATTATTTAATACTTTGTTAAAAAAAAAATCTAGAAATATTTCGATAGAAATTAAAAATTCTTTTACAGACTCTCATGAAATCTGATATCGTCAATTGTCAGCACTCGATGATTGATCTCATGTCTATGACTTTAACTGAAAAGTCAGCTTTGTGGGCGTATTACGGTAAAACTGAAATGTCATCTATATGCTCACAACTCTTGCTTTTACACAACACAGGTGAAAAGAAACAACAAATGTTTAACGGACCCTCGACATGCCAAGCAGTTGTTAACATCGCAAATATAATGGTTGAATTTGGTGAATATAATTTAGCGAGTGTTGTGTTAGATCACGCCAAAGAGAGATTTCCTAATGAACCAAGTAACAAGGTGTGGATGTTGAGCGAACAACTTTACGATTTCACTCAGATGATGAAAAGCGAGAAATGGAGAGAAGCAGAAGCCATAGCAACTCAAATCGTTAGTTTGGATTCACTAGAAAGTAAATTCAGGTAGTAAACTTCGCAGAATTAAAACACCTGAGAATGTAATCTTGAATTCACAAAATCATTTTTTATTTCAGACAAGCAGAAGTATGTTTAGCAAAGGGGGATTTTCCAAAAGGACTGGAAATTGTAAATAGCATAGAATATATGAAAGGAGTAACTGCACAAAATCGCGTGCGTGCCATGCTTCTTTCTAGTCAAATAACCTGCGCTTCCATACACTTGGGATCTAGCATTGCTGGTTGTAATTCTATTGTTCTTTTGAACTCAGCACTTGAAATTGCCGTGAGGAATCATTTGTCGTACTACTCAGCTCTTGTCAAAATGCACCTGGCAAATATACAGGTACTACCGAAGTTAAATTATTATTGTTATTATTTCTAAATGGTTCACTTAGAAATATTGCTTATCTATTAGTAAAAATACTCGTTATTTTTTTTATACTCAGCTTTCCATGGGAATGCCGTACCAAGCATCGAAACTTGTTGATGAAGCGATCGTTCAAATTTTGACTCAAGGAGGACTGTATGATCAAGGAAGAGCTTTAGTTTTGCGAGCCAAATGTTTAGTAGCTGTTGCATCACCTCCACCTAATTTGAAGCGCGATAAAGCGATTTCAGATGCCATTAAAGCACTCCTTAAGGCTAAAGCACATTTCAATAAAACTGAAGCTTTTGGACGAGTTAAAAACACATTATACCTACTTTCAATTTTGTATAATGAGATCGATATGAAGAAGGATCGAAATCATTGTGCTTTTGAATTTCGACAACTCGAAGAACAGTATCCTGCAAAACTAAATACGATTTCGTTATATTAACGAAAATTTCTATGTAGTATTTTTGTACAATTGATTGATGTGATATGAATATTTGAGATTTTTTATTCTCTTAATATCTATTCTTTTAGTAAACTAAATTCCTATATAAACAACCTATAGTTATTATTTTCCATTATATTTAAAGATAGATGTCTAACAATATCAATAATGCTAGTTTAATATAATTAAGTTTAAAAATAAAAAAAAAAGATCATCTTTTGAATTTCGCGCCATTCACATTTCCTTGATTTTGATTCGTTCACCGTTATCTAGATAACCTAGATATAATCGAAAAGTATCTTAAAAAAGTGTCTCCACCTATCGGATTGTGTGTGAAATGTAAAGATATTTCTAGATTGTTTTCGACGTTTATGTAGTTACTAGTTATGTACTTTAATACATTTCGTCGATGGAAACCGCGGAGAAGTGACTAATGTAAAAAAAGAAATGAAAAGAGCATGTCAAGTTCATCTCATTATCTGTGCTTTGCTGATGTTCGTTCATGTTTCGATAAAAGAATTACAGGAGATGTGATTTGTTAATCTATGTGATGTTTTCTGAACGTAATCACGAGGTAAGCCAAAAATTTGTTTCTCTTTCCTTTCGCACTTTAATTCGAGTCGCGAAAGATCGCATTTCGTGGCACGATGTTGGAATCGAAAGTGTGAAAAAGTAAAAAACGGAACACATCACGGTGTTGAAATTTAGTTCAAAAAGAGGAAATCAATTCAATTAAAGTCATCGCTTCTCCTACTTGTGTCGAGTGGACCACGCGGACCACGCGATCGCTTGAAAAATTCTTTTTGTCGTTACTTCGCGGTGTGATCTACGATCCCTTTTTTCATCGAAAGGACGAATCTCGAATTGAAACGCAACGTGGACAATCTGCGACGTATTCCTGAAATGAAGGATTTGCAGAGGAAACATCACTTTCTCTCGTTTTGCAATCTTTTTTCGGTAAATTTCTCTTCAACATAATCTCCACTTCTCTTTTTGATGATATTGATTACTCTCTACAAAAGCTAGAAAATGTAGGCAATGTATTCGAAACGCATTACAACATATTGTGCAGTAAGGTAAATATTGCCACCTTTTTCGCGAAAATTCGAGTCGTAAAAAGGCTGAGATATCGATTTTATTGTTATGTATGTGAAGTCAAGTTTATCAAAAGTTTCGACATCTTAGGGAAGAAAACTATGTACTGGTTTTCGTCGTGACCTCAATTCTAGAAAAGGAACTTTTATTTTGAAAGCGTTAACCTTATTTTAAATAAGGTGCAAATAAGGTGAAAATTTTTTGTACTTGAAATAAATTGTAGTCGTGTACAACTTATTTGTTAATGTGTTATAATTTTTGCATGCCGTTAATATAGGTCTCGACATTGTAATAATGACCATACTTAATTCAAGTTGTTGTTTCATCAAAACCAAAACTTAGAGAGGCATGATATAACTTCTTCCTTTAGAAGAAGTCAAATTGTCACATTCTTGATATTGAATTAAAATCGTCATGAATTATTACGTTCCCATACTTCTGTAACTTTCTCTTTTACTCTGCAGTTGGGTATTCATTTTTGACGTACTATACACGTATTTTTAATGCTTCGAAGTTATTTAAAAACAAACATCAGGCAACAGTTTTTAAAGGTTATATCCAGATTTTTTTATATGGAACTATTTCAAATTTTAGACATTATATAACATCTTTAATGCTAATAATAGTTTTAATTTTTTTTGTTGCAACCAAAAATATGTTGATTACAAAATATTTTAACCACTGATGTAAGTATAGTATTTTGAAATGAAAACACTTCGTTGTTTGTCTTAAAGTTTCCCAAAGCATTTATTTAAATTACGCATTGGTTTTTATTTTGCAGTTTTTATCTTATCTACAATAATCGTAAACAAGATCATTTTTCGTATAAGTTTATGTTTTACATAAGGGGTGTAAATTATTTTTCATTTACCAACTATAGATCAATTTTTACCGAAAATCGAGTCTCATTTTCTAAACAGAAATTTAGTCTCAAGACTCGGGTGCTTGTTTAAGTCTTTAAGTTTATTTGAAAGGAAAATATCGTAGGCTGAAATTAATAGAAAAAAAATTTGAACAATTTCAGTTTGAAAATTAGCAGAAAAATTGAACGTCCTAAAAAGCGAAAATCTTTGTGGAAATTAAAACAATAAATTTTGTTTACTTTTGAATGTTTTTCGCTTTTGGGTGTAAATTTCTGTTCCAAAGAATGAAATAATTTTGTGCATTGATTTACTGATGGAGAGTGTGACATATTTTGTACAACAAAGGCAAGATGTCGCTTGAACTATACATCTCACTGTTGTATTTTTTATAGAATGCCAATACAGGCACCTCAGTGGACTGAATTTCTTTCTTGTCCAGTTTGCTGTCATGATTTCGATGTGGCTATACGTGGACCCATATCTTTAGGATGTGGCCACACAATATGCCGCACGTGCCTTGCAAATTTACATCGTAAACAATGTCCGTTTGACCAGGTACGTAATGATGCTTTCACTGCAAACGACAAATGACAAATGCAAGTGACACTCACTTATTTCACAAAAATCCATTGTCAGTATCAATTGCATTACTATGCACAAGTGACCATGAATCAAAAATAAGCTGAATTGTCATAAAAATTAATTTAATCATCTGATTATGTTATGAAATTTTTGAATCTGGTCATTCACCCCTTACGAAACAATATCATCGGTCTTGGATTGCTATTAACCAAATCACTATTGGTTAAAAAAACATAAGAATTCTGGTCAAAAGTCTGAGATTTATTTAGGACTTTTTCTAAGGATTACAATGTTTATTTTCAATAGTAAATTTACCACTAGCAGTACATTAGTACCATTAGTATTATTCTGTAAGGTGTTACAGTTTCGATTAAGCACCTACTTCAAGTAGAATTTCACAGGTATTTATTCTGCTTTTTTAAAGCTTTAATATCACACTCGACCTCTCATTGCTTACGTCCCTGGGTTCCAGCGAATTGACATGAAATGACTTCTTTTGCCTCACAAAACCTGAAACTTTATTATAAAATCAATTGTTCTTTCTTTTCTTTTTTTTAGAGTGCTATAAACACGGAAATCGAAAGTTTACCGATAAATGAAGCCTTACTGCAATTAGTGGGAAATCCAGTTCCAAACAATGCTTCGGCGAATTATCAAAAAATATTATCACCCGAAGAACTCGCTCATTATTTGGTAGCTAAACGTTGTATTGAGGAACTTGCGCTTTATCTTAAACCATGTCAGACTACTCCAAACTCCACCACAGGTAATTAATTTTATAATTCATGTACATTTTTATTTATAATATTTTTCATTATAATAACGATAATTTTTTATTAACAGGAATGGGATTAGTGTCCCGTCCTATGCAGAGAAAACTGGTGACATTGGTAGGGTGTCAGCTGGTGGAGCCCGAGGGACGTGCACGAGCTGTAAGAGCCGCCAGAAGTTTGGGAGAGCGTTCAGTTACCGAACTGATTCTGCAACATCAAAATCCTCAACAACTCAGTGCCAATTTATGGGCCGCGGTTCGTGCTCGAGGATGCCAGTTCCTTGGTCCTGGTAAGAAATTTTAGCCTTGAATCTGAAACTGTCAAACCAAACTTACCGCTTCTCGTTAATAATCCTTTCATAGAAAAGAGGTTTTGAAATCTCTTAAATTCCTTTAATTAAATCTCCTATAATCTCCTAAAATGCTTTTAAAAAGTATTTTGAAATCTTTTAGAATCACTTGAAATCTTCTAAACTCTTTGAAATATTTCGAAATATATTGAAATTTTTTAAAATCTTTTTGAATTAGTTTTATATCCTTGAAATTTTACACTCACTTTAGACTTCCAATTTATAGAAGCAGTTTTTATGACAGAATTATTTTTGAGGCTAAAATCAAATCATTAAAGATTAAGATATTTTAACATGGGATTTTTAAAAATTATCATAAGCATAAATTATTGACAAAGGCGCGAACATAACATTCTAGTATCATTAATACTAATATTGAATGAAATAGCCATGCAAGAAGAGGTTTTGAAACTCGTTCTTCTGGCCTTGGAGGACGGTTCAGCTCTTTCTCGGAAGGTTCTGGTGATGTTCGTCGTGCAACGTTTGGAACCACATTTCACACAAGCATCCAAGACCAGTATTGGACATGTCGTTCAACTCTTGTATCGAGCCAGCTGCTTTAAAGTGAGCCTTCGAAAAATATTTTTCAAGTGCCTCTTATTCTTTATTTGTATACTTCAGATTTTGGATAAAATAAATTTACTTTTTGTATTAGGTTTCAAAACGAGAAGGCGATTCTTCCTTAATGCAGCTAAAGGAGGAGTTCAGAACTTATGAAGCTCTAAGGCGTGAACACGACGCTCAAATAGTCCAGATAGCGACAGAAGCAGGGTTGCGTATCGCTCCTGATCAATGGTCTGCTCTATTGTATGGAGACACAGGTCACAAGTCTCATATGCAAAGCATTATCGACAAACTTCAGACTCCACAATCATTTGCCCAGAGTGTTCAAGAGCTTGTCATAGCCCTTCAACGTACTCCCGACCCAGGTCAACTTAGTAGTCTGAGACCACAGTTGGAGTTGTTAGCGGCCATTGATCCTAGTCCAGAAAGTGAACCACCTTCTTGGGTTGAGTGTCGAGAGGCTTTAGAGGCAGTTCGGACTGTCGTATCTGCCTTAGTAGAATTTATACAGCAACATGGCAATCGGAAATCGCAGGATGGCGCTCATAATACCGGACAACCAAAATATAAAGTCAGCATGTGTCGCGATCTCGCTCTTAAAGGATCATGTCCTCGTGCCACCAATTGCACATTTGCACACAGCGACCTAGAACTCGATAAGTGAGTAATTCGACTACCATTTGAATTTAAAATCAATTTAGAAATTTTTTAATAAAACAATCCAATATTTTATTTACAAAAGGTACCGATCAAAAAATCGAAAATTGAGCCTAAGATCAAATGTACCGATAACTGGTATTTCTGAATCTAAGGCTGAAAAAAATGTCATCGCTCCAATCAGTAAAGGATTCAAGCAATGTGACGATTCCTACTCTCCAAAAAATCATGATTGTATGCATCGAGAAGGTATGAAAAAAAAAAGTTTGAAAACTTTGTTCTTCCTTATTCAATGATTGTAGATTATTCAGATTAATAAATTTTTATCTTTTAGGTTTCTCTCCAATTGTTCAACACCCCACCGTGACTAATGAAAATAATTTCATTGGATCTTTAACCAACTACATGCTGCCTCCTCCTCAAGGATTGTCTCACATAGTCTCTCCTAAAAATGTAGACATGCAACACTCGCATTATATTGTGCCTGGAATGCCCTTAGATTATTCAGCTGCTAATCTACATATTTGGGATCCAATGCAGATTCCAACAAATGTGCAAAATGGTCAGCAGAGCAATAATAAAAAGGTGCCTATTCAATGTTTTAATATCATTAAAATATTTGTAATATTCTATAGTGATAAACAGAGAGCGGATGAGCCTGGCTATGAAGTTACGCTCCGAGCCGGGCTAGGCAGTTAACTCACTCGCTTTAACACCATTTTGATGTTAGAGCGAGTGAGTTAACTGCCTAGCCCGGCTCGATGCGCAACTTCACAGTCAGGCTCGTCTGCTCTCTGGTGATAAATGATTTTAAAGAATTTCAAAGGATTTTAAGAGATTTCAAAATATTTTTAAAAAATTTCTAAGAAATTAGATTAAAAAGGATTTTAAAAAAACCAGCAAATTATTCTTAAAATTCATATATAGATAATTGAATAAATCTCTTGCAATCTTTCAGCAAAGGACAATGGCTAAAACTCTAGCAATGCTACTACAACGAAAAATGGAGATAATAAATCAACTCGAAAATATCGTTGGAAAACAAACAACGCCTCCATTGAAAACGGTATATTTTATTTTTATCTGCTAAATAGATAAGCAGAAAATTACCTATATATCTTATAAATATTTTAATTTTCTTTTAGAACTACGATATACAGGGAGATATATTAGCACCGAACTTTTCGATTTGGACGAATGCTCCTGGTAATCAAATTACATCAGCGACAAATATGAATTTCAATAATAGCTTTCGACGTCCGGATTCTTTACTGTTTGACGATGAGTTTGTACCCTTTGATGCCTCAACTGCCAGTAACTATGGTCCAATCTCTAGACTGTCGAAAACGGTGCTCAGGTAATAAAGAGGGAATTCCACTAATTTTAAATTCGATTATTCTCAAAAATATATCTAGTTCTTATGTTTCTGTTTATTTTTAAAGGCCAACTAATGGTATTCAACAGACTGGATTTTATGGTGAAGGAATTCCATCTCCTATGCCGACAATACGTCCTGTGCCTGCAACTAGTCCAATAACTCCTTGGTATTATGGCCATCAACGTAAGTAATTTTAATTACTATAATATTCAACTTTTTCAGTTATAAATTTATTCATAAATAATTCCCTTTAAAAACAAAACATTGTTGTATAGCTTACACCACCATTAATGCAAACGGAGAAGTTCAACCCGTCGCTAGTCCAGGTTTGGGTGAAGGGTTTATTACTTTGAGTCGCAATATGCCAGAGCAATCTTCCCATATGCAGCTTTCGAGACAAGATTGTATGTCAAAAGAGTGAGTATCCAATACAATTTAAACATAAAATTGTTGTTTTAGAATATTTTTACCATCAACTTTTTATAATTTCAGTTTGATCTTGGAGTCGCAAAAAGTGAAGCAACAACTGAAACACTTGGAAAAGAAAATTAACGACTTAAAGGTACATTGTTATAATTTTATGGCTATTTAAATAATTTGTTATTTGTTATAAAAATTAAAGAAAAATATAAGAAGTTTTATTTAATTTTAAGAACTGAGAGGTATATTCAAAAATTAAAATTATTGCAAAAATTCTTAGATAATTTATATATAATTAATAAATCATTTATAATATAATACTAACTTAAATAAATATTGTTAACGATTTTGATAGTTGGCTACCCAGGGAGCAGCGTTCAGTGAAGGCGAAAGATTAACTCAAGAACTGCAAATGATAGAAGCAGGTATTAGAGAAAAGGAGAAGGACGTTCGGAATTGGAGCCCTTACAGCAACATGCCTTGGATTCAACCACCTAACAACTTAGTTAATCATGGATTGAACAGGGATTACAAGTCAGAAGAAGTATGTCAATATTAAACTTTTTAATTTTAAATTCTTCGTATTTAGTAATAAATATTTATAACAAAAATATTTCTATTTCTAGGAAGACACGTATGAAGTCGCAATAGCTAACGATATGCGCGAGTTGGAATTACGATGGGAGTTTGAGTTACAAGAGCAGGAAAAACGCTGGTCCAATGAAGAAGACAATATGAAAAAGTGATATAACTTTCAAAGTTAAGCACTTTATCGAGACTGGACTTTTATTGGCTTTGGAGGATTAGCAGTTGGACCTTCTCAGAAAATTTAATAACGAACGTTGTTTACTCTTTCACCGGTAAGTTCAATTTCTATTGCAAGGGTAGCGTTGTTTCTTCTCTGAAGAAATTATTCACATTCTGAGAAGTCGGAAGTCACTTATTAGTCTGAAAATTTTCTAGGGTATCTCTGTTGAGCATTGGACAATTTGTGAGCGAAACGAACAAAGTGTACCAGCACAGTAGATTTTCTAGTTACCGGAAGAACGTTTTAGACAATAAAATGATTTTTTTTTACTTCACTTCGACAAATTAAGATATGGAACTTGAATTTAAGTAGATTTTTTTAGCACTACTAAACAAAAAGATATTGCAGTGGCGGCGCGCTTTGTTTGCTTCACTACGCATAATCCGATTCATCATTCACTACTTCTTCCAGTGGTGTTCGTTCATATAACTAGTGGAAGAAATGCGAAAATGCCTTGACAATTTGGGTTTTAACTGTCACTCTCGTTCACTTTTTTTTTTTTCTTTTTTTTTGTTTCTTTAGAGCTGACACGCAATTCCCCTTAGTCATGATACAGTTCGTAAATATTATTACATATACATATACTGTAGTCAGAAATTGTTTTTTAAAACAAACAAGTGATTGTGATTGCCGATTTGTTAAAATTTAACAGAAATTAACGTCGATGTTTTATAAACATGACAAAGTGTAGCATATTTATTTATATATTTGCGCAGTGAGGCAAAAACCTGTAATATTGTTTTACCTGTAATATTCGGGACGGATGTTATTTAACCTGGATAAAAGGTTACACGATAAACATATATAGAGGCATATTAGACGTTGAAATATAGTGTAAATCAACATGTTTTACGAAAGATTTATGTAGCTAGCGTCGGTATTATTCATTACATCTGCTTTATATTTCAATGCGCATCCTCACGAAATTTACCGACTTATCACGTGTCCATACAATTTTACAAGCACACAAACCTTTACTGCCTACATTTACGCGCTAAACAGAAAATATTTTCAGATGTTTGTTTCACACTTCTTTTTGTTCTACTTTTATTTATTTTGTTTTTAATTCAGAAAACTATTGAGCTGAGAAATTTGGAATTCTCAGAATTTTTTTTAAATTTCTCAAACAGGTAATATTTTTCAAAAACTGAAAAAATTTTATTTATAAGATTAGTCATTTTATTACTGTCTTTTAAGAAAATTTAAGTATTTGTGTTTGGCTTTTTCACGAACTTTCCAAAAAATACTTACTACATAATTTACTTTACAATCTTTAATTAGCTAAAGAAGACTGAAATGTATGATTGTTGTACAAGTGCAAGACAAATCGACCTTAAAAAAATCTTTGAAATCTCGTAAATGTGATGAATACTCATAAGTCACAGTTTTACCTTTTGATAATTGTAACTTTATTTTGCTCGTTCACGCTCGTACTTAATTGCTAATCAGAGCTTAAAACAAATTAATTTAAAAATTCCTTTAGTATCAAAAACACTTTTTTTCTTATGTTTTAAAAAAATGAGTTTATTTATAATTGGCATAAATTTCGTGAGATCGTATTTTCCGATTTGACACTTTGTAAATCAGAATTAGGAAGAATTAAATTAAATCAAACAATGTCAAGTTCTTTACCTTATTTGAATTAATTCAATTTTACTAATTCAGATTTAGAAAGTAGTAGGGTCGTTGTGGTTGTAGCTAAAGTAATACGCGCACTGCAATAGATTTTGGGAGAAATAAAAATGATTCCAGTTTTATTGGAAGTATCGATATACGAAGACTTTTATGATACCGAAGGTTAGCGAAAGTGACCTTCTTTCTGACTTTGAGATATAAGATTATTTTTGATACCTTTGTAAGGAATCTGATATGTTCAAGCATATTATTTTAACAAGGCGATACGAATGCGTCTTGACGCTGTGATTGAAAACGACTCAGTTTTTAAATAATTCTTTAGTTCAGTCTTGAAGTTATGGATAAAATCTAGTAGAATAGTAAAGTAAATTTTGTTTTCACTTTAAGTTTAAGATTGCAACGTGTGAAATGATAAAATAATTTGCTGGAATGTAGCTGAGTTCTTACAACGACACGGCAGTGCAATGACATCGTTTAATCTTTAAACGTTTGATAGTTTCTTTCCAAAGTATGCGAACTATCTCAGTTGATAGTCGTTGATTGTACAATGAACATCTAACATTGTTCTTAGAAATTGAAATCAGGGAAAACGCGGCATTTACTTTTCTTCTTTAACAATATAAACCAAAGGAAAAAATATTCTTTTCAAATATAGCAACGTACTTTATTTTCACGTTGCGTGTACTCTAGTTGAGTTTAAAACATTGTTAGATGTTCACCAATACTTTGCACTTGTATTTTATAGAAAATCTCGGTGGTTGATGTGTGATTTTATGTGCGATCTTTTAAATACTCGTCCTTAGAATTACGGGGGCTTAATTGAGTTTAAAAACGCTTTACAATTGTGGACAAATATAAGTGAAGCTTTTCTAATTCCAGACAAAAATTTTGAAAGAACGTTTCTGTTATCGACTAACTTTGATATCAGAAAAATGTTTTTTTAAGTTCGAGAAAATGACAAAAAGTCTCCAGTTCACCGCTTGATTCTAAAAGAATTCAGCGCACGGTGTTTGTTAGGTTGTTTGCTTTAGTATGGTGCTGGATTACTTGAATTTTACAAAAATGAAAATTTTAGCAAAATCTAGAGTTCTACAGTTTAGTAAAATCTAAATTTTACCTAAATATAAAGTTTAGCCGAAACTACATTTTTGTTTAAAAATTTACTCTGTGAATCTCTAGATACCCCCGATCGCAGTAGAATAAACTGTCATCGGATGAATAATTTTACGTTTAATTCAAGCTTAAAAAGCAAAGGCCAAAAAGCCTCAAACTTTGGACTTTTGAATATGCAAATTCAGTTAGCTCTTATATTGTTTTGTTATGGTCTTAGTACATAGTAATAAAAGTTAACGGATGAATAAATATATATTATAATAAAGGAGGAGGGCTGTGTAAAACGGGAAGTAATAAACGCAACAATACTGTTTGTGCAAGCTTCAAATTAATTGCATGTTAAACATGTCATTATGTGTATAATGATACACGTGTATCTAATGCTAATGGTGTAAAACCACGTATTATACCTAAACAATTGAAGTTCTTTCTTTGAACATAAAATAACAATTATATACATATCGGTATATAATGCATACACTTCTTTTTATAGGGGTCTATTCTCTAATTTAATGGGCTTAAGAGCTTTGAAACTTTAAGATAATTCTTCGAAATTTTATTTTATTTTTTAATACTAAGTAAATATAAGTTTTAATTTTCCAAAGAAATTCAATTGCAAAATTTAATACATGGCAATAAACAGTCTGATTTTTTTGATTTTTTTTTTTTTTTTTTTTTTTTGTATTTTAAACACAAACCAAGTCTCAAGTCAGTTAAAAAGAAAAGAAGTTAAAGCAAGTCAAATTGTAAAACAATTGCGTGCTTGGGCGACCGTAAGTAAAACTGAAGTAAAAGCATTCGATTTAGTGAATTTTATTTTCATTTTCAAACAAAAATTAACAACGTTATTTGCGTTTAATGATTATCAAAGATTTGAGTGACTTCTGCTTATGTAGCCCATTAGATTTACGTGATTGTTTAAAAATATTTAAAGTATGTTATTAGATGTGCAAATTTTTATTTTTCGAACTCTTACTTTATGCATTTTTCAAAATGCACTTAAAACCAATTTTAGTTCTCAAACCTAAATCGTGCGTACTGCGCAACAAGTGTACTATATAACTGAAAGTGTAATATATTTATATACTTAAAACCAATTATTGAGAATTTGTTATTTCTTATCAAGTACTGATTCCCAAAAAATCACATGTTTGAAATCATTTATTCATAAATGTATGAAAATACATAATTCATATAATGTTTTTAATTAAAGAAAAAATAAGGTAAGAAGAATTGTAGAAGAAATTCTGTTCCTACCACTGTGAAGTCAGATACTTCTTCATAGAATCTTTGTCTCGATTAAGCCACGCTGCTTTTAGTCTAATATATTCAAGACTTTGCAAGAGTGTTTTCTGGATTGCATCCGTAGAATGATTATCGAAAAACTGCTCAATTTCCATTGCTTTCTCTTCCGTAGAAAAGTTCTCCGTAACAATTGTAATCAGTCTCGGAAAAATGAGTCCTCCTTTATATTTTTCCTCAAATACCTTCCAGTTTTGCTTAAAAAACTCCCACGTCATTGCACGACCTTTAGGATTCTTCCCAACAGTCGCCAGTACAGATAGAACATCCTGAGCTCGAACTTCATCACTTAAAGCGAATTCCAGTGTTTTAAATAGTAATGTCTCATCTTTAACAACTCCAAGGCTTCTCAATATTCTTCTCTTCTCTTCTGTTAAATCCGTCTCTCTGTACAATTTCAGCATTGTCTCAAACGTTTCTTTATCTGCAGTGGAGAGAATCGCTCGATAAACTACGTTTCGCAGATTTGGCGAAAGAATAGTTTTTCCAGAAATGTGCAATTGAAAGCGATTTTTCGCTTCCTGGATGATGCTTTCATCTTGCATAGAAATCATAGTTTCTAGAACGTTAGATCTAAGCACAATTGTCAGATGACTTTCCTTATCCTTAGGATCCCAGCCTAGTTTCGAACTAATAGAACGCAACAGTGATCGACAGAAGGCCTTAAAAGAACTATCAAAGTCTGAATCTGCTATTAATGTTTTTATTTTATTCAAAGAGCTGATAATACTAGACCAGACAGTTTCATTCTCTTCCTCTTTGTAGGATTGAATCATGCGTAAATATTCTTCTGTAGAAACCTGACCAGCTTGGATAAAAGCGAACATGTCATTGATGACACCGAATCTGTCCAAGACTGCTAACTTGCCACTTTCGATAGCTGACATCAGAAGTTTCAGCAAATCCGGACTGTAACTTGTCCTGTAAAAACCGACTGTTCCTGGATTAACTGAAATCCAAGCATCCTTCGGCACATCCTTGAGCAATACTTCCTTTGTCCTTTCGTTCATTAAAGTGCTCAAGATCGCTTTATCTGGAGATTGAGAGGTAGTCACATTTAAGGGTATCATCCACAAACTCTTTTCAGGATCATCTGAACCATCAGCGATAAATTTCGTCTGTGAAAGGGTCAATACCAAATCGCTCCCTTCCCAGCGGTGTTGAACATGCAGGATGGGAAAGCCTTTTTGTTCAACCCAAGTTGGCATTATTGATCGAATTGGCTTCTTGCTGGCTTCTTCCAAAGCCGCCCATAAGTCATCAGCAACAGCGTTAGAGTAAGAGAACTTTTTTAGATACTGGTTCATACCCTTCTTGAAATTTTCATCTCCTATGTAATAATATAACATTCTGATTACACTAGGAGCTTTGCAGTACGTGATTTTGTCGAAAATCTCATCAATATCAGCTGGGCGATTGACTGGAACGTGGATCGGATGAGTATTCTTAAGGGCATCTAACTCTAGAGCTATTTTGTGTGTGAGATTCGCAAATTGATTCCAACAATTGTATTCAGGGAAAATCTTGTCAGTGGCTAAAAACTCTATGAAAGAAGCATAGCCTTCCTTCAGCCACAGCTCGTCCCACCATTTCATAGTGACGAGATTACCGAACCACTTGTGTGCCAATTCATGACACACAACCAACGCGATATCTTGTTTATTTTCAAGGGATGTATTTTGTGAATCTACTAGAATATAACTTTCTCCGTAAGTGACTAGGCCCCAATTTTCCATGGCACCGAAAGCAAAATCTTTTACTGCGATCAAATCGAGCTTCGGCAGGGAATACTTTATTCCAAAATACTCATTGTAAAAAGGGATAGCTTTTGTAGCAATTTTCAAGGCAAACTGACCTTGATCTGCTTTTCCTTTGGGAGTATAGACTCTCATGACAACCCCGTCCTTGGTTATTGCCTCTACGTAGTCGAATTCTCCAACAACGAAAGCTACTAGGTAGCTTGACATTTTTGGGGTTCTTTCGAAACTCCAAGTTGATATATTTTCTTGAGTTTCTTCAGACTTGATTGGCTGAAACAAAAAATTGGATATAACTTCAAATATTTTCAGTGTGGCGATTCACAGGACCAAAATCTTCGATCCATAGACTAAAAATAAAAAACAAAATAAACGTTTACCATATTGGATACAGCCGTAAGACCTGCAGGAACTTTTAATGTCATATTAAAAGTTGCTTTAAAAGTTGGTTCATCCCAACAAGGAAAACAACGTCTGGCACTAGTTGGTTCGAAATGAGTTATTGCTGCATACTTAGTAGTTCCATCAACTCTAAAAAAGGAATTTTAGTTTAGCAAATGAGAATTTCCATTTCTATTATTGAATAGATGAATCGTATTTCTTACCCTGTGTACTTGCTACGATACACACCCCTCATTTTATCATTAATTTCTCCTTGAAATTCAAAGTGCAAGTAACCTGATTTTCCAAGCGGAATTTTTTCAGAAAACTGAATTGTTACTTTTTCTTCTAGATCATCAAGAGTTATTTCTTTAGAAGCAACAACAGTTCCATTTGTATTGTGAAAAGCCACATTTTTAATCTTTAGGTCCAAAGCAGTCAACAGGATCTTATCTGTAGATTCTTTCACCTTTTTAAAAATAACAATTATAGTTTGTACTTTTATTTAACTGTAAGTGAAACTTAATTTCAAATTTAAAACTTATGAAGTAGAATAATTAAAATACAGAATTATGTGTAGATTTTTAAATAAATTACTAACGTCTATGTACACATCTTGCTCTCCAACAGAGGTAAATGTATCAAAATCAAGCTTCAAAGTGATATCATAATGATAAGGAAGGACATCCATCGGAAGTCCTTGATATTCTTCGCTTTTCACACACATTTTCAAAAACATAAAATGTATGTACTGATTCAGGACACGTCAATCACAACAATAATGAACCGGCCGGTATTCTAATAAGAATTCTTTGTAATCTTCGTCGACTTTGAAATGTTTTATACTGATTTAATCAATCTTATCTCCAATAAGCAACCTCAAGAATAGTCAACAGCGTCGGGTGGCGTCGGGCGGGTCCAACGTCTGTTTCTGTTTTTTTTTTCATATGTTTTTATACGTTTATGTTCCTGTTTTTTTTATTCCTCCATGACTCTACCACTTCCTTTGATAGGTTTCCACAGTGTTGCCAGAGTGAGCGCTCTCAACTTCCCGGCAGCTTGTTCGTAAATTCCCAACTTTTCCCGGAGAAATTTTAAAACTTCCCGAAAATTTCCCGTAAATTCAAATCATCTAAAACTACATATATATACAAAAAACTAATTTATTGAATTTATTAAATAGTGAAGTCTAATTTTTGCATTTCTGATATTTGACATGTGCTGTAGTTGTTCCTGTGTATTTTTTTTTTTTAAACAAGTTTTAACATGAGTTAACATAGCCTAGAAATATGTACACAGAATTGTAACTGCTACGCATGTCAGAGATATCCAGAGATGAAAATCCGATGATGAGAGAAAAAACCTGGTCATGG
>CAJFCP010000116.1:91880-109848 GCA_904066005.1 Synergus itoensis | reverse complement strand
AACCTCTATTTCCGCGCATGCGCAATTAGAAGTTCACCTCCTTTCCCCCCAAAGTTTCATGAAACAATGAAACTTTGACAGTGAAACATTTGAAAGTTTCAAGTGAAAGTTTCAATGTTTCAATGAAACGTTTCATTGCTCACAACCCTAGTTCCGATGAAACCGAATGAAGCCGAAGGAAACTTCCTGGCATGGCTATGCAATTCATATAGAAACGTCACGACTATCAGAAAAAAACCTTTTTCTCTCATCATCGGATTTTCATCTCTGATCAGCAGTCGGATTCCGAGCTCAAAATCCGAACGGATCTCTCTTTTTAACACCGTAGGATAGAAAGAGAGGTCCGTTCGGATTCGTGTGCTCGGAATCCCACTGCAGGTGATACTTCGGAAAGACGGACTTGACATTTGAGAGAAACTTGACTTGAGATTTGGGAGAACTTGAGATTTGGGAAGTTGAGATTTGGGAGACTCGAGTGTACGACCGTGGTTTCCAATCAAAAATAGTCCGTGTTCCAAATGTTCCAATAATTCCAAACGTTCCAAATTCCAATTCGTTCCAGTGTTCCCAATCCGTGTTTCTACTCAACTGCTCATGCAACGCACTTTAGCATCTCATTGGTTGCTATTCGCGCGCAGTTTAAAATGCTAAACAATTTTAAACTACGCGCGAATATCAACCAATCAGATGCCGAGTACGGCGCATGCGCAGTGGCCCCAACTGGAGCCCCATACTCTACTGCGCATACGTCGAACTCGATATCTGATTGGTAGCTATTCGCGCGTAATTTGAAATGCATAATATTTTTTAGCATTTCAAATTGCGCGCGAATAGCAACCAATTAGGTATTTCACGTTGTGACGTATTAGTACAAAAATGGCCATACACTGGTGCATAAACAAATGTGATAAATGTATAATTAGACATTAAAAGTGCAAAAAAATGTCAAAAAAAGATTATTTAGAAGGATTTCCCGCGGACGTGAAGACATTTTTAACATTGTTTTGCAGTTTTAATGTTTAATTATACATTTATCACACTTGTTTATGCACCAGTATATGGCCATTTTTGTATTATTACGTCACAACGTGAAATACCTAATCATGTACCGAGTGCGACGCATGCGTAGTAGAGT
Organism: Synergus itoensis; assembly: GCA_904066005.1. Lineage (NCBI taxonomy): Eukaryota > Metazoa > Arthropoda > Insecta > Hymenoptera > Cynipidae > Synergus > Synergus itoensis. The sequence goes on along the minus strand of CAJFCP010000116.1, from coordinate 108,713 downwards.
ACGGGGCACGAGTTTGGGCCACTGACGCCACTGTGCATGCGTAGTAGAGAAGGGGCACGGATTGGGAAAACTGGAACGAATTGGAATTTGGAATGTTTGGAATTATTGGAACATTTGGAACACGGACTGTTTTTGACTCCTGATTTAAAACTTTGTATCAAAATTCAAATTTATTGTTAGAAACGATCTCAAGACAACAACAGATTGAAAAAAACTAATTTCTAAAAAATTGTCGCATAATCGTTGTTTTATGCAGTAATTGTTTTCAGATAAAATTATTGTTTCATTGCTCATTTATACATACCGTATCGGACACATGATCGGACATGTTGACTGGAGACATAGAGGACTACCGTTTAGTCGTTTCAAGTCGTTTTTATGATGTGTAATATGTAGTAGCAGGATTGCATGCCAACAGAAAACGCCGTAGTGTGCGGAATCCACACATTCCTACACATTTGCGCGTATATTATCTCCATGCAATTCATTCGCGTTACAACTGCAAAGTGAGTATAAATTACAAGTAAGTATTCGAATGAAAAAATGTGCCCAGCGTGGCCGTGACAGACGTGGATTTTACCGCCGTCTGTGTCAGTTCGACACTTTTCCAGTTAGGAATTTTGTATTGCACTTTGTGCTCGAATCCCTATCCAAGCGAACGATTAGGATTTCAAGGATTTCAACTCTGTGCTTTCTGTATAAACAATCGACGTTTGAAAGTAAATTGAGTTCGAAAGTGATTTAAATTGGAACTAGTGGACTAGTGGACGTGCATGAAGAAGAAAAAACAAAAATCGTTGGTGCGGGGTAGACGGAAGTAAAATTGTTGAAAAATCGCTAAAAATGCCGCACACTCAGGATAAAAATGAGATAAGTATTTCTCAGAGTGTGTTGCCACCACATTATCTACATGAATTACCGGCTCAGGATGAAGAGCGACTGGAAAAATTATTTCAAACTCTAGACCTTGACGGAAATGGGAGAATTGACGTCCACGATCTTTCCAAAGCACTTCATCAGGCTGGAGTGCACGGTCATTATGCAGAGGTATATTCTTTTTTATATTTCATTGATAGGTATATACTGACTTGTATTTTTTCTCATTGATCTTTTGTTTCATGCTATATAACTAAAAGAATAATCGACAATCTTTCGAAAAAAAGCATTGTTTAAAAAAAAATATATGTATGTACATATATTCTTATTTAATTTTGAGAGCTTCTGCCTTATTGCTGTGATTTGCTGCATATAAATTATATTTGAAAGTATGTATATGAGTTGTAAGAAGTATCCATAATTTTATTCAGGACTTTGTAAAAGTATATAGTCAAAAGGCAAACTCTTTACACAATGCATTATTCTCTATAGTTTTGATAATATGTCATAATCTCTAAAAATAGCTATCTTATTTCTAATATGTACTTTAGGTAATGAATTTTTCGAATGGTTGTTAAAAAAATAGAGGAAATTATAAAATGAGATATTCAAATTTGTTTACCTAAATTTAGAAATAAGAAACAGGCTTTAAAATTTCATTTTTGAAATAAAATTTGAAATGCTGATAAACTTATAGTGTTCTTGGACGTTGAATCAACTCTGTTCTTTGGCAAGTAGCGGGTCGTATAAGTCATTTATGTAATGATTTATATGGTTTCATGAAAGCTGATACGATGGTATCAGCAGCGAATTAGCATTTTTTCTTTATCATGCTTTGCGTAAAAAATTTTTTGTAACACAATTTCATTTAACCAAATTTCAAACTTCCTGATATTTAACCAAATTAAAAAAAATGGATAGTAATTTTTTAATTGTTTTCTTTTTCAATAATTTAGACTTACAAAAATTTTCTTTCAGAAATTCCTTGCCCGATCTGATCTATCAAAAAGTGGAGATATTAGCTTAGCTGAATTTATACACTATATCAAGGAGCATGAAAAAAATCTACAATTGCAATTTTCTGATCTCGACAAAAATAAAGATGGTGAGAACGAATTCAGAAAAATGTCAACTAACTCAACACTGCGTTTCGATTGAAAGAGACTCACTGCAAAAAGTTATTTGGAAACTAAAACCGGAATCGGGACATAACTTTCGCGAATTAGTATTCAGATTATGTTGAAGAATAAAGTCACTAAATAGAAGTTTTACTCTAAAAAAGAGCTTTTAAGAAAAACATTAAAAAGAATTTTATCTTTGCCTTAAATTAAGTTAGAAGTCCATGAATATTGAAACAAATTATTTCCAGATTTCTTAACTGTTAAACGGTGATATTGGCATATTGAAGAAAGGAACTGATGTTAAAAAAAACTTCAACCTTTACTTCTCAAGCCAGGTTGCATGGATTAACACGGTTGGATGAACAAATTTTTCAAAATGTACAATTCAAAATGTACATCGCATTATAATTAAACTTGAATACTCGAAGCGAACTTTTATAAAAATTAAATTAATGAAATTGATTATTGCATGTGATTCTTGCTGTTATAAATTAACTTAGTAATTCTTTAATCGATAGCTTCTTTTTCATTCTATCAACATTCGAGGAGAGATGATAACATTTTAGTTTAATGATTTATTCGATTTTTATTTTTAAACAGGAAAAATAGATCTGGAGGAATTAATAAGAGCTTTTAAGGATCTAGGGATTGAAATGGAGAGGGCAGAAGCCAAGAAACTTTTGCGAAGGTAGATTCATGTATTTTTATTTTAAAAAATAGGTACAAAAATTAGTGACGATTATTCTAATTGTTTAATGCTTCATAGAATGGACAAAGATGGAAGTCTCAACATTAGTTTTAATGAGTGGAGAGATTTTTTGCTTTATGCTCCGAGTACAAACATCCATGAACTCATCTTATATTGGCGCCATTCGAGGGTGAGTCATCTTTCTTTTACATTTTATTTTAGTTTCATTGCTACATATTCTGTTTATGAATGTATAAAATCGAAAGTCGTCGTTTGTGCATTTTTTTAAGCATTCTGTAATCCCCTAAATGGACAGTGAAGTTACGTGATTACATACTTACACGTGACTACGTTCAAAGGCAATTCGGTAGCTTGATTCGTCAACGGAGAGGGCTCGTCTCTTCAATCCAATGATGATGTAGCTTAGGAGCTTCCCAGTTCCCACGTGTCATTCAAAATGACCTTGATTCCCAGCTGTTCCCCACAGCTGGTTTCAACCAGACGCTGACAGACATGCGCAATTTTCGCGAAATTTTCTTCATACTCTCCTCGTCTTGCGCACTTTCCTTTCAATCATGGATTAACATTATTCACAACTAAAAATTGGATTCATTTTCAATGCGAGTAACGTTCTCGGTTTCAACAGGAACCGTTGGGTTCAATCTAAATTGTAAAGATCCGATGATCATGGTGTTTATGTAGTTTCAGTTTTTCTTAGGTTTTATTGAAAGAAATCAAAAACTAAAATTAAATTCTGCTATAAATCCTGGAAGAAATGTTATAAGTGCAGTGTCGACTACTTTGGTTTGAAATTTAGATTTTCTGATATCAAATTTCATATTTTGTTTTAAAAGTAGACTATAATATAGGTATTTGATGTAGTAATTTTTATTATTATGGATATTGCAGCTGGAATAAGCGCGAAATTTCTAAAAGCTTTTGTTGCTTTCTACGAGTATAGTCAATATAAATTTCCTTTAGAGTGTTACATAATAGAGAAGTCTAAAGAGCAAAAGATGAAATTCAATAAGTCTAATCTTTCCATGACTGTTTGAAACCTCTTTCTAAACATGAAAATTGACAGACAAGAAATGTTCCATTGAAATTAAGACAGGAAATTAAAGAAAACTCTCATAGATAGATAAAAAGGTTGTTATCACATGTGATCTCAAAGTTGGCATTGATTTGAAGTATCGTTCTGTTTATCTTTGTATAATAATTGCGTAATGCTGATCAGCTAAAATCAAATCGATTACGGCTTCAAAAGTCTTTTATTCTGAAAGTGATATTTTACTTCTAATTAGAAATTAAAAACTTTTAAATTTTTCTGAGTGCTCTCTAAGATGTAAGAAAATAATTCCGGGTCATAAAGGTTCATTAATCTAAATAAGCCTGTTAATTTAACGGCAAAAATCTTGTAGCAGATAGTTAATGCTCAGCAGAATTCAATTTGTATTATAGGTGTATATTTTATTAAAGTGGGTCACTCAATACGACGTAATGGTCAGACGATAGTTTACTTTGAAATCTTGGTTTCAAATTCTGAAATCTTGGTTTCCAATTCTGTTTTAAAAGAGAAATGCACCTATAGAACGAAAAAATGTTTACTTTTAATTTAATACTTTTTGCGTACAGCGAGTAAACTAGAATTACATAAACCCCAAAATTCAATCTTCACTTTAGAAAACAAAATTATTTAAATCACAGATTTTTTCGCTCTGTGCCTATAATTTATTCTATTTAAAAAATGAGTAGATCATAGAAAAAATAATAGAAATATGTTTAAGGATCTAAAAACTTCTGTTTGGATGACAAATGGTTGAATTGTCTATAAAAATTATTCGACACTTTACTCTCTGTAATGCCATTTCGACATTTATTTGGATATCGAGTTGAAGATTTCTAAAGTTAAAGTAAAAGCATTAAGGGTGTTGGAGTCAAGTTCTTATCTAAAAATTCGATTTCTTCATTTTACTTAACAAGTATTAAATTTGAAAATTTTTCCCTCTGTAGAATTAATCAATTTTTAACTAGAATTATGCGTACAGAGCGAGAAAGTATTTTATATGAAAGTATTCAATTTTGAAGTTAGATTTTGAATTCTTCGTTTTATGCAAAAAGTATCGAAATTAAATATTTTTTCGCTCTGTATGCAGTCTTATATTTGAAAAAAGTTTAGCGCTACAGAGCGAAAAACTATTTATCTATAATTTTCGTTGAGTAAAATGGAGAATGGAATTTTGAGCTAAACACTTATATTGGGTCCAAGGTCCTTAATGTACGTTTATCTGGTCCTAAATTTTTATTAAAACAAAAAAAAAAAAATTCAAAATAATTTTTTAATAGATGTAAATATTTAGGACCAGATAAACGTACCTTAATACTTTAGGTACTTTAATTTGAGAAATTTTCAATTTTCAATTCGATAATTCAATAGCATAGCAGAGATAAATAAATGGCGGCAAGGTAGGAATCGGATAACTAATGGTAATTACCATATTCCCTTAATTAAAGGAAACTTTTGTTCCGCGAAAATACTCCGTCTTTGGTTTTCACTGAATATTGAAATATTTCGTCCACGTTACATCATAAACGGAATACACGTGACTGACGTCACGTACTCTCGGAATATCCACAGCTCAGTACGCAACGATTTAAATGCCTCGTTCCTAATATGAAAACATGTTATTATACACTAGTTGTGCATTATTTTTCTGATAGAAAAAATATCAATTAATATAGTATAGATTGATGTAAATTTTTATAACAGTTTATTTAAAACTTTCCTGAAGTTCGCGATTTTATATTTGAAAACATTGAAATCAATTGTGATATAAATAATATAGAAAAAAAAGACAAAAAGATCTTTAAAGGAACTGCGTAGATTTTTTTTTCTATTGCAGACATTTATTTTAAATTATGATTCACAATTATTAATCGAAGATTGTGGATCGTTTTGTTGAATGTTTAAATACTGAAAGTCAATCAGACTTTTCAATGAATCTAATCTATTACGGAAATCGCGTGGAAAAATCAAGAGGACACCAGAGGGACTCTCTGAATTGAACAAAGATCAGTACAAAGATCAGATTAGTGCTAAGATTAATCAGTAATCAATTACCAAGTTGATTTTATATCATGTGATTTTTTTCAAATTAGCGTCTTCTTAAGATTTAGAAAATTTGGAAAACTGTCTAAAAACCTGATAATTTTTTTTCTGTCGTTTCATTTCACTCACTTTAATTATCCTAAGTGCTACTTAAAGAGTTTTATTTGTTGATAGTTTATTGATTATTCAATAATATTTTAATATTTATATCAATTTGTTTTAATTAACACTTTGTCTTTGTTCTGGAATAATATATACACAAATCTAGGTCTGAAGAATACCACGCATCTGCAATAAAAACCGGTGTTTTTCAATCTTAAAAGATAAATGACCATTCTTTATTTTTTTAATACATTATTAATTATTTCCACTCTTTTATGATTCGTTTAAAGCTTTTAAGATACAAAGCATTTGTAATTCAACAATTCTGCATTAAAAGCCTTTTAAATTGACTAAATTCATATTCAAATAGATAGTCTGCAAGTGTGTAAAATTTAAAATATTGTTCAAAGCGAGGTTCAAAATTCAATCATTTTGGACAGAAATATTCAAACATTCAACGAATTAAAAATTTGAGCGTCCAGAATCTTTTTGAGTTAAAATCATTTTACATTGTAAAATATCAAATTAAGTCATTATTATTTGGAAAATGTTTTTTAAGCTTTTGAAAAAAGTGTCTGATTTTTAAGCAATTCTTAATTAAAATATCCATTAAAATTGAATTAAATTTATTTTCTAAAATTCACCATTATATACATATATATATATATATATATGATTGTCACAAAACCTTTTCTCATTCCAGGTTCAGGTGAAAGTCTTGATCCACATTTAAAGCTCATCTCACATCTGACTCTCTTAAAAAAAAAATTAATTAAAATTAATTAAAAAAAAATTAATTGAAATTTATCTATTCAAAACTTCTCATGAATTTGACTCGACTTCATGGACTTAGAAACTGAACTTCACCCTGGTAACTTGGATCCTCGTAAATCTTTTAATTTGGGATCAAACAATTCTCTTCCGAGGAAGAGGCATTTTTCTCGGAGGGATAAACCGACTCAAAGCTAACTCTAGACCGGAAAATTCTGAAATCACACTGACCTAAGTCAGTTTAGAGTCTATCAGCTAACTATGTACTCTAAACTCTGTTCTTAGGTTCTTATCAATGAAGGTCCCATTCATTTGAAAAGTAGGCGGAACCATGTTGTCTGTGACTGATTGTTAGTACAAAGTGACGTAGGTAGATTCGTAGGTCACAATCAACAATGTAAAACGGTGACGATGCATACCGTTTCAAGTTAGTGGGGAGGTTCCCCCTGGCCCCTGTGTCTGCCACTATCTTTATTCCGATTACTCGTTGGCGGCTGTTGCAGGGAATTCTTCTACATAGTATTCAACAGTATTCAGTCTCCAGAATGGTCTCCGTGCGCGCGCTCGGCCTGTTACTCTTTAAACGTTTTAAACTTCGAGTCTCATTGGAATCTTCAAGGTGAAAGTGTCTTTCTATGCCAGTGATTAGTACTAATTTCGCCAATATGTTGGAACAGGAGAATTTTCAAACTTCCTGCGAGAACTGGACCGAATTTATCAATCGGTATCGACAACTCCTCCGACAAGTAAGTGTCAGAACTCTGGAAATCAGTTTAAATAAAGTGAGAGATACCCGACAGTTTGATGAAAAAAAAATTGGTTTGTGAAGTTTTCAGGCGTTTGGCTCTTCTGTCTCAAAAATATTCTGTCTTCAGAAGCGAAATCTCTCTAGAGATCCGGTTAACGTCTTTCTATATTAAGAAGAGAATGCGAGTTCCTTCACTTAGAAAAGCTCAGAAAAGCTTCTCAACAAACTTTTAGAGCCTCAATGCTAATAACTAAATTTTCTATTAGAATCATTTAGGAATCTATTTCACAGCTGTCTCATTATTCATGTCAATCATCAACAATGTAAATTATATTATGCAGATGTTAAGATTTGAATTGCATGATAAAGTTGATCGGACTTTCCAGATGTTTTTTTCTTTAGACTTTTATCAGTAATATAACGACAATTGAAGAAATTATTCAATTAATCTGTTGACATTCACGGGTCCAACTTCGATGGCCTTCCTTTCGTTAAAGGTCTTTCCCCAAAACATTCCAATCGACCTTCGTGTAGCGAAAGTTTTTCTAGCCTTCTGAATGCCTTTGACAACTAAATGAGCAGTCAGCTGGCCGCTCACAATTTATTTTTGAACGTGGATTTTTTAAATTCTTTGCAGTTATAAAAGGAAATTGAAAATTAATATAGTCAAATAGAGGAACTGATGGTAGAAAAAAATTTATCTTATAACTTAATGAAAGTGTTTACAAACACACAAGTGTCCGTTTATCTCAGTTTTATCCTCTTCTTTTTCTATGGAACTCCGGCTTTCGAAATTTAGAACACTGCCCACGCTGACAAAAAGCGCCTTGAATACATACTGATTGCGAGTCCAAATTCCATTTCTTTCAAAATAGCTCACCTCTGAAATTCGTATCATTAAATTGGAAGTTTGATAGCGATTCAGGTAAATGCTGTGTTTGTCATTCTGCGAATAAGTTGGCACGCTACGTCGACATGATATCAGGCTTTTCCGGATATGCGACAAGAAGAGGCATATGGGAATGATTCATCAGAGAACATTTCTTGAATTTGTCAATCTTTTACTAGACTTTTCCCGCCTTTATGACAACACAGCCACCTTAGATTTAAATTTATTGAATGGAGCAAAGATCGAAGTCTTTTCTCTAGATATTGAAGTTCTGATTCTCTTCTGGCTGCTAATCAACAAATTTTTCTTACTTCTGTAAAATATCGTTTGTCGAAGGAAGAGCTGAAAGATATATTTTAAATTTTAATGAGAATAGCGACTGGACCTGGGAACTGGGAAGTGGGAAATGGCAGTGAATTTATTTTTTTTTGAGTGGGAATTGTTTGACTATTTGAAGTTTTACAATTGATAGCTGAAATCTAAAATTCGAAAAGACAATTTTCCTTTGGTCTGGTTTAGATTGTTAATTTATCTTTCAATTAGAGCACAACGTTTAAATTATTTCTTTATTCTGTTTTTAATTTTTATTACTGATATTAAGTGTTGATAACGTTTTATCAGCATGAGTTACAATATTGTCATGATATTGTTTAACGAACTTCTTTACTTACTGTCTACAGCTTTTTTTTATGCTTTTATTTTATTTAATTCTAGAAAATACAGGATGGATTAACTTTTTTCATAACCTAAAAGACTTTTGATTACAAATTTTGCAAAGCCATGAATAATTTAAAACTATTAAATTAAAAATAATAATATTTTTTCAAACTAATTAGTTATCCGATCTAGTTGAAAATTTCGAAAGTTAAAGGAAATATATAGGAGAAAAAAATAAATGCTAATCTCAAAATAGAATTAACTCATCATATTACTCTACAAATATGAGAATTGGGTACATTTTTGTGCCCTGTAGACGTAGTCTTTTACCAAATATAAGTGGAGATGCAGTGCGAAAAAATCTTTAATTTTAATATTTTTTGCACAAAACGAAGAATTCAAAATCTTCTTTTCAAAAAAGTGAATCTTTTCATTTTACTCAGAAAGCATTAAAATTACAGTTTTTTTCGTTCTGCACCCATAATTTTATTTAAAAAACGAGTGAAAAAATATCTAATTAAAATATTTATCTAGTAAAATGAAGAAATCAAATTTTGATGTTAGAACTTGGTTTTAATACCGTTAAATGTAGAAATTTTGAAATTTATAACTTTTTCTTAGAATGTCCCTGGCAAGCCTGACTTATAACATACATTATACAATGACCTAGCTAGTAGTTATCTCAAAAAGGATACAGGGAAGAACGTTGGCCGAATAAAATATTTAGACCTGACATTGGGCCAGGCACCAAATAATGCAATGGCATTTTGCCAGGCTGCACTTCTTTTATAGAGGAAGCTTATAGAAGGTTTTTTGTCTGTCTGGTGTGATCAGTAACTCTGTGGCTCATCTAACCGATTCAATATTAGCGAAGAGATTTTTTCAAACGTCGCATTTTAAATTTTTCTTGCCAATCTAGTTGACATTAATAGAATCGTTGTTTTTAGACAGGCCATTTTTGAGACGCACTTCGAAAATGGATTCCTTGGATAATATCGACACTGACTTTTTTCTTGAAATTTACGTAAAGTTAAGTATCTTTGTTACCCTTGTGTTGTAGAGGAATAAAAATGCCGTTTTATTTAAAATTTATGTTCCTTCTATTGTTAGTTTTAATTACATTCCTTTTTGAGAAATAGGTCTTTGATTTTCTTTTAGAGCTCAGAATATAGTATTTTGTTTTTGTACAATATTTGTTTTAAAATTCGTTTAAATATTGATTTAGTATTAAAAAGCTCTTAATTAATTAGAGTTTTTATTGAATAACTTGCTTAGTTTGTCGTTTAGCAATGAATTATAAGAAAACCAATATAAGAAAATCAACAGATAGCGATAACTGTTGTCACTCTACAGACTGTTAATACCTCTTTAAGAAGCCAATTGGCACTCCACAGAATAATTTAAAAAGATGTGAACAAATAAAAAAATCTTTGGTTCCTTTCCAATAATCAGAAATACATTGTTTTCTTATCTCTATTTCTGTCAAAAGGAAGAAAACATTTAAAAAACGGCTTTTCTTTTCTTTTATTTTATAATCTAAATGTTACGTATTTTAAATTAAGCGTGACTTTAGCCATTTATATTCCGCTACCTTTCTTGTAAATAAATAAATTATATATTTTTTTGGGTTTAAGACTTTACATTGTATTTGAAAAAAAACATCTCATTTTACCCATTATTTAGAATTTGGAATAAAGAAACAAAAAACAATCGAATTTTTCTCGGTTTAATACATTTAATGTCAAAAGTGTCGTAAGAGAAAGGAATAATGCAGGTGAATGAAAGAAAATCTTCCCTGACTCTTTCCGAAGAGAAAATGTCTGAAATAATGAAAGGTGTGTGAATGGTCGAATCTTTCCCTTAATCAAAGTCGAAATCTATGAATTTAAAATCCCTCGTTAATTGGAACTTTTTCTTGGTCATGATTTTAGTACATGGACATTGGGGAGGACATCGGAGTTCCTGATGATTTCACAAATAGTGAAATGGTTTCTGGTATGTGGTGGAGACATTTACTTGCCGGTGGAATCGCTGGTGCTGTTTCCAGAACCTGCACAGCACCTTTGGACCGAATAAAGGTTTACCTGCAGGTAAAAATTGTTTAACTTTGATACTTATAATTATTTCTGATTATAAAAACCATAATAAAACTTTCATAAAAATTATATTTTTTCTAGGTTCACGGCACGCGAAATTGCAATATACTGAGTTGTAGTAAATATATGCTTCAAGAAGGAGGTATCACAAGTTACTGGAGAGGGAACGGAATTAATGTACTTAAAATAGGACCAGAATCTGCCCTAAAATTTGCTGCCTATGAGCAAGTAAAAAGAAAAATAAAAGATCATAATAATAATAGAGAACTCAATATTTACGAAAGGTTTATCGCTGGTTCCTTCGCTGGTGGATTCAGTCAATCTATTATTTATCCACTGGAGGTATGTATTTTTGTTTTAATATTCGAAATAAAGTTTTAAAAATTAAAAAATTGTATTCAAATAAATAAACTCTAACAGCACTATTTACCTTTATAAATAAAATTGTTTTCCTGAAAGGTCATGAAAACAAGATTGGCACTGAGAAAAACGGGAGAATTCTCTGGAATTATGGATGCTGCAAAAAAGATATACAGTCAAGCAGGCTTGAAAAGTTTTTACAGAGGCTATGTTCCAAATTTAATTGGAATTCTTCCCTACGCAGGAATAGATTTAGCTGTGTATGAGGTAAGTGTTTAACCAGAAGTTGTATAATATTAAAGTTGAAACGGGACTTTTCTGTATTCCTTAATAACTTAATTTTTGCTATAGACGCTAAAAAATAATTATATAAGGACGCACAATAAAGACGAACACCCTTCAGTTTGGTTAGTACTTTTGTGTGGAACAGCATCAAGTACGGCGGGGCAGGTTTGCTCGTATCCACTAGCTCTAGTCAGGACGCGGTTGCAAGCTCAGATCGCACCATCAACTTCCCCTAACATGGTTGGAGTCATTAAAGACATTATTCACAAAGAAGGAGTCAGAGGCTTGTATCGAGGGCTTACACCTAACTTCCTAAAAGTAAGTCCTTCAGGGATTTAATTATTTGATTGATTTGAATAATTTTTTTTTTATTAATATTAAAACGTGATAAAGAGAATAGAGATTATTTAAATTAATTTTTCAGGTTGCACCAGCTGTATCTACAAGTTACGTCGTCTACGAACATGTACGGCAGGCCTTAGGAGTGAACATGACGTGATGAATATTTGCATTAGGATCTATTAATTTAATTAAATTATTCCGCAATTTTATATTTAAGTACCTACTAGAAATCTTCGAGCCACTTCGCGTCGTTTTGATTCAAGATTCGTTATGTTTTACTATCGTCGTAATTTCTTCTCTACAACAACTTATTTATTGTACTTTCAGAATATTCGAAACTACTTAAAGAATTCAGTGTCACATTTCTTCTTCTAAGCGTTTAAAACATTGGTTTGTGAAAACCCCGCTAACAAAACATAGGATCGATAGATGAGAATCTTTGAAATATCAACGATTAAGGCGTATCAATGTAAGCCGAATTGTTTTCAAAGGCTCTGAATAACAAAGTTTAACAATTATTGTCAAGTTCGACATCAATCGGCATCTTTTTATCTAAATGCTTTTTTGACAGTCATTTTAAGCTATTATTTAATTGTAAACTAAGCGTGACGCACGCGATCGAATTACGGTTTCCCACTGACAGGTGGCTGTGGGATTGACTTACAGATCGAAAGTGAATGCAGAATGCGTTCGATCGAGTTATACTTACTCTGTGATAAGTATGATAAGCGGAATTCGTTCATGGTTCTGTGGCCGAGTGTCCTACTAGTTTTACGTGTTACAATGAAGGTAGTTTTTCAATACAGTTTGTCTACCTGTCTCCGACCTTCTAAAATGTGTCCAGTAATAATCAAAATCTTCTATATGTACTGAGGCGGGTCGTCTTTTTTAACGCCATTCATTCCTTAATTTTAAAAAATACTTGGAAGAGTTCTGTAAATGATTACTAGCTAGGAAACTATTTATACAACGCTTCGTTGCTACGAGATTATTGTACAGAAAAGAATCTCGTCATCTCTTTCGCAAGTAACCGTTTTAATTCTAGCGATGGCATTTAGGAAGGAAAAATTTACGATAAAATCGCGAGAATTACAGTATAAATATTTTGCAAACGGAGTCGAAAAGTTTTTTTTAGCACTGAAGACAATTTTTTGAGATTGATAAGCGCCTGTATCAAAACTTAACAGCGCGTGTACAGATATTTTTACCTGTAAGGGGCTGAGTATATTTGACTTTACTGAAGGATTAACCTGACATTTTTAGTTAGTTTTTTTTTTTAATGCGTAGCTCAACGATATCCATGTACATGAACGCCTTTTTTCTATGAATAAATTTAATTTATTGATCACTGTTATTATTATATATTGATATTCAAAGTCGGTTCCTATGAATAAGCGTCAGTCTTGACTCAACTTGATTGTTACGTAATGATAAGGGCTTTCTATATTTAACAAAACGTATCTACAATCTATTGTCTCGCTTTAACAATACACGGACGTATACATTAGAATTTCCTTGTCTCTCTTTCTGCGCTTTTTCACCTCTCCGCTAAGACATAAATATCGCTTAAGAATCACCAAAGACAGCCCTCCGCGATTCAATAATTAATATTACATACTGCATTCTGTATCCAAATTAAATGAAATTAAATTCTGTGATATATAGGTAATAAAAGATAAATAAAGGATACAATTATTTTACAGGACGTTTATGTTTCTTTTACTTGCACGCTTTTTCTCATTTGAATCTATTTGTAGATAGGTTTCGGTCGCGAGATAAAGAAATATTGATAGATAGCAAATTAAAAGTTTTCAAACCTCTTCACCTATGAAGTAATCCAAATTAGACCAAATTTAAATTAAATTAGAAGTGCAGGTATAGTTGGTAAAATAAGAATCGTAATTCGATTTAGCAATTATATTTCCATCTTGCGTCGCTTACAACATATTTCTCGATAATAAAGTACACAGCATTTGCGATACTAGTTTTGAGAAGGCCATACATTCTTAATGGAATACGACAAACGACACGATATGCGATTAAAACAAATATCCTGCTCGTGATTCACCCCCTCCCTGCGCAATTCATGCGTATAAGTATTAAAAATCGAAAAAATTTACCATCAGTCTGTTCAGTCAGTCTGTTTATAGAGTGTGCATTAAAAAAAAAAGGGAAAAAAACATTTTCGTACTCAAGCCACTGTGGCTAAAAACGGCCTTTAACAATGTGCCGTATTAGCTACTCTAATTTTAAATTTATCTGTGAATCTGAATGTCGAAGCAAAAGTAAGATCGGAGATTTGATTTTTTGTGATGATATTCGTATCATAGAATTTTTTTTATTCGTAATAAGGCAGCAAATCCCCGTTTGATAAAAACCCACTCACTTTGATTTCAATGACAACTGTTGGTAATTTTCAAAGTCAAGAAAAGGTGAATAACTTCCAATTATAATTAAGTACGATTTTACAGATCAAATCAACATGTTGTCTAAAGCTCAAAAATTGTATTGTAAAATAGAAGACTTACTTGTACAGACACTCCTCGCCCTGTTTCCGATTGAGTGGAATCTATACGCTCGATACCTTAATATTTTGTTACATTAATTACCTACCTAATAATTAGTCATGTTATACAAAATTATTATTTGCACGTGTGTATAGAAAATAATTAGTTAGAAGGTGGAATGTTATCAGAGTTCTCTATTCTCTGTAGTGAAACTTGGTCCAACAGCTTTGCTGCATCTTGGTCCAGAATCCAATAAAGGGAACCGTCAACGGGTTGAACCCTCGTCGCTGGCAAGTTTTCCTTATCCTTCAGGATACGCTTTAATTAAAAAAATATATATAAATTAACTGAAATTAGCTTCAGGTCACTATTAATTACTTAATATTATACTTATTACTATTAGTTATTATTATATAGTGAACAGTAATCACCTTCACCATAGTTTTTTTACTTTCTCCTGAGAGAGCAAAAATGCAAACCCTGGCATTGTTTATTACTGGGAATGTTAAAGTGATTCTCGATGGAGGAGGCTTAGGCGAATCGTTAATAGCACACACCCAAAGACTTGTCTCTTCCAACAGACGATGATTGGGGAATAATGAACAAGTGTGACCATCAGGTCCCATTCCCAATAACAATACATCGAACCTTGGCACACAGTCTGGTGGGAAGTAAACAGACATTTTTTTAATATAGTCCTTTGCTGCTTCCTCCGCTAAAGATAACAAAATATCCAATTAATTGTATTGTTTTATTATGCCAAATAACTTTTATTTTCTTGTAATAGTGATAGAAAAATGTATTTATAATTTACCTGAGAGTTCTGGATCTACTTTTATGAACTGATCTTCGGAAACTGGTATCTTTGCTATAAGGCTCTTTTTGTACATTCCGTATGTCGATTCAGCATGATCAAACGAGACGATCCTCTCGTCGCAAAAGAAAAAGCGCCATTTGCTCCAATCAGTGGAAATTGTAGATAAGCCATCGACCAAAAACCTGATCATGGATCCACCTTAAATCACAAGAAAAAATATCTTTGTCCTATTCAATTCCAAAATTACTTCATTTCAAGAGATAAAGATTATAATAATTATAGATTATAAAGATTAATAGTAATAATAATAATAATAATAATAATAACTTCTATAACAAAATCTAGGATCTTTTCCCATTAATAAAATAATTTATTTCGATTAAATTACAAAAACAGTGGGTTTTAAAGTTATGAATAAATCGTAACATTTTGAGGTAATCAATATAGTTCATTGAGATAATAAATATTTTCAATGTAAAATATTTAAAAAGCGTTATTTGTCACAAGTGTTAACTAAAAAAATTAAGAGGTAAGTATTGATCATTGCATCAGCTTGCAATTTAATCGTAGAATGATTGATTTTTTCACTGGGTTAATTCAGGATATATATTCATTTTTTTTTTTTTTTTGATAGAATCAAATCGCTTCTCAGAAAATAACATAAATTAGTAAAAGTAAAGTGTAGGAAATAGTATTATAATTATTAATATTTTCTAGAATTAACCTCTATCAACGAACTCACCTGACAAGCCAATTTTGAAAATATCATAATTGGCGATTGCGTCGTTTGCACTTTTTTCAAGAAGAGTAGATAATTGCTTAACTATACCAGCCGTGTCAGCTTCAATTAATATTTTAGTCATCTTTAAAAAACGTCTTTATTGTCTACCGGAGACTAACTTCGAACGATCATCAAAAATCACAAAATGATGACCTTGGCAAATAAAATTAAGGCGTGTTCACAAACTCTATGCGACAAAAAAATTTGTTGGGATTTTTTTTTGTTTTTCTTTTTTAATTAATTTATTGGCGCAAAACAATTCAAATGGAATGTAATTGTTCAAAAATATAATATTTTCTTGATTCCTTTATTATTTGTTCCTTTCTTTAAATTATGTAGTACATAATTGCAGGAACAAAGATTGGCAGGAAACAGGAATGGAGAAAAACAAAATTTGCTTTTACTTTGTGAACTGGACTTAAGGCATCAACTCAACGGCAGTCAACGGCGTCGTGACGGCGTCAAAATAATCTTTGATAAAGTGTGTGTGTGTAAGACACAAGGCATATGATATGCACATGTGTGTTAGTTTAGTTCAGTTCACATAGATCGTTTTTTATATATACATATATAGTTAGGGCGTTGGGGCAGCCGGGCAGTGCTCCCAACAAGGGCCCTGAACTCTACTGCGCATGTGTCGCGTTCGACATCCGATTGGTTGCTATTCGCGCGCAATTCAAAATG